>NIVC01001755.1:0-10000 GCA_002269645.1 Macrostomum lignano | reverse complement strand
ACCAATCATATATATCCCTTCAACTAAGGTCACGACCACGGAAAGATCATTCTAATTGTCAATAGAACATTGTCAAACCAGTCACTTGTAGAGCAGCCTCTCTGGCACCGCCGGCTTGCGTACCTAATCGGCTTGCGTACTACACCACCGGCTGCGGTAGTTATGCCGTAGTTATCGCGTGGACATCCATTCACTTTGAGCGCTCATCCACAATGACTAGTCGCATCTTCCCTTTCACAGCATCGACAAAGTCGATGTGAAGGCGGGACCATGGTCTGTCTGGCCTAGCCCAAGGATGCAGTGCGACGGGTGCTGGCGACTTCTGCAGCTCCTGGCAGTCGGGGCAAACGATGAGGAGCTGCTTAATTTCTGCATCCAGTCCGGGCTACCAGAAGAAACAGCCCCTGCGTCTTCCGCTCTCAGCTGTTGCGTGCGTAACCTGTACGGCTGCAGATTTGGTGGCGGTCTCGCCTGCCACTGACCAGACTCAGAAAACACAGGACATTGGACGGCAAGGGATCCCGTCCTCGACCAAGCCCGGATATGCCTAGCAGTCACGGCACCTTTGTCCAACTAATCCGGCCAAAATCAGTGCCCACTGCTAGATTCTTCTGGTAGTCATGACAGGAATTGGCTTCGACTCATGCAGCATTATTATCCGGGGGCGAGAGCGTCCACAATGGCTCGCAGGCCAGCAGCATCAATGCAGTATTCCAGGCAGCTCACGCTCTCCTGCATAGAGCTGCGCTTGTTCCGCCCGCACACTTCAGGCCGCTCTGTTTCAGGCGCTGTAAGGACCAGTTTCAGTAAGCACAGGTAGTTCTCGCTTCTACCGGTGACGATGAGGTCGTGGATGAAACAGGCTACATGAGCAGTGGCCTGCGACAGGTTATCCATGCCAACTTTCGGCGCCACCCAAAAGGATGCCGGTGGGGCCGGGTACGTGTAGCGCAGCAGCTCATTCGATGCGTCAACGATGCAGATCCGCTGCGAGGCCTCGTCAAATGGCACAGGAACAGCTGGCTGCTCCGTGTGCTGGATCAAACGCTTCGCTATTCGGTTTAAGCGGGTTGTAGATCTTGTTTGGGTTTGGGTAACAAAAAAAACTTTCAGAAACAGAAAACAGTGCTTTAGACTAAAGTGGCGGTTTGTCAGTTGCTGAGTGCGAAGTACGCGTACGGATAGGAAAAGCTACCGGTGGGACTCTAAACCAAAGTTTCTCTTAAAAAAACTGCTATTAAACTCACAATCAGGTACACGGTACCGGGTCATCCCTGTTTGAAGTTTTCGTTTTCGTTCTTCGTTTTTCGTTTTCGTTCTTCGTTTACGATTTTAGGTTCTTCGTTTTCATTTTCGGTTTTCAATTTGGCTATTTTTAAAGAAATCAGAGTCTTGGACACTTTGTTTTTTTCAGATAACGGTACATAATACGATTCTATGTAGTGCGTCTTAAGCCAAAGCTCACAGTGGTTGGCGGTAGTAGGTAAAAAACTTTCTATACATTTAAAAGCTAGAAGCTGGTACAGAGGTCTGCAGCAGTACTATAAAATATGCGTCTCTCTTTTCTACTCTTCCCACACGCCAAAGCCTTCTCTAAATTTCCAAGCCAATTTTAGCTCCAACTCCCATCAGAATTGCTTAATTCATACACTATGGGTGAGTTAAAATACAGGATGAAGTACAAACATTAACTCCCTGTCGATTGCGATAACAATAACCATTGGCTCTGCTAATTCAGCAACCAGCTTTGCCACCACTGCTGTGCTGTCCGTATCTGGGCTGCAACACCGTCTGGGTCGCCTGCGTGGCCACCGCAGGAGGAGTTGCCAGGGTCTCCACGGGCGGAGCAGCTGCTACTCCAGCCATCCATCACCATTGCATCTCTGATTTAATTATCGGCAAAAGAACTACTAAAGTACTCGTAGAACGACGCGACACTCGAAATCTATGGAAAATGTTTTGAAGGCCACTTTTCGCTGAAAAATACACTACGGAGATTCGAAGTTTTCATTTTTATAGCACAAAAATATTTTTGATAGGAGGCGGACCCAGTGTTTATCTTTTAATATGTTGTTCCTTTTTTATAGCTCTATTGATATTTTTTAAGTTTTTTGTTCAGAAAATTAGGATTTATGTTAATTTATAATTCTACGTACACTTCCTGTACCTAAAAAGTTATAAAAATGCATGGCAAAGTTCGAAGCTTTGGTTTTATGAATCTATTGTATCATCTCTGTCATACATATTGTTCACAGTCTGCTAAGAATGACAAAAATAGATTTATAAAACCAATGAGCTGAGTCGTGCCATTTCAATGATTTTTGGCACAGGACATGTGTAATTGTACATAGAATAAGAAATTCACATATAGAATCCTTATTTTCTGAACGAATCAGAAAGGCACAGTATATCAAAAGATGAACACCGGTTAGCTACCTCCTATCGAAAACAATAACAGTTTTTGTGCTGAAAATTTCCTATCTCCGTAGTATATTTTTCGGCGAAAAGTGGCCCTCAAAACATTTCCCATAGATTTCAAGTGTCGCGTCCTGAATATACGTTGCTTTAGTTGTCCTTGTGGTGGCATTGGATTTTATGCATGCCGGATGAACTCTGGTGAAATTAACTTGGAAATTACAAGTTAATTTTGCTCCGCAATAAGCACTAAGCACTGTCTACGGTCATTGTTTCCTATGGTTCCTCTGCACATGACGCCTGGTTATTGTTTTCTTCGAAATGCAATGCCTGTTTTGAAAGTTTCTGTCCTTCTTAATATATGAGTAGTTTTTCCTAATCAGAACAGATAGCATTGTAAAATATACATACTTTCACCCAGACACAATAACGGAAATCATATTAGTACGCTGTTGCTTTCTACAATGTATATATTTACTCAATGAATGTACATTTACCCCATAGGATTTAGAAATCTGCGAGTAGCTAAAAGCAATTTAAAGAGGTTAAGATCAACTTAAGGAAAACATATCCGCTCGAAGAAGCGAAGAGAAGAGACAATAGTGCAATGGACGGCTGAATCCGGAGCGGTGGGACAGCTTTGACGGAGATGTGGAAGGCCCGAGCTACATGTACACCCATAAATCGGAAGAGAATGAAAATACGATTAGGAATAGAGGTTAAGGAATGAAGAGAAACGTATGCCCACTACGTTAAATTCCCACTAAGAGCCATAGTTTGCTTCTAAGTTTCAAAACTTGAGCTTTTGGCAGGACTTTCTAAGGCAGAACACTCAGAGCATACCAAATACGTACTGTTGAGAAGGGGTAATAATAAAAGAAATCTGCTCTTTAAGTTTAGTTTAGTTTAGTTAAGTTTTGCTATGGAGCTCCGTGAAGACTCCGTTGAAAATATTTAAATAAAAATAAATAAATAAAATAAATAAAATAAATATAATAAATAAAAATATATTCCGTTTGTTAAGTCGTTGATTTGGCTTGACTATCGAAAGCGGCTCAGACTCGCTTGAGACCGTTGAAATTCTAGTATAGAATTGAAAGCCGCAGTTTGCAATCATCGCTACACCTACATTAATAGAAGCTCATACAGAAAGCTCCTAAGAAGAGGGAAAGGACTTAAACAAAAAGGTTATCCATCCCATGTACGCACTTCATCATGTGACTGATTTGCCACTTTTACATGTGATGTACCAATCCATATCCCTCCGCAATTGCATTGACGTGAAAGTGTCAAATGATGCCACAATTTATGGAATAATGATATATATGCTGGTACAAATGCAATGCACTCGTTTAGTATGCTTTTCTGCCATTGTTTATAACTTAAGATATGCACACTAGACAATCTACTGATAGTTCGGCCTTCTAAAACCTTTGATCGGAACAGTCCAACTCAGCTCCAAGGTAATTTCACATTCACTTTGTTGCACAATAAATTTGGACAGCTTGCAGGAGTCAATGAATTAAATACCCCCCAACCGCTGCAAACCATGACAGTATTATAGGGTGGGGAAACTCGGCAGTAGAGAGGGCCATTCGAAAGCATGACTTAGGCGAGGCAAATACAAAGACACAAGAAAAGTGGCTGAGGCAATGAACTAAAAAAGCCTTAAAGTGCGGCAGCTAATACAAAAACAGCAGCGAGCCCCCCTGTCTCATTACAGATCAAACTTCGCGAGACGAGTGAGGCGGTTGACTCCAACACCTCCCGAAATCGCTCAAATGCAACCAAGGCAAAACAGTCATACAAATTAACTTTGCCTATACGAGTATACGTAATAACTCGCTTGTTTTTAGTGTTAAAAGGCCAGAAAAACGAGTCGATGAAAGGTATAACAATTGCATAGTAACGTGAGACGCGCAGTAAAACCTGCAAGTGCAGGATTCTCCTTCATTTAAAATTGGCTCTATAGAAAGCACAGAGTGGATTATTTCTAAAAATAGAAACTTTGTCATTCTATTGCCAAGTACGAGCGTACGAGCTATTTTTAGCAAAATGACGGGCTTTTACATAGCTAGAAGAAAATATAAAAATACTCCAAACCTGGAGCTGGAACCCCCTCAAGTTGTTTATTGCAATTTGCAAACCAAAGTTGAACACGCCAAAGCGCCTCTAAAATCCCTGACAACACAGTCACATGGCATTTCAGCAAGAATGCAACGGCAGCAACAAAACTTACAAAGCCGACTGGTTGGGATTTTGGCCAGCTTTTTACCGCGACAAATTGCGGATAAGGCGGCTGAAGCACTGCTGGCTGATGACGCCAGCGAGTCCCTGTTCGTTGGAGGTGAGTCAATTATATAACGTACATGTAGCTAATTGTATAAATGGCACTGCATGCGTCAGTTCTAGTCAGTTGTGTCACTGTGCGCTGTTAGACTGGGTCACTTCTAATCAGTTGTGTCACTGTGCGCTGTTAGACTGGGTCACTTCTAATCAGTTGTGTCACTGTGCGCTGTTAGACTGGGTCACTTCTAATCAGTTGTGTCACTGTGCGCTGTTAGACTGGGTCACTTCTAATCAGTTGTGTCACTGTGTACTGTTAGACTGTGTCACTTCTAATCAGTTGTGTCACTGTGCGCTGTTAGACTGTGTCACTTCTAGTCAGTTGTGTCACTGTGTACTGTTAGACTGTGTCACTTCTAGTCAGTTGTGTCACTGTGTACTGTTAGACTGTGTCACTTCTAGTCAGTTGTGTCACTGTGCGCTGTTAGACTGGGTCACTTCTAGTCAGTTGTGTCACTGTGCGCTGTTAGACTGTCACTTCTAATCAGTTGTGTCACTGTGCGCTGTTAGACTGGGTCAGTTCTAGTCAGTTGTGTCATTGTGTACTGTTAGACTGTGTCACTTCTAGTCAGTTGTGTCACTGTGCGCTGTTAGACTGTGTCACTTCTAGTCAGTTGTGTCATTGTGTACTGTTAGACTGTGTCACTTCTAGTCAGTTGTGTCATTGTGTACTGTTAGACTGTGTCACTTCTAGTCAGTTGTGTCACTGTGTGCTGTTAGACTGTGTCACTTCTAGTCAGTTGTGTCACTGTGCGCTGTTAGACTGTGTCACTTCTAGTCAGTTGTGTCACTGTGTACTGTTAGACTGTGTCACTTCTAGTCAGTTGTGTCACTGTGCGCTGTTAGACTGTGTCACTTCTAGTCAGTTGTGTCACTGTGCTGTTACACCACTGGATTACGATGAGGCTTTTAACAGCTTAACCAGAAAAACTCGACACTCTCAATGTTTAAGATCCCTTTTGAATTTTTACCCCTTGCAAGGTTCCGAGCCCATGGTCTGAGGATTGATTTGCCTGGCATTGCTCACCTATACTGAATAGTGTTCGACGTACGCACCTGTGAAAGATTGAAACATAAAAATCATGTTTCTATAAAATCAAAAGTTCATAAATCAAGTTAGAGTGTAAAACACTTTGAATTTTATAGTTAAAGTAAGATTCTGAATCTATTCTGAAATTGTCTGGTCAGTGCGAAATCCAAGTCAGTGAAATGTACTCATAAGTTTGTTAAAACTGTGTGATGACCTTCTAAGGAATTAAAAGTTCTTCTCTTTCTTTCAGCTACATTTAAATTTTGTTTACCAAAACTAATGCAAAATATGTCTTAATTTCTTATAGCCGGCGCCATTCTCATTCTGACCTCTTCGGTGAAACCCAGCTTCACCAGTACCACTGCTCGCCAAAACCAGCGTCTGCCGAGTGGAACACCCGACTGGATGGTTGCTGAGGTCTCGGGGAGTGGAAAGATCGTCTGTTTTCACTGCGGTGCCGCATGTCCTGGCAGTAGCAGTTTGGCTGAGGCTGATAGCTGGTCGCGACACCGACAGGCCAGTCCGGGTTGCTACCTGCAGCGACTGGCTCACAGACTCGTTCTGACGCCGCAGACACGCCGCAGCGCGCTGGATGCTGGCGAGCTGTCCAAACTGCAGCGATCTCTGACCCGACTCGGCCAGGTGCTGGACAGTCCCGTGCTGTCTCGGGCCGCCAGCTTCGGCATCCAGCAGCAAAAGTTGGACTTCTGCGCCGCGCGATACTTTATGCGGCACCAGGGCGCGGCGGTGAACAGGCCTGGCGATGCCATTCAGCTGGTGCACAGCGGCGAGGAAGAGTTTGAGGACTCGGCCACCTTGATGGAGCAAGTTAACGTCAGGTAAGACGTCTTACATATAATATGTCTTTTGTCTTCACAAAAGCTCGGGATATTTCGACTTGTTATTTCCATCTGTCATGAAATCTTTTTTGAAAAGAGCATCAGGGTTAAATGGCTTAGTCAGGGGCGATGCCTGACACGATTAGAAAGTCAGGGCCGCTGTACACCCCGTGTGAGCATGTGTATGATTGTGTGCTTGCTACGTAACAGTATCGTTGAAGGCGTTGCGTCAGGGTGCTAGCAACTCTCCTCGGCGAATGCGTATTCATCGCTTGCAGTGTAGGAGACTCTAAAAACTAACTATTTTTATGTCACTCCCTAATTGACTTCTTCAGAGAATTGCTGCAATTATCTCTTAATAGGGAAGAGTCGAGAACTGCTGGACCGGCCAGCAATCCACCATCGTTCGCTCCGACGACAACAGCAGCATCAATGGAACCGCAGCAGCAGCAGCAGCAACAGCAGCAACAACAACTGCAGCAGCAAGACAGCCGAGACGTGCCCGATGACCGGTGCTTGCAGTGCAGAAGCCGGATCAGGGACAGGGTAACCCTGCCCTGTGCTCACTTTCTGCTGTGCGAAGGATGCTGCCGAAACCACAGCCGCTGCCCAGGGTGCAATGAGACTATTTTGGCCTCCATCAGAGCTTACGTTTGTTAAAGCATTCCTCTTTTTATTGAGATGTTTTTCTGATAATTTTAACCTTCTGTTTTCTGTAAAAGTACATACATTACTCAGCATCCAACACTTTTTATTCTATTTTAAGGCATTACTGACAAATAGCGTCATTTACACTCTGTGAACTGTGATTTCCATGGGCTGTCACACACGATTTAATTCATATGACCAAGCTATGGAAGTTTCTAGAAAATTCCTTGGCTAAAAAGCTTAGCTTAAAATAGAAGCATTGAATGTACACCAAATATGTGGGGCGGTGTGGGGTACGGGGCATTTCCAAAAACCCATTTACCACGATTGACTTGAAAGGTGTTGAAAATTATGGAACAACTATTTCGATTTGTCTACTCCCTAAGTAGAAATAAATGTTTCGTTTGCGTATTTTTCATTCAACTATCTGAAAATAAATGAGATAAAAAAGATGTCAATTTAACTCTGCATAAGGCAGTGGAAGACGTGAAAAAAAGAACAAGAAATTGCTTTACCTTTGCTTACCTTTGCAATATTCCTGTACTGGGAAGTCTTTGCATTTGTACTTTTTACAGGCGCAGCGCATTGGTTAGTGCCGGATTCCTGAGTTTACAGAGGCAACCGCCAACCGTATCTCCAGAATGTCTTCCTGCAGCTTGTTAGTGGCTATGAAAGGTTAATGCAGTATAGCCAAGGTTTGTCAACTCCTCCTTCTCTTAAAATTAAAATTTCCCATCTTACCCATTCTCCCATTCCAAGCAGAATGGACTGATTTAAGCATTAACCATTCTGTTGCTGCAAACAAGTTACAGCTTGAGTGTCTCAAGCCTTCCAATTTGCATCCTCAACTTCGTTTGTGCCCCTGGCTCTTGTCATCCGTTAGTTCTGGGTACCGCATTTTTGGCTTGTAAGAGAGAGCAGGTTTCTGAAGCTGCTGGCTCCAGTTTCAATTCTGTCTGCTGAAAGCTTCAAGTCTCATTAGACGCACAAAATCCGTGATAAAATAACCGAAAGAAATGACGAGTCAAGTTGCTTGGCATCAACTACAGCTGCTGATGCTGCTGCTGCTACTGACTGCAGCTCAGCATCTCCACTGCGAAGCCGCTTCATCAGAGCGAAACTGGTGGTCGAGCCGTGAGAGCATCGCCGACTATGAGGCTGTGAGCTCGCAGCCAGCAGCGACTGAGGTTGACTGCCTGGCTGCCGCGGTCGGCGACTCCGCTGTGCAGCTGGTGGCGTTCAACGTCAGTTCCGGCTGGTGCACCCGCTTCCGGTGCCGCCTGGGCCTGAGCCATGCAGGAAGTGCCGCAATGCGGTAAGGGAGCTCAGCGAGTTTGGGTGAGTGAGAGATACTGTCTGTCTGTCCGTCTCTTTCTGTCTGTCTGTCTGTCTGTCTGTCTGTCTGTCTGTCTGTCTGTCTGTCTGTCTGTCTGTCTGTCTGTCTGTCTGTCTGTCTGTCTGTCTGTCTGTCTGTCTGTCTGTCTGTCTGTCTGTCTGTCTGTCTGTCTGTCTGTCTGTCTGTCTGTCTGTCTGTCTGTCTGTCTGTCTGTCTGTCTGTCTGTCTGTCTTAGTGTCTGTCTGTCTGTCTGTCTGTCTGTCTGTCTGTCTGTCTGTCTGTCTCTCTTAGTGTCTGTCTGTCTGTCTGTCTGTCTGTCTGTCTGTCTGTCTGTCTTAGTGTCTGTCTGTCTGTCTGTCTGTCTGTCTGTCTGTCTGTCTGTCTGTCTCTCTTAGTGTCTGTCTGTCTGTCTGTCTGTCTGTCTGTCTGTCTGTCTGTCTGTCTGTCTGTCTGTGTCTGTTTTTAACTATTGAAAGTATTAGCAGTAAAAAGCGGGCTTGTTAATATTTAAGTCGCGATTTAATTCAAGCTTAATTAACCTAGAATCAAAGCTACGTGTGCTGCTGCCCCACAACGCAGACAAGCAACACACAATGCTGGACCACAGTTCAGCGCAGAGTGTCGGATTCGGTGGACTTCTATCGCAACTGGTCGCAATACCAGACCGGCTTTGGCGATGGACCCGATGGCAACTACTGGATTGGTAATTAGCTTGTAAATTGATGCATTCGTGAATATTCAAAGATATTTTGGCCGACATAGAAAGGATTAAGATCTTATGAATCTTTATGATCTGTTGATTAAAGCTTCATAAAATTCCAAAGTTCATTTTAGAAACTCGAAATTTTGTTACATCGTCGAAAATTATGACACTGAACATTGCTCTCTGCCCGTAGGTCTGAATACTCTTCACGCGCTCACTCAAAGCCGCTCACGGAAGCTGCTGATTCTGATGAGGCAGTGGGATGACAGCCAAGATTGGGCTGAGTACTCGAGCTTCAGCGTCGGTTCGGAGTCCGACAATTACCGGCTGACTGTGTCGGGTTTCTCAGCCAGCGACGGGATTGGCGACTCTCTGGATGGCTACAGCAACAACCAACAATTCACGACATTCAACGCTGATCACGATGCGAGAGCTGGAAGCAACTGCGCTAAAAAATTATCGGAGCCTGGTGTACAAAAGTTGCTTTGAATCGCACCTAAATGGCCCGTACAAAAATTACTCGAAGCCATTGGAGGTCTTCGCCATTGGCATCATCTGGAGATACAACTATGGATTCATTACTCGCTGAAGGAGGTCGAGATGCTGGTTCTATAGATTTCTTTGAGCAGCTATCTGACTCGAATAGGTCAGTTGACCCCCTTCCAGATCCCTCAGTTGACTCC
>NIVC01001754.1:120968-147621 GCA_002269645.1 Macrostomum lignano | reverse complement strand
TAGATTTTTAGATGAAGAGTTCCACAGCTTCCTCAGTTAAAATCTCTCCCATTTCTATCAACATTTTCAGTCCTGCAACTGGCTACTGACGACAAGTAGTGCGGCCTGTGCAAGTTCGTTGAATAATATCAACGAGATGAAGCGCCTACATACGAGCTATGCTATGAATAATGTACGATCTTACGTCAGAATACTAATACTTGTATTGTGTAGAAATTCTACTTGATTTAAATCTCGATGTGTCGTTAATGTGCTGGCGTGGGGTGTCGAGTGTTGCACAGAAGGGGGTGGTGAGTGGCAATATTTTATCAGTGCGTGCTGGCGTGAGGTGGCTGCTGGGCGGAGTGGGGTGGGTGAGAGGCGAGTTCTTATCAGTGCGTGCTGGGGTGAGGTGGGTGCTGTGAGAGGATTGAGTGGAAGCTCAAGTGCCTAACACTGGCTGTGTATCATAGCTTCTGTTTTTCTATTTTATTTTTATAGAGATTTAGAACTGGTAACATTTTCTATGATATATAAATTATACCATGTTTAATCGATCACTGCCTCTGTTAGTCTCAGCTAATAATTTTAAATTAATAATGTGCAATCAGGTGGCAATAAGACACTTATTCCTGGCTTTTCTAGATTGTCTTTATTTGGTTCACAATTTTGTTAACTTGAGTTTTTCACAACATCAAAAGATATTTTTCAGCTGTTTTACTTTGAAGTAGTCAGACCCTAACTTTAATGCGGAAATGAATTTCACAACTTTAATTGAAAATTAAGCAGATCTTTTTAAAATTTCTGCTCTCTACTGTTGAGATGAGGACGCTTTTTGTTTATTTAGCTTGCAAGTGTCTAGTCTTGACATTAAGCTGACTCTTGATTCACAGACTATATGTAAACTGATCTGTAACTGAAATAAAGATAAATACATTCACCTTTCTTTTTGCCTTTAAATTTTTACTTGCCTTTTGTCTTCAACTGTGTAAATTTTGGTTTCAGTAGTTTATTTTGAGTTGCCGTTCCTTTTACTCGAGTAGCACTGTTAAGAATTTACTTGTTCAGAAAAAGATAGATAATTGTCTTTTAGATCAACCGTTTCTAAGTTTTCAGAGAAATTACAGCAATTTAGAAGAAACCCTACTGATTTTGGTTGCAAAGTTTTAAGTCTATCAATAATTTTTTTTCTAGTGGAAAATGCAGTAAACGTCTGAGTTGTTTCTGAGGCAGGTTTCACGACTTTAAAATCTCTTGCAAGAGTAGTAGCCCCAGGGCCCAGTTTTGTGGTTTTGCAAATGATATCGCTATAAGTAGTTTATTTAGCCAGGAAAATAAATAGTAGTTGTGTTAGACAAGGGCCGTATGAAGAAAGCCTAGTCCAGACTAGCTAGTCCGGACTTGGGTAGTTCAGTCTATAGTCTATGGTCTAGCTAGCCTAGTTCTGCTATAGTAGACTGGTCTAACTTTGTGTTTCTGCATACCAAATCCAAGTCTAGACTAGTTTTTCAAGACCGGACTACCCTAGACAGAACTCTGTCTAGTGACTAGCTCTGGGCCGTATGCAGAAAGCTCTGTCTAGCTCTGTCTAGAGTAGTCCGGTCTTGAAAAACTAGTCTAGACTTGGATTTGGTATGCAGAACTACCCAAGTCCGGACTAGCTAGTCTGGACTAGGCTTTCTGCATACGGCCCCTTAAAGAAGTCTCAGACTTGTGTACAACTAAAAAGTAGTTTGCGTCAATGTCAAGAGTCGAGGTAAGGATGCAATCTATAAATGAGCGAGACTTGGTTCAGAAAGTTCTCTGAGAAACCCCAGAAACTAAACTGGCAGCTTAGACCAGGAAGCAGCGACTGCACTTTAGTGGTTGTTTTACTAAACGAATTCTTCCACAACAATTGATCGATGGTGATCGATGTTTTTAGATCAAACTAGCAATCAGCGCCCCCCCCCGTAAGGGGTATCGCAACAAAGAATGGAATATTTTTTTGAATAAACTAAATGTACCTTCTGAAATCTGCCATGATATCTTAGCAGTCCCCCCCTCGGCCGTAAGCCTTGGCTTTCAAGAAATCCCCCCCCGGGTAAGCCTTGACGTCTCGGTAATTCTACCCAAGAGCCACAGCACAGTTTCACGTGACGCTTCTTTTATGTCTGACATGACGCTTCTTTTATGTCTGACATGACGCTTCTTTTATGTCTGACATGATGCTTATTTTATTTTTAGATTTTTAGATTTTATTAACAGGTTGAAATGAAATGCAATCAGGTTTGTGTGAGGTTGCAGTTCAATATATTCACCTTGGTCGAGAGTTAAAACTGATACAGACGAGTCACTTTTGATATGACTCTCGTAAACATCATTGAAACCTCATTCCCAGCTAGCTGGTCTTTTGTTAAATCGGTGCATACTGAGGTCAACTGAAGGACCTGAGAGGATCGTCAACTAGGAGCGTAGTCTTTTGAGTCAGCTGTTCATGGAAACCTATAGAACCAGCATCTCGACATCCTTCAGCGAGTAATGAAATCCATAGTTGAAACTCCAAATGACGCCAATGGCGAAGGGACCTCCGATGGCTTCCGAATAACTCTTGTATGGTCCATTCAGGTGCGATTTGAAGCAGCTCTTGTACCACCAGGCTCCGATATAAACTATAGCGCAGTTGCTCCCAGCTCTGGCATCGTGATCAGCGTCAAATGTGGTGAACTTTTGGTTGTTGCTGTAGACCATGGAGTCGCCAACCCCGTCGCTGGCTGAGAAACCCGACACGGTCAGCCGGTAATTGTCGGACTCCGGACCTACGCTGAAGCTCGAGTACTCAGCCCAACCTTCGTTGTCATTCCACAGCCTCATCAGAACCAGCAGCTTCCGTGAACCATTTTTGGTGAGCGCGTGTAGAGCATTCAGACCTGCGGGTAGGGGGGGGGGCCACATACGATAACCCCAACCTGACTCTGACACAGAAATTTCCGAGCTAAAAACGTCATTAAATCGTCTAACACAAATTCAATTTACATGTAGCTCGTATATAAAAACACCCCCTTGGGCTTCATGCCTGAGAAGACTCTCATCCCACATCTGGATTACATCCGTCGCGATCTTCAACACATCCTTGTGTAGGACTGGAAACCCCCACTCTCATTTTCAGGAAAGTCTTCAAATGTACCCTTCCGCCACGAGAGAGCCACCCACTGGACGTGGGCATCAACCGGAGAAGCCAGGGTATTCACTGCTTCACTGGCGGATCCCTGTGTGACGGTCTCGCAGGCGCGGGCATTGCCATTTTCTACAAGCGCGAAGCGATCTTAGAAGAAGGTCTTCATCTTGGTGAGAATGTCTTGGTTTTTCAATCCCAAGTTGTAGCCATCAACCAGTGCGCCGAGTATTTTCACAGGGCTGGCATTAGCAGCTGTGACATAAACTTTTACTCTGACAGCCAGGCCTTGTCTTCCATCAAGCTCTCAACCAAGTCAGTTTTAGACTGCTCCAAAAGCTTGCAGACCCTGGCGATTCTCAACAGGATCAATGTTATCTGGACACCAGGTCATAGCAAAATCCTCGGCAACGAGCTGGTGGATCAACTCGCCAAGCGGGGTAGCATCCCGGGTGGAGCGCAAAGCTAAGTCAAGTTACCTTCTCCGAAGTCATCAGCCAACTTCAATTCAATTCAAGATTGGATGAACCGCCAGCACCAGGTTCACTGGAATAGCTGCTCCGAATAATGGCAAACACGAAAGGCTTTGCCTGCCATAAACCGGAAAGTATCCGAATATCTAATCTCCTTAAGGAAAACTGACCTCAGGGAGATGTGCATGGTCATCACAGGCCATGGGTTTTTCCAGAGACATATTTCACTGCAAAATGGTTGCTCCCCCATCTGCCCATTCTGTGATTTAAGGAGGAAACCTCGGCGCACCACGTCACCTTCTGCCCTCACTTCAACGACGCGCGGAGACGTCACCTCGGTCACCCGCTAAGGCTTGACGAGCTCACCACTCCGGACCGGATCCGTGACCTGCGCGCATTCGTTCAGGATTCTGGACGGATGAAGATCTCAAACGCCACTCTTGCGAGCTCTTCCGCTGCTGGCGAGGGTGGGCGCAGCCCCAAGGCAAAAGTTTTTAGCTTGGGGTTGCGATAGGGGCATCGCGGCCTAATCGCGGCATACTGCCCCCCTCAGTAGTAAGTAAGTACGAGCATACGAGTAAGTATGTTTAAACAAATTTCAAGCTCACTAAAGTTCCAACTTTTCAAGATGTTCAATTTTATAGTTTTCGACGATGTAATTGCATTTCAAGTTGCTTAAATAGCCCTTACGTCTTTTGAATTTTACAAAGATTTGATTAACAGTAATAACGATTCATTGAGATGTTAATTCTAAACTATTTCGGCCACCATAGCCTGCAATATTAACGAATACAGCACATTACAAGCCAATTACCAATCCAGTAGTTGCCATCGGGTCCCTCGCCAAAGCCGGTTTGGTACTGCGACCAGTTGCGGTAGAAATCCACCGAATCCGACACCCTGCGCTGAATCGTAGTCCAACAGTCAGTTTTGCTAGTCTGCGTGACGTAGAGCAATCATCATAGATTAATTCTACCCTTTCGTGACTTGAATACGAGAGCTGCTTCTAACCCTGCTTTAACAGTAGCAAGACTACGTTATTTTTCCCCATGGGGAAAGACCACGGGGTGTACTACAAATACACACGACCCATTTCACGATAGCTCGCAAACCGAATTACCGATTATCGTAAAATTCCACCATATGAATCAAAATTTTCCGCCCTTTCCGAAATTTTAGCCCGTGTTCTGCATTTTATTGGCTATTGCTTGAATATTTTGGCGATCCAGACAAAGAAAAATGTGAGCATTCGAAATGCACCCCCATGGTCTTTCTACTGTTAACTACTGAATGTTTCTAAGATTTAAAAACAAACAGGCGGACAGGCGGTCAAACAAAAAGGTAGGTACCAACCTAGACACCAACCCAGATACTAAGAAAGACAAACAAACCGACAGACAGCCAGACAGACAGACAGACAGATAGACAGACAGACAGACAGACAGACAGAAAAAAGACGGACAGACAGACAGACAGACAGACAGACAGACAGACAGACAGACAGACAGACAGACAGACAGACAGACAGACAGACAGACAGACAGACAGACAGACAGACAGACAGACAGACAGACAGACAGACAGAAAGACAGACATACAGACAGACAGACAGACAGACAGACAGACAGACAGACAGACAGACAGACAGACAGACAGACAGACAGACAGACAGACAGACAGACAGACAGACAGACAGACAGACAGACAGACAGACAGACAGACAGACAGACAGACAGACAGACAGACAGACAGACGCTAAGACAGACACTAAGACAGACAGTATCTCTCACTCACCCACTTGACTTACTTGACTTAGCTGCAGGGGGCGTCCGGCGGATGCAGCGAGGAGGCGGAGGAGACCGCCCATTCCGCTAGCCCCTGGCGACCAACGACTTCCGTTGAAGTGGTGTCGCTCAGGGGGACCCGTCGGTCTCGCCTGCAGCGCGGTCCTCCTCACCGACGGTGGGGAAGAAATCAGCTCGTCCGGTGTCCCTGAGGTACCGGGCGAGCAGTGGGATGCTCTCGGGCCTGCAAACGTCGGAGAGAACCGGGTTTGGCCCGAGGTGAGTAAGCCTGGCCCTGGTGAAAACCGGGCAGTGGCAGATAAAATGCTCGGCGTTTTCACTGCCTGAGCGGCAGAAGGGGCACCGCTCCTCGGGTACTTGGCCCTGAAGGAAGCGGTGGCGAGAGAAGCAGCCATGCCCGGAGAGGGCCATGCTAACTGCTCTGAGGTCTCTGCGGTTGAGCCTGAGCAGGGCTCTACGCAGGAGAGGAGAGGGACAGGGGACGGCAGCACGGGATTGCCTACAATTCCGGGTGTCGTGCCACCTGCGGAGATGCTCGGAGTCAGCCCAGCGCTTAACGCGGGAATTGATCACCGAGGCGGGGATGGGGGCACCCGGGCCCGGCCCCAATAGCGCGCCGGCGGAGCCAGCCTTGGCCAGCAGGTCAGCGCGCTCGTTGCCGAGGAAGCCGGCGTGGCCCGGGATCCATCTGAGCTCCACCTGGTTGCCTAGCGCAAGCCCGTTGAGCTGGGTGTTGCAGTCCAGGACGGACCTGGAGCTGGCGGTGCTGCGGCAGAGGGCCCGAAGGGCTGCTTGGCTGTCAGAGTGAAAAATAAATTTCCGGCCGCTAAGCTGCCTTCGGCGCAGCTCTGCCGCGCAGGAGCTGATGGCAAGCACCTCGCTCTGAAAAACACTGGAGTTGAGCCCAGTGTGCTGGGAGTAGCTCCACACCACTTCTCCCTTGAAGAAGACGCAAGCTCCGAAGCCTGAAAGACCATGCCTCATAGAGCCGTCAGTGTAACAGTGGACTTCAGAGTCGCTCCAGCTGTCACTCGCCTCGTGTCGAGGCTGAATGGTGACCTTATACCTTTGGCTCAGGAGAAGGGTGGCTGGGATCGAGTCCGTGAGGATGTTGAGCCCGCCACACTCCTCCAGAGCCTTGAGGCAGAGGTCAGAGTGCGGGATAAGCGACCGCTTCTTAAAGGCCCGCACTTTCTTGAAGGCCACCCCAGCATCCAGAAGACGCCGGGTGCTCTTCGCCGCCTCTCCTTTGATATAAATATCCAAAGGAGGGGCGCAGAGGAAGGCATTCATGCCTTCAAAAGGAGTAGAGGGTGGAGCGCCCATAGTCATGCGGCAGGCTCTGCCCTGGATTTTGTAGAGAGCGTCGAGGTTGCTCTTGACGCTCAGGCCGCTAGCCCACACGAGGCTGGCGTAACTGATCGAGGGGCGGATGATGGCAGTGTAAATCCACCACAGCTTCCTGGGGGTGAGCCCCCAGGTGGTGCCCACGGCGCGCCTGATCTGAGCCAGTACAGCCAGGGCTTTTTTGGCTTTAGTTTGAATGTGCGGAGTCCAGTTAAGCCTGTGGTCCAGAGTGAGGCCCAGGCAGCGGACCTGCTTCTCCATGGAAATATTCTTTCCATAGAGGGTGAGGGGCTTAATGGTCCAGAGCAGTTTGTTGGTAAACATGACTGCTGTGGTTTTCGACTCTGAGAGTCTAAGGCCACATTGGTCTGCCCAACGCTCCGCTCGTCCCAGAAAGCCCTGCAGAAGGTCTCTGATGGTATCAACCGAGGGGCCCGCGCATATCGCGGTCACATCATCGGCATAGCCCACCTTGAGAATGGGGTCGTGGAGATCACTGCAAAGCAACTCATCCATGACCATGTTCCAGAGAACGGGGGTGAGAACGCCGCCCTGGGGGCCCCCTTTCAGGACAGGCACCGAAAGAGAGCTGCCGCTCAGGTGGGCCACAACAGTGCGGTTTCGGATCATGAACATGATCCACCGGACAAGGTGAGGGTGCGTGGCCCTGGATTCCAGGGCTCTGCAAAAGGCCTCGAAGATGACGTTGTCGAAGGCCCCCTCAATGTCCAGGAAAAGCGAGAGGGCAAAGCCGCTGCCAAGAACGGCCCTCTCCAGGAAGTCAACAATGACATGGAGAGCACTCTCGGTTGACCTGCCCGCGCGGAAGGCGTGCTGGTTCTGCGAGAGTGGGAAGCGCTTCAGCTCGACCGAAAGTAGGCGCCAAAGCACCAGTCTCTCGAGGAGCTTGAGGCAGAAAGAAGTGAGGCTGATAGGCCTGAAGGCCTTCACCGATTGGTAGTCGCTCTTTCCAGGCTTGGGGATAAAGACCACCCGGGCCTCTCTCCATGCAACTGGTACATAGCCCAGCTCCATACAAGCTCGAAGGAGACGACAGAGCAGGTCCAGGAAGCGGTGGTTTTTCACCGCCTCGTGCAAGAACGCTGGGTAGATGCCGTCGGGCCCAGGCGCCTTGAACGGGTTAAAGGACCTTGCCGCTCTAATAATGCGGTCTTTGGTGATCATAGACTTTGCTAGGCCTTGCCCTCCCACTGTGTGGTCGGGCGGGCCCTGCTGAGTCGGAGATTTAGGGAAAAAACTGTTGAGCATGAGCTCTAGAGTCTCTTCCGAACTCTCTGTGACCGAGCCGTCAGGTCTCTTCACAACAGAGAGTTTAGAAAAACGGTCATTAGTGAGTGCCTTAACCACGCGGGCTACGGGGCGAGAGCCCTCAAGCCCTTCGCAATATTGGCGCCACTTGGCCGTCTTGGCCCTTCTGACTTGGCCCTTAAACTCGTGGATCGCACGGGTATAGGCCTCTCTGTCAGATGGGTCTTTGGTTTTGAGCGCTCGCCTTTGGAGGGTCCTGGCTCGGCGCCGAAGGGCCCCGAGCTCTGGGTTCCACCAGGGAGCAGATTTCTTGCCTTTATAGGCCTTTAGGGGGCAGGCTGCTTCAAAGGCAGTGGTGATCGCCCCGCCCAGGGAGGAGGCGAGATCGTCCACCACCTGGCAGTCAGAGAGGTCACTGGGGGGGTCAAGATCCCGAAGGCCGCGGCTCAGCTTCGAGCCAAAGGCGGCCCAATCGGTGTTTCTGACGTTCCGACTCCAAGTGACCTTAGGCTTTTGCTTGGTCGGCCCAATGCAAAAGCGGATAAAGCGGTGGTCCGAGAGCGAGTCCTCGTCCCACACTCGCCAGCCCGTAACTGCGGAAAGCAGTCCGGGTGAGGCGATGGTGGTGTCGATGACTTCGGCCCACCGCCCATTATTGAACGTTGGTGCATTGCCCACGTTACAGAAGTTGAGGTTAGTGCTGCTGACATAGGCCAGCAGCTCCTCGCCTCTGCTATTGATGTTCTTGCTGCCCCAATGCAGGTGGTGTGCGTTCACATCCCCTGCAATGAGCAGCTCGAACCGATGGGACGCAGCATAGTCAGTAAGGTTGACTAACGCGTCGCAGACAACTGGGGCATCGCCCGGGAAATAGGCAGAAGCTACCAGCACAGGTTTATTGGGAATGAGGTTATTGATTTGAACAACACAGATGTCCCCAGTCGAGAGATCAGGTCTCATCCATGCCTCAAAAGCTTTTGCAGCAAAGACCAGAGATCTTGGGCGAGGCTGAGAGCCCGCCATGCAAAAACAGTGGTAGCCAGATGGCACATTATTTGGCTTACCTTTAGTCATCCAGGGCTCCTGTACGAAGACCAGGCCCGGAAGCTGTTGCTCTGCCGTGCGCATCAGGTTGACCGACGCCGCCACGCAGTGCTGGGTGTTGATCTGCAGACACCAGGTAGTCGTTGGCATCATTGCAGATCGGATGTTGCAGCCGCCAGGAGTTCCTCCTCCTCCTCGGCGCTCACCGGCTTCGGGTCGGGGTCGCCGGTGTCCATGGGCTCTTCTTCAGCAAAAGGCCCCCGATTGGCCGGAAGGCAGTAGGCAGCGTTCGCCGCCCTTTGCCCACCATCCATGGGGTCCTCCGCCTCAGATTGGCCCAATGCCCTGGAGCAGCCAGCCGCCTGGGCAGGCGGGTCCGTCTCCAGTCGGCCCTGCCCCGAGGGGTTGGGCCCAGCTGGGACGTCCCCACCCTCCCTGGACGAACTGGTGCGCCTAGGCGTCCCGGCGACCTCTCGCCTCAGCTGGGAGATTTTGGCGGTACGGACTGCCTCAGCTGCACGCTGGTACAGGCCGCGCCGCTTGGTGCTACGCGCCGGGCGTCGGTCGCCTCCGCCCTCAGCAGCGCGCTCAGCTTTGCCCGCGCGGCCGTGCTGCCGGGCAGAACGGTTTGCTTTGGCAGTCTGAGCAGAGGCTTGCGCCTCGGCCCCGGCCGCCTCCGCATCCCGCCCGCCCTGCTCACTGCCACGGGGAGGGTCGGCCTCGTAGGAGCGGATGCGCAGCTTCCAAAGGCCGACGTTGATGAAGCTGCCGTGTGGATAACGCCTCATCCAGGCGTCCGACAGCCCCAGGATGGCTGTGAAGCCAGTGCCGTCGGTGCGCTTAAGGGTGTCATGCACCACTAGGCCCGCGGCGGGAAGCTCCCGGTTGACTGCTAGCAGTCCTTTCCGGAGCTCGTCAGCAGAGGTAACAACGCTCCTGGCCGGGACCCAGATTCGATGCCTCTTGGTCCGGGGGCGCTCGTCCTCTCTGCAGAAGGCTAGGTTGAGGTCCCAGCTCTGCTCGGGCAGCAGCTCAAGGAGCCGCCGACCCGAGTCAGCATCACTGGGCCAAATGAGAAGGCACGAGTCCCTCGTCGCATTCGAATGAATGTTCAGAGGCGTGCCCTTCAGAGTTTGCTTCCACAGGAGGCCATCAACGGCACTTCTCACCTGCTTCAGCTGATCGGGAGACAGGCGCGCGTCCTTTCCCAGGATGACAACCGCCGGTTGCCTCTTTGCCGCATCAGCGTAGGAGGCCCGGGGGTCAGTGGAGCTTTCTTCAGGTGGGCTGTCCACCCTCCCGGCTGCATCGGCCTCCCTATCCTGGGCAGGGGCTTCCGTGGGCTCGAGGCCCTCTTCCGCCACCGCCCCAGACTGGGAAGCTTCCGCTGCCGCGGGCCGTTGGCCCCTGGCACCGGTTTGGCTTCCGCCCTCCTTGGCCCGCCTCGCCTTGTTAAGTCGACGGCGGGCAGCTCCAGAGGTGGTGCTGCGTTTCTTAGCAGCTGGAGTAGCAGGTGTCTTCTCGGAGGCACCGCTCAGAGTTGGCTCCACGGGTCTCGCCGAGGCGTCCCCGATGGTAGCAGGTGGTATGGCCGAGGAGTCCACGGCCCCAGCCGAGGCCGGAGGCACTGTGTCATCCACAGCCGGTTTGTTACTTCGGTTAGAAGCCATTGGCTGGAAGTAAAAAGGTGGGACTTCCTGCAGAACACAGGCAAAGAGCCGCAAGGCCGCAACCCCAAACCAAGCGGCAGGCCCCCAAAAAGCAAAATACCACCACCCAAAAGCGCAAGGGGAACCGTTAGCGACCAGACTACTCCCTGGCCAAGCGTCCATCAGCACGGAGTTACACTGGGACATTAGAGGGTGCGTTTATGGTCACACCAGGACCCGGCGCCAACGAATCAGCTCGGCAGGGCCCAAGGGGGCCTGCCTTAACACCCACGGGACGAGTACCCTTCGAAGTGCGCCTTGCAAGGTGAAAATCAGGAGACAGAGTCTCTTGAGCTATCAGCCCGCCAGGGGAGGCAGGTGTGAGCATCGCTGGCTGGGATAAAGGCCATACCAGTCTCATACTGCACAGATAGTTCACCACGCCATTACGTGCAGGACCCGGGGTCCTGGGGGCAACAGCCCCGGCTCACTCACC
This sequence comes from Macrostomum lignano, assembly GCA_002269645.1. NCBI lineage: Eukaryota > Metazoa > Platyhelminthes > Macrostomidae > Macrostomum > Macrostomum lignano. Next base: position 136,405 of record NIVC01001754.1, on the reverse strand, counting down.
CACACTCGCTGAGCTCCCTTGTCCGCATTGCGGCACTTCCTGCAGTGGCTCAGGCCCAGGCGGCACCGGAAGCGGGTGCACCAGCCGGAACTGACGTTGAACGCCACCAGCTGCACAGCGGAGTCGCCGACCGCGGCAGCCAGGCAGTCAACCTCAGTCGCTGCTGGCTGCGAGCTCACAGCCTCATAGTCGGCGATGCTCTCACGGCTCGACCACCAGTTTCGCTCTGATGAAGCGGCTTCGCAGTGGAGATGCTGAGCTGCAGTCAGTAGCAGCAGCAGCATCAGCAGCTGTAGTTGATGCCAAGCAACTTTAGGCGTCATTTCTTTCGGTTGTTTTATCACGGATTTTGTGCGTCTAATCGAGACTTGAAGCTTTCAGCAGACAGAATTGAAACTGGAGCCAGCAGCTTCAGAAACCTGCTCTCTCTTACAAGCCAAAAATGCGGTACCCAGAACTAATGGATGACAAGAGGCAGGGGCACAAACGAAGTTGAGGAAGGCTTGAGACACTCAAGTTGTAACTTGTTTGCAGCAGCAGAATGGTTGCTACATCTAACGCTTGGAATGGGAGAATGGGTAAGATGGGGAAATCCTAATGAGCTGAAAAGAGATGCATTTAGAATAGAAAGAATTGGCAAACCTTGGCAAGAATGGTAATGCATTTTTCATACTAACAAGCTGCTGGAACCCATTCTGGAGACAAGGTCGGCGGTTGCCTCTGGAAACTCAGGAATCCGCCACTAACCAAATGCGCTAGCCTGTAAAAAGTGCAAATGCAAAGACTTCCCAGTACAGGCATATTATTGCAAAGGTAAGCAAAAGTAAAGCAATTCCTTGTTTCTTTCTCACGTTTTCCACTGCCTTATGCAGAGTTAAATTGACAGAAAATGCATTAATTTGAAATGTGTTTTATCAAATTAGATTTTCAGATACTTGACTGAAAAATACGCTAATGAAACTTTTATTTCTACTTAGTGAGTAGACAATTAGAAATACTTGTTGAAAAAATTAGCTAGTAGGTAAGGAAGGAGGGTAAGGAGGAGAGTAAGGGTGGAGGGTATGAGAAAGAGTACTATCTTTCGCGAAAAAATGCATTTTTCGGACGTTTGAGCTCATTAAACAAAGGAGCTCAGCAGACAAAGCGACCAGTGTTTTTTTGAATTATCGGGAATAAATACGAATATGAATTCGATTACCAAGAATTAAAATCTGACATAAGTCTGATCATGCATTATTTGTAATTTGTAAGTTATCATATTGCGGACATTGCTAAATTAAAGAGCGATTCTATGTCACTGCCCAATATTTCAGAAGATGAATAATAAAGCACAAAATATCTGCAATGTGCTTTGTTGAAGTCCCTGTCCCAATTATTCTGATTCGTGGCTCAATGATCAATAACACTATGACCCAATGACTCCATGACCCAATGACTCCATGACCCAATGACTCCATGACCCAATGACTCCATGACTCAATGACTCCATGACCCAATGACTCCATGACCCAATGACTCCATGACTCAATGACTCCATGACCCAATGACTCCATGACCCAATGACTCTATGACCCAATGACTCCATGACCCAATGACTCCATGACCAATGACTGCATGACAAAATGACTCCATGACCCAATGACTGAATGACCCAATGACTCTATGACCCAATGACTGAATGACCCAATGACTCCATGACCCAATGACTCCATGACCCAATGACTGCATGACTCAATGACTCCATGACCCAATGACTCCATGACCCAATGACTCCATGACCCAATGACTCCATGACCCAATGACTCCATGACCCAATGACTCCATGACCCAATGACTCCATGACCCAATGACTCCATGACCCAATGACTCCATGACCCAATGACTCCATGACCCAATGACTCCATGACCCAATGACTCCATGACCCAATGACTCCATGACCCAATGACTCCATGACCCAATGACTCCATGACCCAATGACTCCATGACCCAATGACTCCATGACCCAATGACTCCATGACCCAATGACTCCATGACCCAATGACTCCATGACCCAATGACTCCATGACCCAATGACTCCATGACCCAATGACTCCATGACCCAATGACTCCATGACCCAATGACTCCATGACCCAATGACTCCATGACCCAATGACTCCATGACCCAATGACTCCATGACCCAATGACTCCATGACCCAATGACTCCATGACCCAATGACTCCATGACCCAATGACTCCATGACCCAATGACTCCATGACCCAATGACTCCATGACCCAATGACTCCATGACCCAATGACTCCATGACCCAATGACTCCATGACCCAATGACTCCATGACCCAATGACTCCATGACCCAATGACTCCATGACCCAATGACTCCATGACCCAATGACTCCATGACCCAATGACTCCATGACCCAATGACTCCATGACCCAATGACTCCATGACCCAATGACTCCATGACCCAATGACTCCATGACCCAATGACTCCATGACCCAATGACTCCATGACCCAATGACTCCATGACCCAATGACTCCATGACCCAATGACTCCATGACCCAATGACTCCATGACCCAATGACTCCATGACCCAATGACTCCATGACCCAATGACTCCATGACCCAATGACTCCATGACCCAATGACTCCATGACCCAATGACTCCATGACCCAATGACTCCATGACCCAATGACTCCATGACCCAATGACTCCATGACCCAATGACTCCATGACCCAATGACTCCATGACCCAATGACTCCATGACCCAATGACTCCATGACCCAATGACTCCATGACCCAATGACTCCATGACCCAATGACTCCATGACCCAATGACTCCATGACCCAATGACTCCATGACCCAATGACTCCATGACCCAATGACTCCATGACCCAATGACTCCATGACCCAATGACTCCATGACCCAATGACTCCATGACCCAATGACTCCATGACCCAATGACTCCATGACCCAATGACTCCATGACCCAATGACTCCATGACCCAATGACTCCATGACCCAATGACTCCATGACCCAATGACTCCATGACCCAATGACTCCATGACCCAATGACTCCATGACCCAATGACTCCATGACCCAATGACTCCATGACCCAATGACTCCATGACCCAATGACTCCATGACCCAATGACTCCATGACCCAATGACTCCATGACCCAATGACTCCATGACCCAATGACTCCATGACCCAATGACTCCATGACCCAATGACTCCATGACCCAATGACTCCATGACCCAATGACTCCATGACCCAATGACTCCATGACCCAATGACTCCATGACCCAATGACTCCATGACCCAATGACTCCATGACCCAATGACTCCATGACCCAATGACTCCATGACCCAATGACTCCATGACCCAATGACTCCATGACCCAATGACTCCATGACCCAATGACTCCATGACCCAATGACTCCATGACCCAATGACTCCATGACCCAATGACTCCATGACCCAATGACTCCATGACCCAATGACTCCATGACCCAATGACTCCATGACCCAATGACTCCATGACCCAATGACTCCATGACCCAATGACTCCATGACCCAATGACTCCATGACCCAATGACTCCATGACCCAATGACTCCATGACCCAATGACTCCATGACCCAATGACTCCATGACCCAATGACTCCATGACCCAATGACTCCATGACCCAATGACTCCATGACCCAATGACTCCATGACCCAATGACTCCATGACCCAATGACTCCATGACCCAATGACTCCATGACCCAATGACTCCATGACCCAATGACTCCATGACCCAATGACTCCATGACCCAATGACTCCATGACCCAATGACTCCATGACCCAATGACTCCATGACCCAATGACTCCATGACCCAATGACTCCATGACCCAATGACTCCATGACCCAATGACTCCATGACCCAATGACTCCATGACCCAATGACTCCATGACCCAATGACTCCATGACCCAATGACTCCATGACCCAATGACTCCATGACCCAATGACTCCATGACCCAATGACTCCATGACCCAATGACTCCATGACCCAATGACTCCATGACCCAATGACTCCATGACCCAATGACTCCATGACCCAATGACTCCATGACCCAATGACTCCATGACCCAATGACTCCATGAATGACTCCATGACCAAATCGTGGTGTCTCGTATAGACTAACACCGAAAAGCCGCGAGTAATCAGGCCCCGTAAAAATTCGTTCAAAAGTACGCTCCACTTAGGAGGTCGACCCGCGCTTATATTTCGCATCCAAGCAAGAACTATTGGATTTAGCCAGGAAAACAGTAGTAGTTGGATTATATTGTAATAAGAGTGAAAATATTTGGATGCAAACTGAAAAAGGACAATTTAAAGGGGCAAAGTAGGGATAAGCTCGCATTATAGTGAGCACAGAAAGCCGAGTACTAATAGGATGCACTTATAAATATTTAAGGTATGTTTTAAATACGAAAGCTAATATATATGTCTGACACTTCCACTGAATTAGGGTAAATAAAAATGTATGTTATAATCACGTATTCATATATTAATTGAAGTTTATTATTGTTCAAGATAAAATTCGTCTTGAATCTTGACAAGCTAGGATTAAACACGGACATTGTATTCTCGGTGTTTACGGTCGCCTGATAGATCACTCTGTGCCAAGTGGCACCACTGTGAATGTTGACTGCTATATTCATTCACCGGATCTAAAAAATATTAGAAGGGGTCAACTGAAGGATCTGAGAGGGGGTCAACTGAAGGATGTGAGAGGGGGTCAACTGAAGGATGTGAGAGGGGGTCAACTGAAGGATGTGAGAGGGGGTCAACTGAAGGATGTGAGAGGGGGTCAACTGAAGGATGTGAGAGGGGGTCAACTGAAGGATGTGAGAGGGGGTCAACTGAAGGATCTGAGAGGGGGTCAACTGAAGGATCTGAGAGGGGGTCAACTGAAAATGATCTGAGAGGGGGTCAACTGAAAATGATCTGAGAGGGGGTCAACTGAGGGATCTGAGAGAAGGTCAACTTAAGGATCTGAGAGGGGAGTCAACTGAGGGATCTGGAAGGGGGGTCAACTGACCTATTCGAGTCAGCTAGCTGCTCAAAGAAATCTATAGAACCAGCATCTCGACCTCCTTCAGCGAGTAATGAAATCCATAGTTGTATCTCCAGATGATGCCAATGGCGAAGGGACCTCCAATGGCTTCCGAGTAATTTTTGTACGGGCCATTTAGGTGCGATTCAAAGCAACTTTTGTACCACCAGGCTCCGATAATTTTTTAGCGCAGTTGCTTCCAGCTCTCGCATCGTGATCAGCGTTGAATGTCGTGAATTGTTGGTTGTTGCTGTAGCCATCCAGAGAGTCGCCAATCCCGTCGCTGGCTGAGAAACCCGACACAGTCAGCCGGTAATTGTCGGACTCCGAACCGACGCTGAAGCTCGAGTACTCAGCCCAATCTTGGCTGTCATCCCACTGCCTCATCAGAATCAGCAGCTTCCGTGAGCGGCTTTGAGTGAGCGCGTGAAGAGTATTCAGACCTACGGGCAGAGAGGCAATGTTCAGTGTCATAATTTTCGACGATGTAACAAAATTTCGAGTTTCTAAAATGAACTTTGGAATTTTATGAAGCTTTAATCAACAGATCATAAAGATTCATAAGATCTTAATCCTTTCTATGTCGGCCAAAATATCTTTGAATATTCACGAATGCATCAATTTACAAGCTAATTACCAATCCAGTAGTTGCCATCGGGTCCATCGCCAAAGCCGGTCTGGTATTGCGACCAGTTGCGATAGAAGTCCACCGAATCCGACACTCTGCGCTGAACTGTGGTCCAGCATTGTGTGTTGCTTGTCTGCGTTGTGGGGCAGCAGCACACGTAGCTTTGATTCTAGGTTAATTAAGCTTGAATTAAATCGCGACTTAAATATTAACAAGCCCGCTTTTTACTGCTAATACTTTCAATAGTTAAAAACAGACACAGACAGACAGACAGACAGACAGACAGACAGACAGACAGACAGACAGACAGACAGACACTAAGAGAGACAGACAGACAGACAGACAGACAGACAGACAGACAGACAGACAGACACTAAGACAGACAGACAGACAGACAGACAGACAGACAGACAGACAGACACTAAGAGAGACAGACAGACAGACAGACAGACAGACAGACAGACAGACAGACAGACACTAAGACAGACAGACAGACAGACAGACAGACAGACAGACAGACAGACAGACAGACAGACAGACAGACAGACAGACAGACAGACAGACAGACAGACAGACAGACAGACAGACAGACAGACAGACAGACAGACAGACAGACAGACAGACAGACAGACAGACAGACAGACAGACAGACAGACAGACAGACAGACAGAGAGACGGACAGACAGACAGTATCTCTCACTCACCCAAACTCGCTGAGCTCCCTTATCCGCATTGCGGCACTTCCTGCAGTGGCTCAGGCCCAGGCGGCACCGGAAGCGGGTGCACCAGCCGGAACTGACGTTGAACGCCACCAGCTGCACAGCGGAGTCGCCGACCGCGGCAGCCAGGCAGTCAACCTCAGTCGCTGCTGGCTGCGAGCTCACAGCCTCATAGTCGGCGATGCTCTCACGGCTCGACCACCAGTTTCGCTCTGATGAAGCGGCTTCGCAGTGGAGATGCTGAGCTGCAGTCAGTAGCAGCAGCAGCATCAGCAGCTGTAGTTGATGCCAAGCAACTTGACTCGTCATTTCTTTCGGTTATTTTATCACGGATTTTGTGCGTCTAATCGAGACTTGAAGCTTTCAGCAGACAGAATTGAAACTGGAGCCAGCAGCTTCAGAAACCTGCTCTCTCTTACAAGCCAAAAATGCGGTACCCAGAACTAACGGATGACAAGAGCCAGGGGCACAAACGAAGTTGAGGATGCAAATTGGAAGGCTTGAGACACTCAAGCTGTAACTTGTTTGCAGCAACAGAATGGTTAAATGCTTAAATCAGTCCATTCTCGCTTGGAATGGGAGAATGGGTAAGATGGGGAAATTTTAATTTAAGAGAAGGAGGAGTTGACAAACCTTGGCTATACTGGCATTAACCTTTCATAGCCACTAACAAGCTGCAGGAAGACATTCTGGAGATACGGTTGGCGGTTGCCTCTGTAAACTCAGGAATCCGGCACTAACCAATGCGCTGGCCTGTAAAAAGTACAAATGCAAAGACTTCCCAGTACAGGAATATTGCAAAGGTAAGCAAAGGTAAAGCAATTTCTTGTTCTTTTTTCACGTCTTCCACTGCCTTATGCAGAGTTAAATTGACATCTTTTTTATCTCATTTTATTTTCAGATAGTTGAATGAAAAATACGCAAACGAAACATTTATTTCTACTTAGGGAGTAGACAAATCGAAATAGTTGTTCCATAATTTTCAACACCTTTCAAGTCAATCGTGGTAAATGGGTTTTTGGAAATGCCCCGTACCCCACACCGCCCCACATATTTGGTGTACATTCAATGCTTCTATTTTAAGCTAAGCTTTTTAGCCAAGGAATTTTCTAGAAACTTCCATAGCTTGGTCATATGAATTAAATCGTGTGTGACAGCCCATGGAAATACAGTTCACAGAGTGTAAATGACGCTATTTGTCAGTAATGCCTTAAAATAGAATAAAAAGTGTTGGATGCTGAGTAATGTATGTACTTTTACAGAAAACAGAAGGTTAAAATTATCAGAAAAACATCTCAATAAAAAGAGGAATGCTTTAACAAACGTAAGCTCTGATGGAGGCCAAAATAGTCTCATTGCACCCTGGGCAGCGGCTGTGGTTTCGGCAGCATCCTTCGCACAGCAGAAAGTGAGCACAGGGCAGGGTTACCCTGTCCCTGATCCGGCTTCTGCACTGCAAGCACCGGTCATCGGGCACGTCTCGGCTGTCTTGCTGCTGCAGTTGTTGTTGCTGCTGTTGCTGCTGCTGCTGCTGCGGTTCCATTGATGCTGCTGTTGTCGTCGGAGCGAACGATGGTGGATTGCTGGCCGGTCCAGCAGTTCTCGACTCTTCCCTATTAAGAGATAATTGCAGCAATTCTCTGAAGAAGTCAATTAGGGAGTGACATAAAAATAGTTAGTTTTTAGAGTCTCCTACACTGCAAGCGATGAATACGCATTCGCCGAGGAGAGTTGCTAGCACCCTGACGCAACGCCTTCAACGATACTGTTACGTAGCAAGCACACAATCATACACATGCTCACACGGGGTGTACAGCGGCCCTGACTTTCTAATCGTGTCAGGCATCGCCCCTGACTAAGCCATTTAACCCTGATGCTCTTTTCAAAAAAGATTTCATGACAGATGGAAATAACAAGTCGAAATATCCCGAGCTTTTGTGAAGACAAAAGACATATTATATGTAAGACGTCTTACCTGACGTTAACTTGCTCCATCAAGGTGGCCGAGTCCTCAAACTCTTCCTCGCCGCTGTGCACCAGCTGAATGGCATCGCCAGGCCTGTTCACCGCCGCGCCCTGGTGCCGCATAAAGTATCGCGCGGCGCAGAAGTCCAACTTTTGCTGCTGGATGCCGAAGCTGGCGGCCCGAGACAGCACGGGACTGTCCAGCACCTGGCCGAGTCGGGTCAGAGATCGCTGCAGTTTGGACAGCTCGCCAGCATCCAGCGCGCTGCGGCGTGTCTGCGGCGTCAGAACGAGTCTGTGAGCCAGTCGCTGCAGGTAGCAACCCGGACTGGCCTGTCGGTGTCGCGACCAGCTATCAGCCTCAGCCAAACTGCTACTGCCAGGACATGCGGCACCGCAGTGAAAACAGACGATCTTTCCACTCCCCGAGACCTCAGCAACCATCCAGTCGGGTGTTCCACTCGGCAGACGCTGGTTTTGGCGAGCAGTGGTACTGGTGAAGCTGGGTTTCACCGAAGAGGTCAGAATGAGAATGGCGCCGGCTATAAGAAATTAAGACATATTTTGCATTAGTTTTGGTAAACAAAATTTAAATGTAGCTGAAAGAAAGAGAAGAACTTTTAATTCCTTAGAAGGTCATCACACAGTTTTAACAAACTTATGAGTACATTTCACTGACTTGGATTTCGCACTGACCAGACAATTTCAGAATAGATTCAGAATCTTACTTTAACTATAAAATTCAAAGTGTTTTACACTCTAACTTGATTTATGAACTTTTGATTTTATAGAAACATGATTTTTATGTTTCAATCTTTCACAGGTGCGTACGTCGAACACTATTCAGTATAGGTGAGCAATGCCAGGCAAATCAATCCTCAGACCATGGGCTCGGAACCTTGCAAGGGGTAAAAATTCAAAAGGGATCTTAAACATTGAGAGTGTCGAGTTTTTCTGGTTAAGCTGTTAAAAGCCTCATCGTAATCCAGTGGTGTAACAGCACAGTGACACAACTGACTAGAAGTGACACAGTCTAACAGCGCACAGTGACACAACTGACTAGAAGTGACACAGTCTAACAGTACACAGTGACACAACTGACTAGAAGTGACACAGTCTAACAGCGCACAGTGACACAACTGACTAGAAGTGACACAGTCTAACAGCACACAGTGACACAACTGACTAGAAGTGACACAGTCTAACAGTACACAATGACACAACTGACTAGAAGTGACACAGTCTAACAGTACACAATGACACAACTGACTAGAAGTGACACAGTCTAACAGCGCACAGTGACACAACTGACTAGAAGTGACACAGTCTAACAGTACACAATGACACAACTGACTAGAACTGACCCAGTCTAACAGCGCACAGTGACACAACTGATTAGAAGTGACAGTCTAACAGCGCACAGTGACACAACTGACTAGAAGTGACCCAGTCTAACAGCGCACAGTGACACAACTGACTAGAAGTGACACAGTCTAACAGTACACAGTGACACAACTGACTAGAAGTGACACAGTCTAACAGTACACAGTGACACAACTGACTAGAAGTGACACAGTCTAACAGCGCACAGTGACACAACTGATTAGAAGTGACACAGTCTAACAGTACACAGTGACACAACTGATTAGAAGTGACCCAGTCTAACAGCGCACAGTGACACAACTGATTAGAAGTGACCCAGTCTAACAGCGCACAGTGACACAACTGATTAGAAGTGACCCAGTCTAACAGCGCACAGTGACACAACTGATTAGAAGTGACCCAGTCTAACAGCGCACAGTGACACAACTGACTAGAACTGACGCATGCAGTGCCATTTATACAATTAGCTACATGTACGTTATATAATTGACTCACCTCCAACGAACAGGGACTCGCTGGCGTCATCAGCCAGCAGTGCTTCAGCCGCCTTATCCGCAATTTGTCGCGGTAAAAAGCTGGCCAAAATCCCAACCAGTCGGCTTTGTAAGTTTTGTTGCTGCCGTTGCATTCTTGCTGAAATGCCATGTGACTGTGTTGTCAGGGATTTTAGAGGCGCTTTGGCGTGTTCAACTTTGGTTTGCAAATTGCAATAAACAACTTGAGGGGGTTCCAGCTCCAGGTTTGGAGTATTTTTATATTTTCTTCTAGCTATGTAAAAGCCCGTCATTTTGCTAAAAATAGCTCGTACGCTCGTACTTGGCAATAGAATGACAAAGTTTCTATTTTTAGAAATAATCCACTCTGTGCTTTCTATAGAGCCAATTTTAAATGAAGGAGAATCCTGCACTTGCAGGTTTTACTGCGCGTCTCACGTTACTATGCAATTGTTATACCTTTCATCGACTCGTTTTTCTGGCCTTTTAACACTAAAAACAAGCGAGTTATTACGTATACTCGTATAGGCAAAGTTAATTTGTATGACTGTTTTGCCTTGGTTGCATTTGAGCGATTTCGGGAGGTGTTGGAGTCAACCGCCTCACTCGTCTCGCGAAGTTTGATCTGTAATGAGACAGGGGGGCTCGCTGCTGTTTTTGTATTAGCTGCCGCACTTTAAGGCTTTTTTAGTTCATTGCCTCAGCCACTTTTCTTGTGTCTTTGTATTTGCCTCGCCTAAGTCATGCTTTCGAATGGCCCTCTCTACTGCCGAGTTTCCCCACCCTATAATACTGTCATGGTTTGCAGCGGTTGGGGGGTATTTAATTCATTGACTCCTGCAAGCTGTCCAAATTTATTGTGCAACAAAGTGAATGTGAAATTACCTTGGAGCTGAGTTGGACTGTTCCGATCAAAGGTTTTAGAAGGCCGAACTATCAGTAGATTGTCTAGTGTGCATATCTTAAGTTATAAACAATGGCAGAAAAGCATACTAAACGAGTGCATTGCATTTGTACCAGCATATATATCATTATTCCATAAATTGTGGCATCATTTGACACTTTCACGTCAATGCAATTGCGGAGGGATATGGATTGGTACATCACATGTAAAAGTGGCAAATCAGTCACATGATGAAGTGCGTACATGGGATGGATAACCTTTTTGTTTAAGTCCTTTCCCTCTTCTTAGGAGCTTTCTGTATGAGCTTCTATTAATGTAGGTGTAGCGATGATTGCAAACTGCGGCTTTCAATTCTATACTAGAATTTCAACGGTCTCAAGCGAGTCTGAGCCGCTTTCGATAGTCAAGCCAAATCAACGACTTAACAAACGGAATATATTTTTATTTATTATATTTATTTTATTTATTTTATTTATTTATTTTTATTTAAATATTTTCAACGGAGTCTTCACGGAGCTCCATAGCAAAACTTAACTAAACTAAACTAAACTTAAAGAGCAGATTTCTTTTATTATTACCCCTTCTCAACAGTACGTATTTGGTATGCTCTGAGTGTTCTGCCTTAGAAAGTCCTGCCAAAAGCTCAAGTTTTGAAACTTAGAAGCAAACTATGGCTCTTAGTGGGAATTTAACGTAGTGGGCATACGTTTCTCTTCATTCCTTAACCTCTATTCCTAATCGTATTTTCATTCTCTTCCGATTTATGGGTGTACATGTAGCTCGGGCCTTCCACATCTCCGTCAAAGCTGTCCCACCGCTCCGGATTCAGCCGTCCATTGCACTATTGTCTCTTCTCTTCGCTTCTTCGAGCGGATATGTTTTCCTTAAGTTGATCTTAACCTCTTTAAATTGCTTTTAGCTACTCGCAGATTTCTAAATCCTATGGGGTAAATGTACATTCATTGAGTAAATATATACATTGTAGAAAGCAACAGCGTACTAATATGATTTCCGTTATTGTGTCTGGGTGAAAGTATGTATATTTTACAATGCTATCTGTTCTGATTAGGAAAAACTACTCATATATTAAGAAGGACAGAAACTTTCAAAACAGGCATTGCATTTCGAAGAAAACAATAACCAGGCGTCATGTGCAGAGGAACCATAGGAAACAATGACCGTAGACAGTGCTTAGTGCTTATTGCGGAGCAAAATTAACTTGTAATTTCCAAGTTAATTTCACCAGAGTTCATCCGGCATGCATAAAATCCAATGCCACCACAAGGACAACTAAAGCAACGTATATTCAGGACGCGACACTTGAAATCTATGGGAAATGTTTTGAGGGCCACTTTTCGCCGAAAAATATACTACGGAGATAGGAAATTTTCAGCACAAAAACTGTTATTGTTTTCGATAGGAGGTAGCTAACCGGTGTTCATCTTTTGATATACTGTGCCTTTCTGATTCGTTCAGAAAATAAGGATTCTATATGTGAATTTCTTATTCTATGTACAATTACACATGTCCTGTGCCAAAAATCATTGAAATGGCACGACTCAGCTCATTGGTTTTATAAATCTATTTTTGTCATTCTTAGCAGACTGTGAACAATATGTATGACAGAGATGATACAATAGATTCATAAAACCAAAGCTTCGAACTTTGCCATGCATTTTTATAACTTTTTAGGTACAGGAAGTGTACGTAGAATTATAAATTAACATAAATCCTAATTTTCTGAACAAAAAACTTAAAAAATATCAATAGAGCTATAAAAAAGGAACAACATATTAAAAGATAAACACTGGGTCCGCCTCCTATCAAAAATATTTTTGTGCTATAAAAATGAAAACTTCGAATCTCCGTAGTGTATTTTTCAGCGAAAAGTGGCCTTCAAAACATTTTCCATAGATTTCGAGTGTCGCGTCGTTCTACGAGTACTTTAGTAGTTCTTTTGCCGATAATTAAATCAGAGATGCAATGGTGATGGATGGCTGGAGTAGCAGCTGCTCCGCCCGTGGAGACCCTGGCAACTCCTCCTGCGGTGGCCACGCAGGCGACCCAGACGGTGTTGCAGCCCAGATACGGACAGCACAGCAGTGGTGGCAAAGCTGGTTGCTGAATTAGCAGAGCCAATGGTTATTGTTATCGCAATCGACAGGGAGTTAATGTTTGTACTTCATCCTGTATTTTAACTCACCCATAGTGTATGAATTAAGCAATTCTGATGGGAGTTGGAGCTAAAATTGGCTTGGAAATTTAGAGAAGGCTTTGGCGTGTGGGAAGAGTAGAAAAGAGAGACGCATATTTTATAGTACTGCTGCAGACCTCTGTACCAGCTTCTAGCTTTTAAATGTATAGAAAGTTTTTTACCTACTACCGCCAACCACTGTGAGCTTTGGCTTAAGACGCACTACATAGAATCGTATTATGTACCGTTATCTGAAAAAAACAAAGTGTCCAAGACTCTGATTTCTTTAAAAATAGCCAAATTGAAAACCGAAAATGAAAACGAAGAACCTAAAATCGTAAACGAAGAACGAAAACGAAAAACGAAGAACGAAAACGAAAACTTCAAACAGGGATGACCCGGTACCGTGTACCTGATTGTGAGTTTAATAGCAGTTTTTTTAAGAGAAACTTTGGTTTAGAGTCCCACCGGTAGCTTTTCCTATCCGTACGCGTACTTCGCACTCAGCAACTGACAAACCGCCACTTTAGTCTAAAGCACTGTTTTCTGTTTCTGAAAGTTTTTTTTGTTACCCAAACCCAAACAAGATCTACAACCCGCTTAAACCGAATAGCGAAGCGTTTGATCCAGCACACGGAGCAGCCAGCTGTTCCTGTGCCATTTGACGAGGCCTCGCAGCGGATCTGCATCGTTGACGCATCGAATGAGCTGCTGCGCTACACGTACCCGGCCCCACCGGCATCCTTTTGGGTGGCGCCGAAAGTTGGCATGGATAACCTGTCGCAGGCCACTGCTCATGTAGCCTGTTTCATCCACGACCTCATCGTCACCGGTAGAAGCGAGAACTACCTGTGCTTACTGAAACTGGTCCTTACAGCGCCTGAAACAGAGCGGCCTGAAGTGTGCGGGCGGAACAAGCGCAGCTCTATGCAGGAGAGCGTGAGCTGCCTGGAATACTGCATTGATGCTGCTGGCCTGCGAGCCATTGTGGACGCTCTCGCCCCCGGATAATAATGCTGCATGAGTCGAAGCCAATTCCTGTCATGACTACCAGAAGAATCTAGCAGTGGGCACTGATTTTGGCCGGATTAGTTGGACAAAGGTGCCGTGACTGCTAGGCATATCCGGGCTTGGTCGAGGACGGGATCCTTGCCGTCCAATGTCCTGTGTTTTCTGAGTCTGGTCAGTGGCAGGCGAGACCGCCACCAAATCTGCAGCCGTACAGGTTACGCACGCAACAGCTGAGAGCGGAAGACGCAGGGGCTGTTTCTTCTGGTAGCCCGGACTGGATGCAGAAATTAAGCAGCTCCTCATCGTTTGCCCGACTGCCAGGAGCTGCAGAAGTCGCCAGCACCCGTCGCACTGCATCCTTGGGCTAGGCCAGACAGACCATGGTCCCGCCTTCACATCGACTTTGTCGATGCTGTGAAAGGGAAGATGCGACTAGTCATTGTGGATGAGCGCTCAAAGTGAATGGATGTCCACGCGATAACTACGGCATAACTACCGCAGCCGGTGGTGTAGTACGCAAGCCGATTAGGTACGCAAGCCGGCGGTGCCAGAGAGGCTGCTCTACAAGTGACTGGTTTGACAATGTTCTATTGACAATTAGAATGATCTTTCCGTGGTCGTGACCTTAGTTGAAGGGATATATATGATTGGTGTACAGTAAGAATTGCCTTGTGTAAGTGAGGCTGGGAGGAGTTCGGACAATTTTGGTAGGTTTTTCATGATGCGTCATCTCGTTCATTCTCTCCTTTCAGTTTCTTTTCTCCCTGCTCGTGCAGGAGGGACGTCTCAATCACCATTTGGTAGCTGGCTTTTTGGAGACACTTTCTATGATTGGGAGCATCTTTTTATCTTATGAGCAGCAGTCAGTGTCTATGGCCCTAAACCCTGGGTTTTTTGGGGCTTCAAAGACGGCCGCTGAATGCACTAGCGGAATGCTGGACCACAGATACTACGATTAAATACCCTAGATTATTCATTTAACTTATGTTTAACAAAACTACTCTCTGTTCAGTAGTATGAG
>NIVC01001754.1:75000-118080 GCA_002269645.1 Macrostomum lignano | reverse complement strand
TTTGCAAATTGAAAAGACAATCCCTAGTTTTTCTCTTATTTTGCCCAATAATAATGCAACGGGATATTTTAAAGATTTTTTATTGCTCTGCATACTTGTTGTAATGCTTGTAGTAGTATATGCCATTTTCATCTTTTTCAAAAAATATATTTCCGTAAATTTCGGTTGAGTAAATTTATTCGGTCAAGATATCTCAGATTAATTAGGGACAATCCACTTTGGTCTAATTTGTTTTTGGTTTCAAGACCTAAATACGAGCTACAGATTCTGAACACTCAATATGGTTCACTCAACCCTATTTTGTATGTGTCAATTGACTTGCTACTCTGTGTCCAGTAGCATAAACGTATATTGCTTAATTCTTGTCAAATGATGGCTAGCTGCTTTGGTCAACGCGAGCAAATTTGCCGCTTTTAATTATTTTATCTATGGCCAAGCTTGGCCAAGTTAATGATGCTTTTTTACACTCATACTACTGAACAGAGAGTAGTTTTGTTAAACATAAGTTAAATGAATAATCTAGGGTATTTAATCGTAGTATCTGTGGTCCAGCATTCGCTAGTGCATTCAGCGGCCGTCTTTGAAGCCCCGAAACCCAGGGTTAGGGCCATAGACACTGACTGCTGCTCATAAGATGAAAAGATGCTCCCAATCATAGAAAGTGTCTCCAAAAAGCCAGCTACCAAATGGTGACTGAGACGTCCTCCTGTACGAGCAGGGAGAAAAGAAACTGAAAGGAGAGAATGAACGAGATGACGCATCATGAAAAACCTACCAAAATTGTCCCGAACTCCTCCCAGCCTCACTTACACAAGGCAATTCTTACTGTACACAATCATATATATCCCTTCAACTAAGGTCACGACCACGGAAAGATCATTCTAATTGTCAATAGAACATTGTCAAACCAGTCACTTGTAGAGCAGCCTCTCTGGCACCGCCGGCTTGCGTACCTAATCGGCTTGCGTACTACACCACCGGCTGCGGTAGTTATGCCGTAGTTATCGCGTGGACATCCATCCACTTTGAGCGCTCATCCACAATGACTAGTCGCATCTTCCCTTTCACAGCATCGACAAGTCGATGTGAAGGCGGGACCATGGTCTTGTCTGGCCTAGCCAAGGGTGCTGGCGACTTCTGCAGCTCCTGGCAGTCGGGGCAAACGATGAGGAGCTGCTTAATTTCTGCATCCAGTCCGGGCTACCAGAAGAAACAGCCCCGGCGTCTTCCGCTCTCAGCTGTTGCGTGCGTAACCTGTACGGCTGCAGATTTGGTGGCGGTCTCGCCTGCCACTGACCAGACTCAGAAAACACAGGACATTGGACGGCAAGGATCCCGTCCTCGACCAAGCCCGGATATGCCTAGCAGTCACGGCACTTTGTCCAACTAATCCGGCCAGAATCAGTGCCACTGCTAGATTCTTCTGGTAGTCATGACAGGAATTGGCTTCGACTCATGCAGCATTATTCTCCGGGGGCGAGCGCGTCCACAATGGCTCGCAGGCCAGCAGCATCAATGCAGTGTTCCAGGCAGCTCACGCTCTCCTGCATAAAGCTGCGCTTGTTCCGCCCGCACACTTCAGGCCGCTCTGTTTCAGGCGCTGTAAGAACCAGTTCCAGTAAGCACAGGCAGTTCTCGCAATTCTACCGGTGACGATGAGGTCGTGGATGAAACAGGCTACATGAGCAGTGGCCTGCGACAGGTTATCCATGCCAACTTTCGGCGCCACCCAAAAGGATGCCGGTAGGGCCGGGTACGTGTAGCGCAGCAGCTCATTCGATGCGTCAACGATGCAGATCCGCTGCGAGGCCTCGTCAAATGGCACAGGAACAGCTGGCTGCTCCGTGTGCTGGATCAAACGCTTCGCTATTCTGTTTAAGCGGTTGTAGATCTTGTTTGGGTTTAGGTAACAAAAAAAAACTTTCAGAAACAGAAAACAGTGCTTTAGACTAAAGTGGCGGTTTATCAGTTGCTGAGTGCGAAGTACGCGTACGGATAGGAAAAGCTACCGGTGGGACTATAAACCAAAGTTTCTCTTAAAAAAACTGCTATTAAACTCACAATCAGGTACACGGTACCGGGTCATCCCTGTTTGAAGTTTTCGTTTTCGTTCTTCGTTTACGATTTTAGGTTCTTCGTTTTCATTTTCGGTTTTCAATTTGGCTATTTTTAAAGAAATCAGAGTCTTGGACACTTTGTTTTTTTCAGATAACGGTACATAATACAATTCTATGCAGTGCGTCTTAAGCCAAAGCTCACAGTGGTTGGCGGTAGTAGGTAAAAAACTTTCTATACATTTAAAAGCTAGAAGCTGGTACAGAGGTCTGCAGCAGTACTATAAAATATGCGTCTCTCTTTTCTACTCTTCCCACACGCCAAAGCCTTCTCTAAATTTCCAAGCCAATTTTAGCTCCAACTCCCATCAGAATTGCTTAATTCATACACTATGGGTGAGTAAAAATACAGGATGAAGTACAAACATTAACTCCCTGTCGATTGCGATAACAATAACCATTGGCTCTGCTAATTCAGCAACCAGCTTTGCCACCACTGCTGTGCTGTCCGTGTCTGGGCTGCAACACCGTCTGGGTCGCCTGCGTGGCCACCGCAGGAGGAGTTGCCAGGGTCTCCACGGGCGGAGCAGCTGCTACTCCAGCCATCCATCACCATTGCATCTCTGATTTAATTATCGGCAAAAGAACTACTAAAGTACTCGTAGAACGACGCGACACTCGAAATCTATGGAAAATGTTTTGAAGGCCACTTTTCGCTGAAAAATACACTACGGAGATTCGAAGTTTTCATTTTTATAGCACAAAAATATTTTTGATAGGAGGCGGACCCAGTGTTTATCTTTTAATATGTTGTTCCTTTTTTATAGCTCTATTGATATTTTTTAAGTTTTTTGTTCAGAAAATTAGGATTTATGTTAATTTATAATTCTACGTACACTTCCTGTACCTAAAAAGTTATAAAAATGCATGGCAAAGTTCGAAGCTTTGGTTTTATGAATCTATTGTATCATCTCTGTCATACATATTGTTCACAGTCTGCTAAGAATGACAAAAATAGATTTATAAAACCAATGAGCTGAGTCGTGCCATTTCAATGATTTTTTGGCACAGGACATGTGTAATTGTACATAGAATAAGAAATTCACATATAGAATCCTTATTTTCTGAACGAATCAGAAAGGCACAGTATATCAAAAGATGAACACCGGTTAGCTACCTCCTATCGAAAACAATAACAGTTTTGTGCTGAAAATTTCCTATCTCCGTAGTGTATTTTTCGGCGAAAAGTGGCCCTCAAAACATTTCCCATAGATTTCGAGTGTCGCGTCCTGAATATACGTTGCTTTAGTTGTCCTTGTGGTGGCATTGGATTTTATGCATGCCGGATGAACTCTGGTGAAATTAACTTGGAAATTATAAGTTAATTTTGCTCCGCAATAAGCACTAAGCACTGTCTACGGTCATTGTTTCCTATGGTTCCTCTGCACATGACGCCTGGTTATTGTTTTCTTCGAAATGCAATGCCTGTTTTGAAAGTTTCTGTCCTTCTTAATATATGAGTAGTTTTTCCTAAAAAGTTAAACTATAGTGCTTATAGAACTATATATGCTGTAACTTAATACTGTCACTGTCACTGTTGAAACGTTTAAATTATTGTATGATTTGTTTTCTATTAATTTTCGCATTCGTATTTCGGGAATTATTTAACTCAGGAAATCGTATTTGTGATTTAATCAGAACAGATAGCATTGTAAAATATACATACTTTCACCCAGACACAATAACGGAAATCATATTAGTACGCTGTTGCTTTCTACAATGTATATATTTACCCAATGAATGTACATTTACCCATAGGATTTAGAAATCTGCGAGTAGCTAAAAGCAATTTAAAGAGGTTAAGATCAACTTAAGGAAAACATATCCGCTCGAAGAAGCGAAGAGAAGAGACAATAGTGCAATGGACGGCTGAATCCGGAGCGGTGGGACAGCTTTGACGGAGATGTGGAAGGCCCGAGCTACATGTACACCCATAAATCGGAAGAGAATGAAAATACGATTAGGAATAGAGGTTAAGGAATGAAGAGAAACGTATGCCCACTACGTTAAATTCCCACTAAGAGCCATAGTTAGCTTCTAAGTTTCAAAACTTGAGCTTTTGGCAGGACTTTCTAAGGCAGAACACTCAGAGCATACCAAATACGTACTGTTGAGAAGGGGTAATAATAAAAGAAATCTGCTCTTTAAGTTTAGTTTAGTTTAGTTAAGTTTTGCTATGGAGCTCCGTGAAGACTCCGTTGAAAATATTTAAATAAAAATAAATAAATAAAATAAATAAAATAAATATAATAAATAAAAATATATTCCGTTTGTTAAGTCGTTGATTTGGCTTGACTATCGAAAGCGGCTCAGACTCGCTTGAGACCGTTGAAATTCTAGTATAGAATTGAAAGCCGCAGTTTGCAATCATCGCTACACCTACATTAATAGAAGCTCATACAGAAAGCTCCTAAGAAGAGGGAAAGGACTTAAACAAAAAGGTTATCCATCCATGTACGCACTTCATCATGTGACTGATTTGCCACTTTTACATGTGATGTACCAATCCATATCCCTCCGCAATTGCATTGACGTGAAAGTGTCAAATGATGCCACAATTTATGGAATAATGATATATATGCTGGTACAAATGCAATGCACTCGTTTAGTATGCTTTTCTGCCATTGTTTATAACTTAAGATATGCACACTAGACAATCTACTGATAGTTCGGCCTTCTAAAACCTTTGATCGGAACAGTCCAACTCAGCTCCAAGGTAATTTCACATTCACTTTGTTGCACAATAAATTTGGACAGCTTGCAGGAGTCAATGAATTAAATACCCCCAACCGCTGCAAACCATGACAGTATTATAGGTGGGGAAACTCGGCAGTAGAGAGGGCCATTCGAAAGCATGACTTAGGCGAGGCAAATACAAAGACACAAGAAAAGTGGCTGAGGCAATGAACTAAAAAAGCCTTAAAGTGCGGCAGCTAATACAAAAACAGCAGCGAGCCCCCTGTCTCATTACAGATCAAACTTCGCGAGACGAGTGAGGCGGTTGACTCCAACACCTCCCGAAATCGCTCAAATGCAACCAAGGCAAAACAGTCATACAAATTAACTTTGCCTATACGAGTATACGTAATAACTCGCTTGTTTTTAGTGTTAAAAGGCCAGAAAAACGAGTCGATGAAAGGTATAACAATTGCATAGTAACGTGAGACGCGCAGTAAAACCTGCAAGTGCAGGATTCTCCTTCATTTAAAATTGGCTCTATAGAAAGCACAGAGTGGATTATTTCTAAAAATAGAAACTTTGTCATTCTATTGCCAAGTACGAGCGTACGAGCTATTTTTAGCAAAATGACGGGCTTTTACATAGCTAGAAGAAAATATAAAAATACTCCAAACCTGGAGCTGGAACCCCCTCAAGTTGTTTATTGCAATTTGCAAACCAAAGTTGAACACGCCAAAGCGCCTCTAAAATCCCTGACAACACAGTCACATGGCATTTCAGCAAGAATGCAACGGCAGCAACAAAACTTACAAAGCCGACTGGTTGGGATTTTGGCCAGCTTTTTACCGCGACAAATTGCGGATAAGGCGGCTGAAGCACTGCTGGCTGATGACGCCAGCGAGTCCCTGTTCGTTGGAGGTGAGTCAATTATATAACGTACATGTAGCTAATTGTATAAATGGCACTGCATGCGTCAGTTCTAGTCAGTTGTGTCACTGTGCGCTGTTAGACTGGGTCACTTCTAATCAGTTGTGTCACTGTGCGCTGTTAGACTGGGTCACTTCTAATCAGTTGTGTCACTGTGCGCTGTTAGACTGGGTCACTTCTAATCAGTTGTGTCACTGTGCGCTGTTAGACTGGGTCACTTCTAATCAGTTGTGTCACTGTGTACTGTTAGACTGTGTCACTTCTAATCAGTTGTGTCACTGTGCGCTGTTAGACTGTGTCACTTCTAGTCAGTTGTGTCACTGTGTACTGTTAGACTGTGTCACTTCTAGTCAGTTGTGTCACTGTGTACTGTTAGACTGTGTCACTTCTAGTCAGTTGTGTCACTGTGCGCTGTTAGACTGGGTCACTTCTAGTCAGTTGTGTCACTGTGCGCTGTTAGACTGTCACTTCTAATCAGTTGTGTCACTGTGCGCTGTTAGACTGGGTCAGTTCTAGTCAGTTGTGTCATTGTGTACTGTTAGACTGTGTCACTTCTAGTCAGTTGTGTCACTGTGCGCTGTTAGACTGTGTCACTTCTAGTCAGTTGTGTCATTGTGTACTGTTAGACTGTGTCACTTCTAGTCAGTTGTGTCATTGTGTACTGTTAGACTGTGTCACTTCTAGTCAGTTGTGTCACTGTGTGCTGTTAGACTGTGTCACTTCTAGTCAGTTGTGTCACTGTGCGCTGTTAGACTGTGTCACTTCTAGTCAGTTGTGTCACTGTGTACTGTTAGACTGTGTCACTTCTAGTCAGTTGTGTCACTGTGCGCTGTTAGACTGTGTCACTTCTAGTCAGTTGTGTCACTGTGCTGTTACACCACTGGATTACGATGAGGCTTTTAACAGCTTAACCAGAAAAACTCGACACTCTCAATGTTTAAGATCCCTTTTGAATTTTTACCCCTTGCAAGGTTCCGAGCCCATGGTCTGAGGATTGATTTGCCTGGCATTGCTCACCTATACTGAATAGTGTTCGACGTACGCACCTGTGAAAGATTGAAACATAAAAATCATGTTTCTATAAAATCAAAAGTTCATAAATCAAGTTAGAGTGTAAAACACTTTGAATTTTATAGTTAAAGTAAGATTCTGAATCTATTCTGAAATTGTCTGGTCAGTGCGAAATCCAAGTCAGTGAAATGTACTCATAAGTTTGTTAAAACTGTGTGATGACCTTCTAAGGAATTAAAAGTTCTTCTCTTTCTTTCAGCTACATTTAAATTTTGTTTACCAAAACTAATGCAAAATATGTCTTAATTTCTTATAGCCGGCGCCATTCTCATTCTGACCTCTTCGGTGAAACCCAGCTTCACCAGTACCACTGCTCGCCAAAACCAGCGTCTGCCGAGTGGAACACCCGACTGGATGGTTGCTGAGGTCTCGGGGAGTGGAAAGATCGTCTGTTTTCACTGCGGTGCCGCATGTCCTGGCAGTAGCAGTTTGGCTGAGGCTGATAGCTGGTCGCGACACCGACAGGCCAGTCCGGGTTGCTACCTGCAGCGACTGGCTCACAGACTCGTTCTGACGCCGCAGACACGCCGCAGCGCGCTGGATGCTGGCGAGCTGTCCAAACTGCAGCGATCTCTGACCCGACTCGGCCAGGTGCTGGACAGTCCCGTGCTGTCTCGGGCCGCCAGCTTCGGCATCCAGCAGCAAAAGTTGGACTTCTGCGCCGCGCGATACTTTATGCGGCACCAGGGCGCGGCGGTGAACAGGCCTGGCGATGCCATTCAGCTGGTGCACAGCGGCGAGGAAGAGTTTGAGGACTCGGCCACCTTGATGGAGCAAGTTAACGTCAGGTAAGACGTCTTACATATAATATGTCTTTTGTCTTCACAAAAGCTCGGGATATTTCGACTTGTTATTTCCATCTGTCATGAAATCTTTTTTGAAAAGAGCATCAGGGTTAAATGGCTTAGTCAGGGGCGATGCCTGACACGATTAGAAAGTCAGGGCCGCTGTACACCCCGTGTGAGCATGTGTATGATTGTGTGCTTGCTACGTAACAGTATCGTTGAAGGCGTTGCGTCAGGGTGCTAGCAACTCTCCTCGGCGAATGCGTATTCATCGCTTGCAGTGTAGGAGACTCTAAAAACTAACTATTTTTATGTCACTCCCTAATTGACTTCTTCAGAGAATTGCTGCAATTATCTCTTAATAGGGAAGAGTCGAGAACTGCTGGACCGGCCAGCAATCCACCATCGTTCGCTCCGACGACAACAGCAGCATCAATGGAACCGCAGCAGCAGCAGCAGCAACAGCAGCAACAACAACTGCAGCAGCAAGACAGCCGAGACGTGCCCGATGACCGGTGCTTGCAGTGCAGAAGCCGGATCAGGGACAGGGTAACCCTGCCCTGTGCTCACTTTCTGCTGTGCGAAGGATGCTGCCGAAACCACAGCCGCTGCCCAGGGTGCAATGAGACTATTTTGGCCTCCATCAGAGCTTACGTTTGTTAAAGCATTCCTCTTTTTATTGAGATGTTTTTCTGATAATTTTAACCTTCTGTTTTCTGTAAAAGTACATACATTACTCAGCATCCAACACTTTTTATTCTATTTTAAGGCATTACTGACAAATAGCGTCATTTACACTCTGTGAACTGTATTTCCATGGGCTGTCACACACGATTTAATTCATATGACCAAGCTATGGAAGTTTCTAGAAAATTCCTTGGCTAAAAAGCTTAGCTTAAAATAGAAGCATTGAATGTACACCAAATATGTGGGGCGGTGTGGGGTACGGGGCATTTCCAAAAACCCATTTACCACAATTGACTTGAAAGGTGTTGAAAATTATGGAACAACTATTTCGATTTGTCTACTCCCTAAGTAGAAATAAATGTTTCGTTTGCGTATTTTTCATTCAACTATCTGAAAATATAATGAGATAAAAAAGATGTCAATTTAACTCTGCATAAGGCAGTGGAAGACGTGAAAAAAGAACAAGAAATTGCTTTACCTTTGCTTACCTTTGCAATATTCCTGTACTGGGAAGTCTTTGCATTTGTACTTTTTACAGGCCAGCGCATTGGTTAGTGCCGGATTCCTGAGTTTACAGAGGCAACCGCCAACCGTATCTCCAGAATGTCTTCCTGCAGCTTGTTAGTGGCTATGAAAGGTTAATGCCAGTATAGCCAAGGTTTGTCAACTCCTCCTTCTCTTAAATTAAAATTTCCCCATCTTACCCATTCTCCCATTCCAAGCGAGAATGGACTGATTTAAGCATTTAACCATTCTGTTGCTGCAAACAAGTTACAGCTTGAGTGTCTCAAGCCTTCCAATTTGCATCCTCAACTTCGTTTGTGCCCCTGGCTCTTGTCATCCGTTAGTTCTGGGTACCGCATTTTTGGCTTGTAAGAGAGAGCAGGTTTCTGAAGCTGCTGGCTCCAGTTTCAATTCTGTCTGCTGAAAGCTTCAAGTCTCGATTAGACGCACAAAATCCGTGATAAAATAACCGAAAGAAATGACGAGTCAAGTTGCTTGGCATCAACTACAGCTGCTGATGCTGCTGCTGCTACTGACTGCAGCTCAGCATCTCCACTGCGAAGCCGCTTCATCAGAGCGAAACTGGTGGTCGAGCCGTGAGAGCATCGCCGACTATGAGGCTGTGAGCTCGCAGCCAGCAGCGACTGAGGTTGACTGCCTGGCTGCCGCGGTCGGCGACTCCGCTGTGCAGCTGGTGGCGTTCAACGTCAGTTCCGGCTGGTGCACCCGCTTCCGGTGCCGCCTGGGCCTGAGCCACTGCAGGAAGTGCCGCAATGCGGATAAGGGAGCTCAGCGAGTTTGGGTGAGTGAGAGATACTGTCTGTCTGTCCGTCTCTTTCTGTCTGTCTGTCTGTCTGTCTGTCTGTCTGTCTGTCTGTCTGTCTGTCTGTCTGTCTGTCTGTCTGTCTGTCTGTCTGTCTGTCTGTCTGTCTGTCTGTCTGTCTGTCTGTCTGTCTGTCTGTCTGTCTGTCTGTCTGTCTGTCTGTCTGTCTGTCTGTCTGTCTGTCTGTCTTAGTGTCTGTCTGTCTGTCTGTCTGTCTGTCTGTCTGTCTGTCTGTCTGTCTGTCTCTCTTAGTGTCTGTCTGTCTGTCTGTCTGTCTGTCTGTCTGTCTGTCTGTCTGTCTGTCTGTCTGTCTGTGTCTGTTTTTAACTATTGAAAGTATTAGCAGTAAAAAGCGGGCTTGTTAATATATAAGTCGCGATTTAATTCAAGCTTAATTAACCTAGAATCAAAGCTACGTGTGCTGCTGCCCCACAACGCAGACAAGCAACACACAATGCTGGACCACAGTGCAGCGCAGAGTGTCGGATTCGGTGGACTTCTATCGCAACTGGTCGCAATACCAGACCGGCTTTGGCGATGGACCCGATGGCAACTACTGGATTGGTAATTAGCTTGTAAATTGATGCATTCGTGAATATTCAAAGATATTTTGGCCGACATAGAAAGGATTAAGATCTTATGAATATTTATGATCTGTTGATTAAAGCTTCATAAAATTCCAAAGTTCATTTTAGAAACTCGAAATTTTGTTACATCGTCGAAAATTATGACACTGAACATTGCCTCTCTGCCCGTAGGTCTGAATACTCTTCACGCGCTCACTCAAAGCCGCTCACGGAAGCTGCTGATTCTGATGAGGCAGTGGGATGACAGCCAAGATTGGGCTGAGTACTCGAGCTTCAGCGTCGGTTCGGAGTCCGACAATTACCGGCTGACTGTGTCGGGTTTCTCAGCCAGCGACGGGATTGGCGACTCCCTGGATGGCTACAGCAACAACCAACAGTTCACGACATTCGACGCTGATCACGATGCGAGAGCTGGAAGCAACTGCGCTAAAAGATTTATCGGAGCCTGGTGGTACAAAAGCTGCTTTGAATCGCACCTGAATGGACCGTACAAAAATTACTCGGAAGCCATCGGAGGTCCCTTTGCCATTGGCATCATCTGGAGATACAACTATGGATTTCATTACTCGCTGAAGGAGGTTGAGATGCTGGTTCTGTAGATTTATATGAGCAGCTAGCTGACTCAGATCCCTCAGATCCCTCAGTTGACTCCCCCTCAGATCCCTCAGTTGACTCCCCCTCAGATCCCTCAGTTGACTCCCCCTCAGATCCCTCAGTTGACTCCCCCTCAGATCCCTCAGTTGACTCCCCCTCAGATCCCTCAGTTGACTCCCCCTCAGATCCCTCAGTTGACTCCCCCTCAGATCCCTCAGTTGACTCCCCCTCAGATCCCTCAGTTGACTCCCCCTCAGATTCCTCAGTTGACTCCCCCTCAGATCCCTCAGTTGACTTCTCCTCAGATCCCTTAGTTGACTCCCCCTCAGATCCCTCACTTGACTCCCCCTCAGATCCCTCACTTGACTCCCCCTCAGATCCCTCAGTTGACTCCCACTCAGATCCCTCAGTTGACTCCCCCTCAAATCCCTCGGTTGACTCCCCCTCAGATCCCTCAGTTGACTCCTCTCAGATCCCTCAGTTGACTCCCCCTCAGATCCCTCAGTTGACCCCCTCTCAGATCATTTTCAGTTGACCCCCTCTCAGATCATTTTCAGTTGACCCCCTCTCAGATCCTTCCGTTGACCCCCTCTCAGGTCCTTCAGTTGACCCCCTCTCAGATCCTTTAGTTGACCCCCTCTCAGGTCCTTCAGTTGACCCCCTCTCAGATCCTTTAGTTGACCCCTTCTCAGATCCTTCAGTTGACCCCCTCTCACATCCTTCAGCTGACCCCTCTCACATCCTTTAGTTGACCCCCTATCACATCCTTCAGTTGACCCCCTCTCACATCCTTCAGTTGACCCCCCTCTCAGATCCTTCAGTTGACCCCCTCTCAGATCCTTCAGTTGACCCCCTCTCAGATCCTTCAGTTGACTTCCCTCTCAGATCCTTCAATTGAATGAATATTTCATAACAGTCAACATTCACAGTGGTGCCACTTGGCACAGAGTGATCAATCAGGCGACCGTGAACACCGAGAATACAATGTCCGTGTTTAATCCTAGCTTGTCAAGATTCAAGACGAATTTTTTCTTGAACAATAATAAACTTCAATTAATATATGAATACGTGATTATACCATACATTTTTATTTACCCTAATTCAGTGGAAGTGTCAGACATATATATTAGCTTTCGTATTTAAAGCATACCTTAAATATTTATAAGTGCATCCTATTAGTACTCTGCTTTCTGTACTCACTATTATACGAGCATATCCCTACTTTGCTCCTTTAAATTGTCCTTTTTCAGTTTGCATCCAAATATTTTCACTCTTATTACAATATAATCCAACTACTACTGTTTTCCTGGCTAAATCCAATAGTTCTTGCTTGGATGCGAAATATAAGCGCGGGTCGACCTCCTAAGTGGAGCGTACTTTTGAACGAATTTTTACGGGGCCTGATTACTCGCGGCTTTTCAGTGTTAGTCTATACGAGACACCACGATTTGGTCATGGAGTCATTCATGGAGTCATTGGGTCATGGAGTCATTCATGGAGTCATTGGGTCATGGAGTCATTCATGGAGTCATTGGGTCATGGAGTCATTGAGTCATGGAGTCATTGGGTCATGGAGTCATTGAGTCATGGAGTCATTGGGTCATGGAGTCATTGGGTCATGGAGTCATTGAGTCATGGAGTCATTGGGTCATGGAGTCATTGGGTCATTGAGTCATTGGGTCATGGAGTCATTGAGTCAAGCAGTCATTGAGTCATGGAGTCATTGGGTCATGGAGTCATTGGGTCATGGAGTCATTGGGTCATGGAGTCATTGGGTCATGGAGTCATTGGGTCATGGATTCATTGGGTCATGGAGTCATTGGGTCATGGAGTCATTGGGTCATGGAGTTATTGGGTCCTGGAGTCATTGGGTCATGGAGTCATTGAGTCATGCAGTCATTGGGTCATGGAGTGATTTGGTCATGGAGTCATTGGGTCATGGAGTCATTGGGTCATGGAGTCATTCATGGAGTCATTGGGTCATGGAGTCATTGAGTCATGGAGTCATTGGGTCATGGAGTCATTGAGTCATGGAGTCATTGGGTCATGGATTCATTGGGTCATGGAGTCATTGAGTCATGGAGTCATTGGGTCATGGAGTCATTGGGTCATGGAGTCATTGGGTCATGGAGTCATTGAGTCATGGAGTCATTGGGTCATGGAGTCATTGGGTCATGGAGTCATTGAGTCATGGAGTCATTGGGTCATGGAGTCATTGGGTCATGGTGTTATTGATCATTGAGCCACGAATCAGAATAATTGGGACAGGGGCTTCAACAAAGGACATTGCAGATAATTTGTGCTTTATTATTCATCTTCTGAAATATTGGGCAGTGACATAGAATCGCTCTTTAATTTAGCAATGTCCGCAATATGATAACTTACAAATTACAAATAATGATCAGACTTATGTCAGATTTTAATCCTTGGTAATCGAATTCATATTCGTATTTATTCCCGATAATTCAAAAAAAACACTGGTCGCTTTGTCTGCTGAGCTCCTTTGTTTAATGAGCTCAAACGTCCGAAAAATGCATTTTTTCGCGAAAGATAGTACTCTTTCTCATACCCTCCACCCTTACTCTCCTCCTTCACCCTCCTTCCTTACCTACTAGCTAAATTTTGCAACAAGTATTTCTAATTGTCTACTCACTAAGTAGAAATAAAAGTTTCATTAGCGTATTTTTCAGTCAACTATCTGAAAATCTTATTTGATAAAACACATTTCAAATTACTGCATTTTCTGTCAATTTAACTCTGCATAAGGCAGTGGAAGACGTGAGAAAGGAACAAGGAATTGCTTTACTTTTGCTTACCTTTGCAATATGCCTGTACTGGGAAGTCTTTGCATTTGCACTTTTTACAGGCTGGCGCATTTGGTAGTGGCGGATTCCTGAGTTTACAGAGGCAACCGCGCCAACTGTGTCTCCAGAATGGGTTCCAGCAGCTTGTTAGTGGCTATGAAAAATGCATTACCATTCTTGCCAAGATTTGCCAATTCTTTCTATTCTAAATGCATCTCCTTTCAGCTCATTAGGATTTCCCCATCTCACCCATTCTCCTATTCCAATCGGTTGGCTGTAGCAACCATTCTGTTGCTGCAAACAAGTTACAGCTTGAGTGTCTCAAGCCTTCCAATTTGCGTCCCCAACTTCGTTTGTGCCCCTGCCTCTTGTCATCCGTTAGTTCTGGGTACCGCATTTTTGGCTTGTAAGAGAGAGCAGGTTTCTGAAGCTGCTGGCTCCAGTTTCAATTCTGTCTGCAAACAGCTTAAAGTCTCGACAAAAAATCCGTGATAAAACAACCGAAACAATGACGCCTAAAGTTGCTTGGCATCAACTACAGCTGCTGATGCTGCTGCTGCTACCGACTGCAGCTGAGCATCTCCACTGCGAAGCTGCTTCATCAGAGCGAAACTGGTGGTCGAGCCGTGAGAGCATCGCCGACTATGAGGCTGTGAGCTCGCAGCCAGCAGCGACTGAGGTTGACTGCCTGGCTGCCGCGGTCGGCGACTCCGCTGTGCAGCTGGTGGCGTTCAACGCCAGTTCCGGCTGGTGCACCCGCTTCCGGTGCCGCCTGGGCCTGAGCCACTGCAGGAAGTGCCGCAATGCGGATAAGGGAGCTCAGCGAGTTTGGGTGAGTGAGAGATACTGTCTGTCTGTCCGTCTCTTTCTGTCTGTCTGTCTGTCTGTCTGTCTGTCTGTCTGTCTGTCTGTCTGTCCGTCTCTTTCTGTCTGTCTGTCTGTCTGTCTGTCTGTCTGTCTGTCTGTCTGTCTGTCTGTCTGTCTGTCTGTCTGTCTGTCTGTCTGTCTGTCTGTCTGTCATAGTGTCTGTCTGTCTGTCTGTCTGTCTGTCTGTCTGTCTGTCTGTCTGTCTGTCTGTCTGTCTGTCTGTCTGTCTTAGTGTCTGTCTGTCTGTCTGTCTGTCTGTCTGTCTGTGTCCTTCTGTCGGCTTTAAACTTTTAAAAACTTTCGGAAGAGTCACAGCGGGGTTGTTATTATTCAAGAATAAGGTTAGAATTAATGTACAATTAAAGCAGCGATTGTGGTTTTTCAGACAACCAGCACGAAATGCTGGACCACAGTGCAGCGCAGAGTGTCGGATTCGGTGGACTTCTATCGCAACTGGTCGCAATACCAGACCGGCTTTGGCGATGGACCGGATGGCAACTACTGGATTGGTAATTAGCTTGTAAATTGATGCATTCGTGAATATTCAAAGATATTTTGGCCGACATAGAAAGGATTAAGATCTTATGAATATTTATGATCTGTTGATTAAAGCTTCATAAAATTCCAAAGTTCATTTTAGAAACTCGAAATTTTGTTACATCGTCGAAAATTATGACACTGAACATTGCCTCTCTGCCCGTAGGTCTGAATACTCTTCACGCGCTCACTCAAAGCCGCTCACGGAAGCTGCTGATTCTGATGAGGCAGTGGGATGACAGCCAAGATTGGGCTGAGTACTCGAGCTTCAGCGTCGGTTCGGAGTCCGACAATTACCGGCTGACTGTGTCGGGTTTCTCAGCCAGCGACGGGATTGGCGACTCCCTGGATGGCTACAGCAACAACCAACAGTTCACGACATTCGACGCTGATCACGATGCGAGAGCTGGAAGCAACTGCGCTAAAAGATTTATCGGAGCCTGGTGGTACAAAAGCTGCTTTGAATCGCACCTGAATGGACCGTACAAAAATTACTCGGAAGCCATCGGAGGTCCCTTTGCCATTGGCATCATCTGGAGATACAACTATGGATTTCATTACTCGCTGAAGGAGGTTGAGATGCTGGTTCTGTAGATTTATATCGAATAGCAGTTGACTCTAGATCAGTTGACTCCCCCTCAGATCCCTCAGTTGACTCCCCTCAGATCCCTCAGTTGACTCCCCCTCAGATCCCTCAGTTGACTCCCCCTCAGATCCCTCAGTTGACTCCCCCTCAGATCCCTCAGTTGACTCCCCCTCAGATCCCTCAGTTGACTCCCCCTCAGATCCCTCAGTTGACTCCTCCTCAGATCCCTTAGTTGACTCCCCCTCAGATCCCTCAGTTGACTCCCCCTCAGATTCCTCAGTTGACTCCCCCTCAGATCCCTCAGTTGACTTCTCCTCAGATCCCTTAGTTGACTCCCCCTCAGATCCCTCACTTGACTCCCCCTCAGATCCCTCACTTGACTCCCCTCAGATCCCTCAGTTGACTCCCACTCAGATCCCTCAGTTGACTCCCCCTCAAATCCCTCGGTTGACTCCCCCTCAGATCCCTCAGTTGACTCCTCTCAGATCCCTCAGTTGACTCCCCCTCAGATCCCTCAGTTGACCCCCTCTCAGATCATTTTCAGTTGACCCCCTCTCAGATCATTTTCAGTTGACCCCCTCTCAGATCCTTCCGTTGACCCCCTCTCAGGTCCTTCAGTTGACCCCCTCTCAGATCCTTTAGTTGACCCCCTCTCAGGTCCTTCAGTTGACCCCCTCTCAGATCCTTTAGTTGACCCCTTCTCAGATCCTTCAGTTGACCCCCTCTCACATCCTTCAGCTGACCCCCTCTCACATCCTTTAGTTGACCCCCTATCACATCCTTCAGTTGACCCCCTCTCACATCCTTCAGTTGACCCCCTCTCAGATCCTTCAGTTGACCCCCTCTCAGATCCTTCAGTTGACCCCCTCTCAGATCCTTCAGTTGACTTCCCTCTCAGATCCTTCAATTGAATGAATATTTCATAACAGTCAACATTCACAGTGGTGCCACTTGGCACAGAGTGATCAATCAGGCGACCGTGAACACCGAGAATACAATGTCCGTGTTTAATCCTAGCTTGTCAAGATTCAAGACGAATTTTTTCTTGAACAATAATAAACTTCAATTAATATATGAATACGTGATTATACCATACATTTTTATTTACCCTAATTCAGTGGAAGTGTCAGACATATATATTAGCTTTCGTATTTAAAACATACCTTAAATATTTATAAGTGCATCCTATTAGTACTCGGCTTTCTGTGCTCACTATAATGCGAGCTTATCCCTACTTTGCCCCTTTAAATTGTCCTTTTTCAGTTTGCATCCAAATATTTTCACTCTTATTACAATATAATCCAACTACTACTATTTTCCTGGCTTAATCCAATAGTTCTTGCTTGGATGCGAAATATAAGCGCGGGTCGACCTCCTAAGTGGAGCGTACTTTTGAACGAATTTTTACGGGGCCTGATTACTCGCGGCTTTTCGGTGTTAGTCTATACGAGACACCACAATTGGGTCATGGGGTCATTCATGGAGTTATTGGGTCATGGAGTCATTGGCTCATGGAGTCATTAGCTCATGGAGTCGTTGGCTCATGGAGTCATTGGGTCATGGAGTCATTGGGTCATGGAGTCATTGAGTCATGGAGTCATTGGGTCATGGAGTCATTGGGTCATGGAGTCATTGGGTCATGGAGTCATTGGGTCATGGAGTCATTGGGTCATGGAGTCATTGGGTCATGGAGTCATTAGGTCATGGAGTCATTGGGTCATGGAGTCATTGGGTCATGGAGTCATTGGGTCATGGAGTCATTGGGTCATGGAGTCATTGGGTCATGGAGTCATTGGGTCATGGAGTCATTGGGTCATGGAGTCATTGGGTCATGGAGTCATTGGGTCATGGAGTCATTGGGTCATGGAGTCATTGGGTCATGGAGTCATTGGGTCATGGAGTCATTGGGTCATGGAGTCATTGGGTCATGGAGTCATTGGGTCATGGAGTCATTGGGTCATGGAGTCATTGGGTCATGGAGTCATTGGGTCATGGAGTCATTGGGTCATGGAGTCATTGGTCATGGAGTCATTGGGTCATGGAGTCATTGGGTCATGGAGTCATTGGGTCATGGAGTCATTGGGTCATGGAGTCATTGGGTCATGGAGTCATTGGGTCATGGAGTCATTGGGTCATGGAGTCATTGGGTCATTCAGTCATTGGGTCATGGAGTCATTGGGTCATGGAGTCATTGGGTCATGGAGTCATTGGGTCATGGAGTCATTGGGTCATGGAGTCATTGGGTCATGGAGTCATTGGGTCATGGAGTCATTGCTCATTCAGTCATTGGGTCATGGAGTCATTGGGTCATGGAGTCATTGGGTCATGGAGTCATTGGGTCATGGAGTCATTGGGTCATGGAGTCATTGGGTCATGGAGTCATTGGGTCATGGAGTCATTGGGTCATGGAGTCATTGGGTCATGGAGTCATTGGGTCATGGAGTCATTGGGTCATGGAGTCATTGGGTCATGGAGTCATTGGGTCATGGAGTCATTGGGTCATGGAGTCATTGGGTCATGGAGTCATTGGGTCATGGAGTCATTGGGTCATGGAGTCATTTGCTCATTCAGTCATTGGGTCATGGAGTCATTGGGTCATGGAGTCATTGGGTCATGGAGTCATTGGGTCATGGAGTCATTGGGTCATGGAGTCATTGGGTCATGGAGTCATTGGGTCATGGAGTCATTGGGTCATGGAGTCATTGGGTCATGGAGTCATTGGGTCATGGAGTCATTGGGTCATGGAGTCATTGGGTCATGGAGTCATTGGGTCATGGAGTCATTGGGTCATGGAGTCATTGGGTCATGGAGTCATAGGGTCATTCAGTCATTGGGTCATGGAGTCATTGGGTCATGGAGTCATTGGGTCATGGAGTCATTGGGTCATGGAGTCATTGGGTCATGGAGTCATTGGGTCATGGAGTCATTGGGTCATGGAGTCATTGGGTCATGGAGTCATTGGGTCATGGAGTCATTGGGTCATGGAGTCATTGGGTCATTCAGTCATTGGGTCATGGAGTCATTGGGTCATGGAGTCATTGGGTCATGGAGTCATTGGGTCATGGAGTCATTGGGTCATGGAGTCATTGGGTCATAGAGTCATTCAGTCATTCAGTCATTGGGTCATGGAGTCATTGGCTCATAGAGTCATTGGCTCATGGAGTCATTGGCTCATGGAGTCATTGGCTCATAGAGTCATTGGGTCATGGAGTCATTGGTTCATGGAGTCATTGGGTCATGGAGTCATTGGCTCATAGAGTCATTGGCTCATGGAGTCATTGGCTCATGGAGTCATTGGGTCATGGAGTCATTGGGTCATGGAGTCATTGGGTCATGGAGTCATTGGGTCATGGAGTCATTGGGTCATGGAGTCATTGGGTCATGGAGACATTGAGTCATGCAGTCATTGGGTCATGGAGTCATTGAGTCATGCAGTCATTGAGTCATGGAGTCATTGTGTCATGGAGTCATTGGGTCATGCAGTCATTGGGTCATAGAGTCATTGGGTCATAGAGTCATTGGGCCATTTAGTCATTAAGTCCTGGAGTCATTAAGTCATGGAGTCATTGGGTCATTCAGTCATTGGGTCATGGAGTCATTTTGTCATGCAGTCATTGGTCATGGAGTCATTGGGTCATGGAGTCATTGGGTCATAGAGTCATTGGGTCATGGAGTCATTGGGTCATGGAGTCATTGAGTCATAGAGTCATTGGGTCATGGAGTCATTGGGTCATGGAGTCATTGAGTCATGGAGTCATTGGGTCATGGAGTCATTGGGTCATTCAGTCATTGGGTCATGGAGTCATTTTGTCATGCAGTCATTGGTCATGGAGTCATTGGGTCATGGAGTCATTGGGTCATAGAGTCATTGGGTCATGGAGTCATTGGGTCATGGAGTCATTGAGTCATAGAGTCATTGGGTCATGGAGTCATTGGGTCATGGAGTCATTGAGTCATGGAGTCATTGGGTCATGGAGTCATTGGGTCATGGAGTCATTGGTCATGGAGTCATTGGGTCATAGTGTTATTGATCATTGAGCCACGAATCAGAATAATTGGGACAGGGACTTCAACAAAGCACATTGCAGATATTTTGTGCTTTATTATTCATCTTCTGAAATATTGGGCAGTGACATAGAATCGCTCTTTAATTTAGCAATGTCCGCAATATGATAACTTACAAATTACAAATAATGCATGATCAGACTTATGTCAGATTTTAATTCTTGGTAATCGAATTCATATTCGTATTTATTCCCGATAATTCAAAAAAACACTGGTCGCTTTGTCTGCTGAGCTCCTTTGTTTAATGAGCTCAAACGTCCGAAAAATGCATTTTTTCGCGAAAGATAGTACTCTTTCTCATACCCTCCACCCTTACTCTCCTCCTTACCCTCCTTCCTTACCTACTAGCTAATTTTTTTCAACAAGTATTTCTAATTGTCTACTCACTAAGTAGAAATAAAAGTTTCATTAGCGTATTTTTCAGTCAAGTATCTGAAAATCTAATTTGATAAAACACATTTCAAATTACTGCATTTTCTGTCAATTTAACTCTGCATAAGGCAGTGGAAAACGTGAGAAAGAAACAAGGAATTGCTTTACTTTTGCTTACCTTTGCAATAATATGCCTGTACTGGGAAGTCTTTGCATTTGCACTTTTTACAGGCTAGCGCATTTGGTTAGTGGCGGATTCCTGAGTTTCCAGAGGCAACCGCCGACCTTGTCTCCAGAATGGGTTCCAGCAGCTTGTTAGTATGAAAAATGCATTACCATTCTTGCCAAGGTTTGCCAATTCTTTCTATTCTAAATGCATCTCTTTTCAGCTCATTAGGATTTCCCCATCTTACCCATTCTCCCATTCCAAGCGTTAGATGTAGCAACCATTCTGCTGCTGCAAACAAGTTACAACTTGAGTGTCTCAAGCCTTCCTCAACTTCGTTTGTGCCCCTGCCTCTTGTCATCCATTAGTTCTGGGTACCGCATTTTTGGCTTGTAAGAGAGAGCAGGTTTCTGAAGCTGCTGGCTCCAGTTTCAATTCTGTCTGCTGAAAGCTTCAAGTCTCGATTAGACGCACAAAATCCGTGATAAAACAACCGAAAGAAATGACGCCTAAAGTTGCTTGGCATCAACTACAGCTGCTGATGCTGCTGCTGCTACTGACTGCAGCTCAGCATCTCCACTGCGAAGCCGCTTCATCAGAGCGAAACTGGTGGTCGAGCCGTGAGAGCATCGCCGACTATGAGGCTGTGAGCTCGCAGCCAGCAGCGACTGAGGTTGACTGCCTGGCTGCCGCGGTCGGCGACTCCGCTGTGCAGCTGGTGGCGTTCAACGTCAGTTCCGGCTGGTGCACCCGCTTCCGGTGCCGCCTGGGCCTGAGCCACTGCAGGAAGTGCCGCAATGCGGACAAGGGAGCTCAGCGAGTGTGGGTGAGTGAGCCGGGGCTGTTGCCCCCAGGACCCCGGGTCCTGCACGTAATGGCGTGGTGAACTATCTGTGCAGTATGAGACTGGTATGGCCTTTATCCCAGCCAGCGATGCTCACACCTGCCTCCCCTGGCGGCTGATAGCTCAAGAGACTCTGTCTCCTGATTTTCACCTTGCAAGGCGCACTTCGAAGGGTACTCGTCCCGTGGGTGTTAAGGCAGGCTCTCGGGCCTTGCCGAGCTAATTCGTTGGCGCCGGGTCCTGGTGTGACCATATAAACGCACCCTCTAATGTCCCAGTGTAACTCCGTGCTGATGGACGCTTGGCCAGGGAGTAGTCTGGTCGCTAACGGTTCCCCTTGCGCTTTTGGGTGGTGGTATTTTGCTTTTTGGGGGCCTGCCGCTTGGTTTGGGGTTGCGGCCTTGCGGCTCTTTGCCTGTGTTCTGCAGGAAGTCCCACCTTTTTACTTCCAGCCAATGGCTTCTAACCGAAGTAACAAACCGGCTGTGGATGACACAGTGCCTCCGGCCTCGGCTGGGGCCGTGGACTCCTCGGCCATACCACCTGCTACCATCGGGGACGCCTCGGCGAGACCCGTGGAGCCAACTCTGAGCGGTGCCTCCGAGAAGACACCTGCTACTCCAGCTGCTAAGAAACGCAGCACCACCTCTGGAGCTGCCCGCCGTCGACTTAACAAGGCGAGGCGGGCCAAGGAGGGCGGAAGCCAAACCGGTGCCAGGGGCCAACGGCCCGCGGCAGCGGAAGCTTCCCAGTCTGGGGCGGTGGCGGAAGAGGGCCTCGAGCCCACGGAAGCCCCTGCCCAGGATAGGGAGGCCGATGCAGCCGGGAGGGTGGACAGCCCACCTGAAGAAAGCTCCACTGACCCCCGGGCCTCCTACGCTGATGCGGCAAAGAGGCAACCGGCGGTTGTCATCCTGGGAAAGGACGCGCGCCTGTCTCCCGATCAGCTGAAGCAGGTGAGAAGTGCCGTTGATGGCCTCCTGTGGAAGCAAACTCTGAAGGGCACGCCTCTGAACATTCATTCGAATGCGACGAGGGACTCGTGCCTTCTCATTTGGCCCAGTGATGCTGACTCGGGTCGGCGGCTCCTTGAGCTGCTGCCCGAGCAGAGCTGGGACCTCAACCTAGCCTTCTGCAGAGAGGACGAGCGCCCCCGGACCAAGAGGCATCGAATCTGGGTCCCGGCCAGGAGCGTTGTTACCTCTGCTGACGAGCTCCGGAAAGGACTGCTAGCAGTCAACCGGGAGCTTCCCGCCGCGGGCCTAGTGGTGCATGACACCCTTAAGCGCACCGACGGCACTGGCTTCACAGCCATCCTGGGGCTGTCGGACGCCTGGATGAGGCGTTATCCACACGGCAGCTTCATCAACGTCGGCCTTTGGAAGCTGCGCATCCGCTCCTACGAGGCCGACCCTCCCCGTGGCAGTGAGCAGGGCGGGCGGGATGCGGAGGCGGCCGGGGCCGAGGCGCAAGCCTCTGCTCAGACTGCCAAAGCAAACCGTTCTGCCCGGCAGCACGGCCGCGCGGGCAAAGCTGAGCGCGCTGCTGAGGGCGGAGGCGACCGACGCCCGGCGCGTAGCACCAAGCGGCGCGGCCTGTACCAGCGTGCAGCTGAGGCAGTCCGTACCGCCAAAATCTCCCAGCTGAGGCGAGAGGTCGCCGGGACGCCTAGGCGCACCAGTTCGTCCAGGGAGGGTGGGGACGTCCCAGCTGGGCCCAACCCCTCGGGGCAGGGCCGACTGGAGACGGACCCGCCTGCCCAGGCGGCTGGCTGCTCCAGGGCATTGGGCCAATCTGAGGCGGAGGACCCCATGGATGGTGGGCAAAGGGCGGCGAACGCTGCCTACTGCCTTCCGGCCAATCGGGGGCCTTTTGCTGAAGAAGAGCCCATGGACACCGGCGACCCCGACCCGAAGCCGGTGAGCGCCGAGGAGGAGGAGGAACTCCTGGCGGCTGCAACATCCGATCTGCAATGATGCCAACGACTACCTGGTGTCTGCAGATCAACACCCAGCACTGCGTGGCGGCGTCGGTCAACCTGATGCGCACGGCAGAGCAACAGCTTCCGGGCCTGGTCTTCGTACAGGAGCCCTGGATGACTAAAGGTAAGCCAAATAATGTGCCATCTGGCTACCACTGTTTTTGCATGGCGGGCTCTCAGCCTCGCCCAAGATCTCTGGTCTTTGCTGCAAAAGCTTTTGAGGCATGGATGAGACCTGATCTCTCGACTGGGGACATCTGTGTTGTTCAAATCAATAACCTCATTCCCAATAAACCTGTGCTGGTAGCTTCTGCCTATTTCCCGGGCGATGCCCCAGTTGTCTGCGACGCGTTAGTCAACCTTACTGACTATGCTGCGTCCCATCGGTTCGAGCTGCTCATTGCAGGGGATGTGAACGCACACCACCTGCATTGGGGCAGCAAGAACATCAATAGCAGAGGCGAGGAGCTGCTGGCCTATGTCAGCAGCACTAACCTCAACTTCTGTAACGTGGGCAATGCACCAACGTTCAATAATGGGCGGTGGGCCGAAGTCATCGACACCACCATCGCCTCACCCGGACTGCTTTCCGCAGTTACGGGCTGGCGAGTGTGGGACGAGGACTCGCTCTCGGACCACCGCTTTATCCGCTTTTGCATTGGGCCGACCAAGCAAAAGCCTAAGGTCACTTGGAGTCGGAACGTCAGAAACACCGATTGGGCCGCCTTTGGCTCGAAGCTGAGCCGCGGCCTTCGGGATCTTGACCCCCCAGTGACCTCTCTGACTGCCAGGTGGTGGACGATCTCGCCTCCTCCCTGGGCGGGGCGATCACCACTGCCTTTGAAGCAGCCTGCCCCCTAACGGCCTATAAAGGCAAGAAATCTGCTCCCTGGTGGAACCCAGAGCTCGGGGCCCTTCGGCGCCGAGCCAGGACCCTCCAAAGGCGAGCGCTCAAAACCAAAGACCCATCTGACAGAGAGGCCTATACCCGTGCGATCCACGAGTTTAAGGGCCAAGTCAGAAGGGCCAAGACGGCCAAGTGGCGCCAATATTGCGAAGGGCTTGAGGGCTCTCGCCCCGTAGCCCGCGTGGTTAAGGCACTCACTAATGACCGTTTTTCTAAACTCTCTGTTGTGAAGAGACCTGACGGCTCGGTCACAGAGAGTTCGGAAGAGACTCTAGAGCTCATGCTCAACAGTTTTTTCCCTAAATCTCCGACTCAGCAGGGCCCGCCCGACCACACAGTGGGAGGGCAAGGCCTAGCAAAGTCTATGATCACCAAAGACCGCATTATTAGAGCGGCAAGGTCCTTTAACCCGTTCAAGGCGCCTGGGCCCGACGGCATCTACCCAGCGTTCTTGCACGAGGCGGTGAAAAACCACCGCTTCCTGGACCTGCTCTGTCGTCTCCTTCGAGCTTGTATGGAGCTGGGCTATGTACCAGTTGCATGGAGAGAGGCCCGGGTGGTCTTTATCCCAAGCCTGGAAAGAGCGACTACCAATCGGTGAAGGCCTTCAGGCCTATCAGCCTCACTTCTTTCTGCCTCAAGCTCCTCGAGAGACTGGTGCTTTGGCGCCTACTTTCGGTCGAGCTGAAGCGCTTCCCACTCTCGCAGAACCAGCACGCCTTCCGCGCGGGCAGGTCAACCGAGAGTGCTCTCCATGTCATTGTTGACTTCCTGGAGAGGGCCGTTCTTGGCAGCGGCTTTGCCCTCTCGCTTTTCCTGGACATTGAGGGGGCCTTCGACAACGTCATCTTGAGGCCTTTTGCAGAGCCCTGGAATCCAGGGCCACGCACCCTCACCTTGTCCGGTGGATCATGTTCATGATCCGAAACCGCACTGTTGTGGCCCACCTGAGCGGCAGCTCTCTTTCGGTGCCTGTCCTGAAAGGGGGCCCCCAGGGCGGCGTTCTCACCCCCGTTCTCTGGAACATGGTCATGGATGAGTTGCTTTGCAGTGATCTCCACGACCCCATTCTCAAGGTGGGCTATGCCGATGATGTGACCGCGATATGCGCGGGCCCCTCGGTTGATACCATCAGAGACCTTCTGCAGGGCTTTCTGGGACGAGCGGAGCGTTGGGCAGACCAATGTGGCCTTAGACTCTCAGAGTCGAAAACCACAGCAGTCATGTTTACCAACAAACTGCTCTGGACCATTAAGCCCCTCACCCTCTATGGAAAGAATATTTCCATGGAGAAGCAGGTCCGCTGCCTGGGCCTCACTCTGGACCACAGGCTTAACTGGACTCCGCACATTCAAACTAAAGCCAAAAAAGCCCTGGCTGTACTGGCTCAGATCAGGCGCGCCGTGGGCACCACCTGGGGGCTCACCCCCAGGAAGCTGTGGTGGATTTACACTGCCATCATCCGCCCCTCGATCAGTTACGCCAGCCTCGTGTGGGCTAGCGGCCTGAGCGTCAAGAGCAACCTCGACGCTCTCTACAAAATCCAGGGCAGAGCCTGCCGCATGACTATGGGCGCTCCACCCTCTACTCCTTTTGAAGGCATGAATGCCTTCCTCTGCGCCCCTCCTTTGGATATTTATATCAAAGGAGAGGCGGCGAAGAGCACCCGGCGTCTTCTGGATGCTGGGGTGGCCTTCAAGAAAGTGCGGGCCTTTAAGAAGCGGTCGCTTATCCCGCACTCTGACCTCTGCCTCAAGGCTCTGGAGGAGTGTGGCGGGCTCAACATCCTCACGGACTCGATCCCAGCCACCCTTCTCCTGAGCCAAAGGTATAAGGTCACCATTCAGCCTCGACACGAGGCGAGTGACAGCTGGAGCGACTCTGAAGTCCACTGTTACACTGACGGCTCTATGAGGCATGGTCTTTCAGGCTTCGGAGCTTGCGTCTTCTTCAAGGGAGAAGTGGTGTGGAGCTACTCCCAGCACACTGGGCTCAACTCCAGTGTTTTTCAGAGCGAGGTGCTTGCCATCAGCTCCTGCGCGGCAGAGCTGCGCCGAAGGCAGCTTAGCGGCCGGAAATTTATTTTTCACTCTGACAGCCAAGCAGCCCTTCGGGCCCTCTGCCGCAGCACCGCCAGCTCCAGGTCCGTCCTGGACTGCAACACCCAGCTCAACGGGCTTGCGCTAGGCAACCAGGTGGAGCTCAGATGGATCCCGGGCCACGCCGGCTTCCTCGGCAACGAGCGCGCTGACCTGCTGGCCAAGGCTGGCTCCGCCGGCGCGCTATTGGGGCCGGGCCCGGGTGCCCCCATCCCCGCCTCGGTGATCAATTCCCGCGTTAAGCGCTGGGCTGACTCCGAGCATCTCCGCAGGTGGCACGACACCCGGAATTGTAGGCAATCCCGTGCTGCCGTCCCCTGTCCCTCTCCTCTCCTGCGTAGAGCCCTGCTCAGGCTCAACCGCAGAGACCTCAGAGCAGTTAGCATGGCCCTCTCCGGGCATGGCTGCTTCTCTCGCCACCGCTTCCTTCAGGGCCAAGTACCCGAGGAGCGGTGCCCCTTCTGCCGCTCAGGCAGTGAAAACGCCGAGCATTTTATCTGCCACTGCCCGGTTTTCACCAGGGCC
The DNA here is from genome assembly GCA_002269645.1 of Macrostomum lignano. NCBI lineage: Eukaryota > Metazoa > Platyhelminthes > Macrostomidae > Macrostomum > Macrostomum lignano. The sequence continues at coordinate 91,556 of NIVC01001754.1, read as the reverse complement.
AGGCTTACTCACCTCGGGCCAAACCCGGTTCTCTCCGACGTTTGCAGGCCCGAGAGCATCCCACTGCTCGCCCGGTACCTCAGGGACACCGGACGAGCTGATTTCTTCCCCACCGTCGGTGAGGAGGACCGCGCTGCAGGCGAGACCGACGGGTCCCCCTGAGCGACACCACTTCAACGGAAGTCGTTGGTCGCCAGGGGCTAGCGGAATGGGCGGTCTCCTCCGCCTCCTCGCTGCATCCGCCGGACGCCCCCTGCAGCTAAGTCAAGTAAGTCAAGTGGGTGAGTGAGAGATACTGTCTGTCTTAGTGTCTGTCTTAGCGTCTGTCTGTCTGTCTGTCTGTCTGTCTGTCTGTCTGTCTGTCTGTCTGTCTGTCTGTCTGTCTTTCTGTCTGTCTGTCTGTCTGTCTGTCTGTCTGTCTGTCTGTCTGTCTGTCTGTCTGTCTGTCTGTCTGTCTGTCTGTCTGTCTGTCTGTCTGTATGTCTGTCTTTCTGTCTGTCTGTCTGTCTGTCTGTCTGTCTGTCTGTCTGTCTGTCTGTCTGTCTGTCTGTCTGTCTGTCTGTCTGTCTGTCTGTCTGTCTGTCTGTCTGTCTGTCTGTCTGTCTGTCTGTCTGTCCGTCTTTTTTCTGTCTGTCTGTCTGTCTGTCTGTCTATCTGTCTGTCTGTCTGTCTGGCTGTCTGTCGGTTTGTTTGTCTTTCTTAGTATCTGGGTTGGTGTCTAGGTTGGTACCTACCTTTTTGTTTGACCGCCTGTCCGCCTGTTTGTTTTTAAATCTTAGAAACATTCAGTAGTTAACAGTAGAAAGACCATGGGGGTGCATTTCGAATGCTCACATTTTTCTTTGTCTGGATCGCCAAAATATTCAAGCAATAGCCAATAAAATGCAGAACACGGGCTAAAATTTCGGAAAGGGCGGAAAATTTTGATTCATATGGTGGAATTTTACGATAATCGGTAATTCGGTTTGCGAGCTATCGTGAAATGGGTCGTGTGTATTTGTAGTACACCCCGTGGTCTTTCCCCATGGGGAAAAATAACGTAGTCTTGCTACTGTTAAAGCAGGGTTAGAAGCAGCTCTCGTATTCAAGTCACGAAAGGGTAGAATTAATCTATGATGATTGCTCTACGTCACGCAGACTAGCAAAACTGACTGTTGGACTACGATTCAGCGCAGGGTGTCGGATTCGGTGGATTTCTACCGCAACTGGTCGCAGTACCAAACCGGCTTTGGCGAGGGACCCGATGGCAACTACTGGATTGGTAATTGGCTTGTAATGTGCTGTATTCGTTAATATTGCAGGCTATGGTGGCCGAAATAGTTTAGAATTAACATCTCAATGAATCGTTATTACTGTTAATCAAATCTTTGTAAAATTCAAAAGACGTAAGGGCTATTTAAGCAACTTGAAATGCAATTACATCGTCGAAAACTATAAAATTGAACATCTTGAAAAGTTGGAACTTTAGTGAGCTTGAAATTTGTTTAAACATACTTACTCGTATGCTCGTACTTACTTACTACTGAGGGGGGCAGTATGCCGCGATTAGGCCGCGATGCCCCTATCGCAACCCCAAGCTAAAAACTTTTGCCTTGGGGCTGCGCCCACCCTCGCCAGCAGCGGAAGAGCTCGCAAGAGTGGCGTTTGAGATCTTCATCCGTCCAGAATCCTGAACGAATGCGCGCAGGTCACGGATCCGGTCCGGAGTGGTGAGCTCGTCAAGCCTTAGCGGGTGACCGAGGTGACGTCTCCGCGCGTCGTTGAAGTGAGGGCAGAAGGTGACGTGGTGCGCCGAGGTTTCCTCCTTAAATCACAGAATGGGCAGATGGGGGAGCAACCATTTTGCAGTGAAATATGTCTCTGGAAAAACCCATGGCCTGTGATGACCATGCACATCTCCCTGAGGTCAGTTTTCCTTAAGGAGATTAGATATTCGGATACTTTCCGGTTTATGGCAGGCAAAGCCTTTCGTGTTTGCCATTATTCGGAGCAGCTATTCCAGTGAACCTGGTGCTGGCGGTTCATCCAATCTTGAATTGAATTGAAGTTGGCTGATGACTTCGGAGAAGGTAACTTGACTTAGCTTTGCGCTCCACCCGGGATGCTACCCCGCTTGGCGAGTTGATCCACCAGCTCGTTGCCGAGGATTTTGCTATGACCTGGTGTCCAGATAACATTGATCCTGTTGAGAATCGCCAGGGTCTGCAAGCTTTTGGAGCAGTCTAAAACTGACTTGGTTGAGAGCTTGATGGAAGACAAGGCCTGGCTGTCAGAGTAAAAGTTTATGTCACAGCTGCTAATGCCAGCCCTGTGAAAATACTCGGCGCACTGGTTGATGGCTACAACTTGGGATTGAAAAACCAAGACATTCTCACCAAGATGAAGACCTTCTTCTAAGATCGCTTCGCGCTTGTAGAAAATGGCAATGCCCGCGCCTGCGAGACCGTCACACAGGGATCCGCCAGTGAAGCAGTGAATACCCTGGCTTCTCCGGTTGATGCCCACGTCCAGTGGGTGGCTCTCTCGTGGCGGAAGGGTACATTTGAAGACTTTCCTGAAAATGAGAGTGGGGGTTTCCAGTCCTACACAAGGATGTGTTGAAGATCGCGACGGATGTAATCCAGATGTGGGATGAGAGTCTTCTCAGGCATGAAGCCCAAGGGGGTGTTTTTATATACGAGCTACATGTAAATTGAATTTGTGTTAGACGATTTAATGACGTTTTTAGCTCGGAAATTTCTGTGTCAGAGTCAGGTTGGGGTTATCGTATGTGGCCCCCCCCCCTACCCGCAGGTCTGAATGCTCTACACGCGCTCACCAAAAATGGTTCACGGAAGCTGCTGGTTCTGATGAGGCTGTGGAATGACAACGAAGGTTGGGCTGAGTACTCGAGCTTCAGCGTAGGTCCGGAGTCCGACAATTACCGGCTGACCGTGTCGGGTTTCTCAGCCAGCGACGGGGTTGGCGACTCCATGGTCTACAGCAACAACCAAAAGTTCACCACATTTGACGCTGATCACGATGCCAGAGCTGGGAGCAACTGCGCTATAGTTTATATCGGAGCCTGGTGGTACAAGAGCTGCTTCAAATCGCACCTGAATGGACCATACAAGAGTTATTCGGAAGCCATCGGAGGTCCCTTCGCCATTGGCGTCATTTGGAGTTTCAACTATGGATTTCATTACTCGCTGAAGGATGTCGAGATGCTGGTTCTATAGGTTTCCATGAACAGCTGACTCAAAAGACTACGCTCCTAGTTGACGATCCTCTCAGGTCCTTCAGTTGACCTCAGTATGCACCGATTTAACAAAAGACCAGCTAGCTGGGAATGAGGTTTCAATGATGTTTACGAGAGTCATATCAAAAGTGACTCGTCTGTATCAGTTTTAACTCTCGACCAAGGTGAATATATTGAACTGCAACCTCACACAAACCTGATTGCATTTCATTTCAACCTGTTAATAAAATCTAAAAATCTAAAAATAAAATAAGCATCATGTCAGACATAAAAGAAGCGTCATGTCAGACATAAAAGAAGCGTCATGTCAGACATAAAAGAAGCGTCACGTGAAACTGTGCTGTGGCTCTTGGGTAGAATTACCGAGACGTCAAGGCTTACCCGGGGGGGGATTTCTTGAAAGCCAAGGCTTACGGCCGAGGGGGGGACTGCTAAGATATCATGGCAGATTTCAGAAGGTACATTTAGTTTATTCAAAAAAATATTCCATTCTTTGTTGCGATACCCCTTACGGGGGGGGCGCTGATTGCTAGTTTGATCTAAAAACATCGATCACCATCGATCAATTGTTGTGGAAGAATTCGTTTAGTAAAACAACCACTAAAGTGCAGTCGCTGCTTCCTGGTCTAAGCTGCCAGTTTAGTTTCTGGGGTTTCTCAGAGAACTTTCTGAACCAAGTCTCGCTCATTTATAGATTGCATCCTTACCTCGACTCTTGACATTGACGCAAACTACTTTTTAGTTGTACACAAGTCTGAGACTTCTTTAAGGGGCCGTATGCAGAAAGCCTAGTCCAGACTAGCTAGTCCGGACTTGGGTAGTTCTGCATACCAAATCCAAGTCTAGACTAGTTTTTCAAGACCGGACTACTCTAGACAGAGCTAGACAGAGCTTTCTGCATACGGCCCAGAGCTAGTCACTAGACAGAGTTCTGTCTAGGGTAGTCCGGTCTTGAAAAACTAGTCTAGACTTGGATTTGGTATGCAGAAACACAAAGTTAGACCAGTCTACTATAGCAGAACTAGGCTAGCTAGACCATAGACTATAGACTGAACTACCCAAGTCCGGACTAGCTAGTCTGGACTAGGCTTTCTTCATACGGCCCCTTGTCTAACACAACTACTATTTATTTTCCTGGCTAAATAAACTACTTATAGCGATATCATTTGCAAAACCACAAAACTGGGCCCTGGGGCTACTACTCTTGCAAGAGATTTTAAAGTCGTGAAACCTGCCTCAGAAACAACTCAGACGTTTACTGCATTTTCCACTAGAAAAAAAATTATTGATAGACTTAAAACTTTGCAACCAAAATCAGTAGGGTTTCTTCTAAATTGCTGTAATTTCTCTGAAAACTTAGAAACGGTTGATCTAAAAGACAATTATCTATCTTTTTCTGAACAAGTAAATTCTTAACAGTGCTACTCGAGTAAAAGGAACGGCAACTCAAAATAAACTACTGAAACCAAAATTTACACAGTTGAAGACAAAAGGCAAGTAAAAATTTAAAGGCAAAAAGAAAGGTGAATGTATTTATCTTTATTTCAGTTACAGATCAGTTTACATATAGTCTGTGAATCAAGAGTCAGCTTAATGTCAAGACTAGACACTTGCAAGCTAAAATAAACAAAAAGCGTCCTCATCTCAACAGTAGAGAGCAGAAATTTTAAAAAGATCTGCTTAATTTTCAATTAAAGTTGTGAAATTCATTTCCGCATTAAAGTTAGGGTCTGACTACTTCAAAGTAAAACAGCTGAAAAATATCTTTTGATGTTGTGAAAAACTCAAGTTAACAAAATTGTGAACCAAATAAAGACAATCTAGAAAAGCCAGGAATAAGTGTCTTATTGCCACCTGATTGCACATTATTAATTTAAAATTATTAGCTGAGACTAACAGAGGCAGTGATCGATTAAACATGGTATAATTTATATATCATAGAAAATGTTACCAGTTCTAAATCTCTATAAAAATAAAATAGAAAAACAGAAGCTATGATACACAGCCAGTGTTAGGCACTTGAGCTTCCACTCAATCCTCTCACAGCACCCACCTCACCCCAGCACGCACTGATAAGAACTCGCCTCTCACCCACCCCACTCCGCCCAGCAGCCACCTCACGCCAGCACGCACTGATAAGAATATTGCCACTCACCCACCCCCTTCTGTGCAACACTCGACACCCCACGCCAGCACATTAACGACACATCGAGATTTAAATCAAGTAGAATTTCTACACAATACAAGTATTAGTATTCTGACGTTAAGATCGTACATTATTCATAGCATAGCTCGTATGTAGGCGCTTCATCTCGTTGATATTATTCAACGAACTTGCACAGGCCGCACTACTTGTCGTCAGTAGCCAGTTGCAGGACTGAAAATGTTGATAGAAATGGGAGAGATTTTAACTGAGGAAGCTGTGGAACTCTTCTCATCTAAAAATCTATTTGAGACAATACATTTACTCAGGAATGAAACACTACAGTCATCATTAGCTACATACCGCCATTTTTAACTAAACAGTTCGATAAGTTTGCTTAGGTGAAATTCAACACGGGACAAATTATCCATGCAAGTAAAACACTGGAGATGTGATCTCATGCATGATTGTGCAAGTAATCACTCAGTTAATGAGGAAGTTATTCACCCGGTCATTACGGAATCAGAGTCAAAAGGATCATTCTAGCCATAAATTCAAGGTGCCAAGGGGTATTATATGTTCACAGTCAAGAGTTAAAGCAGAAAATTACACAGAAATCATATGGATTTGTAAGGCACTTCAGGCAATCGGTCATAATGTTGAGAGGTCTAAAATCGCGAGGTCATGCAGCTACAATGTCATGCAGCCACAAGGTCATATAGCCGCGAGGTCATACACACACGAGGTCATACACACACGAGGTCATTCAGCCACGAGGTCATGGAGCCAAGAGGTCACACAGACACGAGGTCATACAGCCACGAAGTCATAAAGTCACGAGGTCATTCAGCCAGAGTTCATACAGCCAGAGTTCATACACAAACGAGTTCATACACACACGAGATCATACAGCTATGGGGTCATGCAGCCACGAGGTCATGGAGCCAAGAGGTCATGGAGCCAATAGGTCATGCAGCCACGAGGTCATAGAGCCAAGGCAGCCACGAGGTCATGCAGCCACGAGGTCATGGAGCCAAGAGGTCATGGAGCCAATAGGTCATGCAGCCACGAGGTCATAGAGCCAAGGCAGCCACGAGGTCATACAGCCAGAGGTCATACAGCCACAAGGTCATTCAGTCACGAGGTCATACAGTCACGAGGTCATTCAGTCACGAGGTCATTCAGTCACGAGGTCATACAGTCACGAGGTCATACAGTCACGAGGTCATACAGTCACGAGGTCATACAGTCACGAGGTCATACAGTCACGAGGTCATACAGTCACGAGGTCATACAGTCACGAGGTCATACAGTCACGAGGTCATACAGTCACGAGGTCATACAGTCACGAGGTCATACAGTCACGAGGTCATACAGTCACGAGGTCATACAGTCACGAGGTCATACAGTCACGAGGTCATACAGTCAGTTGTCAAGCAGTGACACTGTGACATTTATGACAGATTTATGATCATTATGGACTCATTGCTATCAATCAAAGTCAGCTAAAAAGGCTTCAGCTCACGTTCGGCCGAACACGCCGGCCAGTTTCGGTCCGGCAGACGAGGCGTCAAACGCGGCATTGTCCCTGGCGGTCGCTGAATCTCCTGGGATCGAATCCGCGTCGCTGGCGCCGGCTACAGCGGCCGGAGCGGCCAGTTGATCATTCGCCACCAGCACGGTATTGGAGACGGCTCGCTGATGCTGACCAGAGGGGTTGAGAACCAGGATGTCGCTGCGGGATCGCGGAGTTGATTGGGTCAGAGAGTCATTGGGTCATGGAGTCATTGGCTCATGGAGTCATTGGCTCATGGAGTCATTGGGTCATGAAGTCATTGAGTCATTGGGTCACGGGAGTCATCGGCTTATGGAGTCATTGGCTCATGGAGTCATTGGCTCATGGAGTCATTGGGTCATTGGGTCATTGAGTCATTGGGTCATGGAGTCATTGGGTCATGGAGTCATTGGGTCATGGAGTCATTGAGTCATTGGGTCATGGAGTCATCGGCTCATGGAGTCATTGGCTCATGGAGTCAATGAATCATGGAGTCATTGGTCATGGAGTCATTGGGTCATGGAGTCATTGGGTCATGGATTCATTGGCTCATGGAGTCATTGGCTCATGGAGTCATTGGCTCATGGAGTCATTGGCTCATGGAGTCATTGGCTCATGGAGTCATTGGCTCATGGAGTCATTGGCTCATGGAGTCATTGGCTCATGGAGTCATTGGCTCATGGAGTCTTTGGGTCATGGAGTCATTGGGTCATGGAGTCATTGGGTCATGGAGTCATCGGGTCATGGATTCATTGGGTCATGGAGTCATTTGCTTATGTAATCACGAACCATAATAAGTGATAATGAGTTTCAATGAAAAAAATTTGCAAATTATTCACATTCTTATTTAACGTTAGGCTGCGAAAATACTTCGCAATCGCTCTTTAGCTAAACAATTTCAGCAATGCGATAACTTGTAGATTACAAAAGATAATCAATCTAATGTTAGATCTTCATTGATTTGCAATCAAGCTAAACGCTTATGATTTCTACAAAAACACGGGTCGTATTGTCTGCTGATCTTCGTTGTTGGATGACCTCAAACTGAAAAAATACAGTGCGTTTAGTGCGTTGCTATTCAGAAAACGAATATAACTCCCCTGATACCCTCCGCCCCTATACTCTTCCGCCTACGAAGAGACAGGGACGTCTACTAAGAGACAGGGGCGCCCACCAAGACATACGGGCGCTCACAAAGAGACAGGGAAGTCTACCAAGAGACAGGGGCGCCCACCAAGACATACGGGCGCTCACAAAGAGACAGGGACGTCTACTAAGAGACAGGGGCGCCCACCAAGACATACGGGCGCTCACAAAGAGACAGGGACGTCTACTAAGAGACAGGGGCGCCCACCAAGACATACGGGCGCTCACAAAGAGACAGGGACGTCTACTAAGAGACAGGGGCGCCCACCAAGACATACGGGCGCTCACAAAGAGACAGGGAAGTCTACCAAGAGACAGGGGCGCCCACCAAGACATACGGGCGCTCACAAAGAGACAGGGACGTCTACCAAGAGACAGGGGCGCCCACCAAGACATACGGGCGCTCACAAAGAGACAGGGACGTCTACTAAGAGACAGGGGCACCCACCAAGACATACGGGCGCTCACAAAGAGACAGGGAAGTCTACCAAGAGACAGGGGCGCCCACCAAGACATACGGGCGCTCACAAAGAGACAGGGACGTCTACTAAGAGACAGGGGCGCCCACCAAGACATACGGGCGCTCACAAAGAGACAGGGACGTCTACTAAGAGACAGGGGCGCCCACCAAGACATACGGGCGCTCACAAAGAGACAGGGACGTCTACTAAGAGACAGGGGCGCCCACCAAGACATACGGGCGCTCACAAAGAGACAGGGACGTCTACTAAGAGACAGGGGCGCCCACCAAGACATACGGGCGCTCACAAAGAGACAGGGACGTCTACTAAGAGACAGGGGCGCCCACCAAGACATACGGGCGCTCACAAAGAGACAGGGACGTCTACTAAGAGACAGGGGCGCCAATCAAGACACAGGGGCATCTAACCAAGAGACAGGGGCGCCAATCAAGACACAGGGGCATCTAACCAAGAGACAGGGGCGCCAATCAAGACACAGGGGCATCTAACCAAGAGACAGGGGCGCCAATCAAGACACAGGGGCATCTAACCAAGAGACAGGGGGCTAACCAAGACACAGGGGCATCCAACCAAGAGACAGGGCGTCTAACCAAGAGACAGGGGCGTCTAACCAAGAGACAGGGGGCTAAACAAGAGACAGGGGGTCTAACAAAGAGACAGGGGGGCTAACCAAGAGACAGGGGGCTAACCAAGAGACAGGGGGTCTAACAAAGAGACAGGGGGTCTAACAAAGAGACAGGGGGTCTAACAAAGAGACAGGGGGTCTAACAAAGAGACAGGGGGTCTAACAAAGAGACAGGGGGGCTAACCAAGAGACAGGGGGCTAACCAAGAGACAGGGGGTCTAACAAAGAGACAGGGGGTCTAACCAAGAGACAGGGGGTCTAACCAAGAGACAGGGGGTCTAACAAAGAGACAGGGGGTCTAACAAAGAGACAGGGGGTCTAACCAAGAGACAGGGGGTCTAACCAAGAGACAGGGGGTCTAACAAAGAGACAGGGGATCTAACCAAGAGACAGGGGGTCTAACCAAGAGACAGGGGGTCTAACAAAGAGACAGGGGATCTAACCAAGAGACAGGGGGTCTAACAAAGAGACAGGGGGTCTAACAAAGAGACAGGGGGTCTAACCAAGAGACAGGGGGTCTAACAAAGAGACAGGGGGTCTAACCAAGAGACAGGGGGTCTAACCAAGAGACAGGGGGTCTAACCAAGAGACAGGGGGTCTAACAAAGAGACAGGGGGTCTAACAAAGAGACAGGGGGTCTAACCAAGAGACAGGGGGTCTAACCAAGAGACAGGGGGTCTAACAAAGAGACAGGGGATCTAACCAAGAGACAGGGGGTCTAACCAAGAGACAGGGGGTCTAACAAAGAGACAGGGGGTCTAACAAAGAGACAGGGGGTCTAACAAAGAGACAGGGGGTCTAACAAAGAGACAGGGGGTCTAACAAAGAGACAGGGGGTCTAACCAAGAGACAGGAAGTCTACCAAGAGACAGGACCGCCGAGACAAGACAGCAAATAATGGCGCCCCTTAGGGTTGCAGCCCCTTTAATTAAAATTCCTACGTACAAAATTACACCACTGCTTTACAATTATTTTTAACTCTATATTAACTTTCTATTCGTGTACGGACAGATTAAACTGAAGTTTTTCGTGCAACATCGAGTTGGAAAGTCATGCTCGCTGTTACAAACTGTGTGAGTGAGTGAGTGAGTACCCGTGTGCTTCCTCAGGTTTTGATAAAATGAAATGGGCATTGCGCTAATTGCAACTTCTACAATGCTCAATAAACTCACTTCTTGCTAGCTTGGATGTGAATAACCACAAACAAAGCGCCGAGAACGATGTGCAGGCAGCCCACAACCATGTAGATGATGCCAAGCGCCGGATTGCGACCGCCAGACCAGCTCGAGGTTGTCAGTACGAACGACTTCGTGCCAGAAAAAGCGTTCACCGGATAGGCGTAGTTCACCTGCGACAGATTGAAGTGGCTTTTGATTATTGAGGTCAATTAAAATTGAATTCTTTTAACAAATCAATTTGAGCTAGATCCATAATATTGAGACGTAATATTAGGCTTGTATCCTGTCTGACTTGATTTATTTACAGTACTCTATAAAACCTGCTTCAGACCTACTTAAAACTCTTCTTTTGAGACCTTTAACCTCTCAACACAAATTCCATGAGACCTGCTCTAAACACACTGTCCTTTGAGACCTGCTCTAAACACACTGTCCTTTGAGACCTGCTCTCAACACAATTTCCATTGAGACCTGCTCTAAACGCACTGTCCTTTGAGAACTGCTCTAAACACACTGGCCTTTGAGACCTGCTCTAAACACACTGTCCTTTGAGACCTGCTCTAAACACACTGTCCTTTGAGACCTGCTCTAAACACACTGTCCTTTGAGACCTGCTCAAAACACACTGTCCTTTGAGACCTGCTCTCATACACTGCTTCTTGAGAACCTGCTCTCACACACTGTTGCCTGAGACCTGCTCTCACACATTGCTCCCTGAGACCGGCTCTCAAAACACTTCTTGAAGCTTACTGAAAACACCTCCTTGAGACTCGCTCACGGCTCAAGACTCTCCACCTTTGGACTTGTTTACTACATTCAGGACTTGTTTGTGTCTCAAGAATTATTTAAAACTCGTCAAGACCAGCCCTCGACACAATACGTTAAGACTCTCTAAAGTTCCCTCCCGATGCAGTCCCCGCGGAACCAACCAGCAAAGTGTAGTTCCCACTCGGCAGGCCATCCTTGAACCAGTCTGCAGCGCTGCTGGCGTTGTGTAGCACAATTCTGTGCAGCTTGCGAAACGAAGGCAGAGCGGCAGTCCGCATCCACACGATCAGCTCCTCGTCGCCTTGGAAGCTGTCTGCACTTCTCTGCTCCGGCGACAGTCTCCAATTTGGCGGCTTCGACGTACCCGTGAAATTCTTCACCCGACCAAATTTCCTTTCCCGATCGCTGGCCCAGGAAATTCCCCGGCTAGTCCATGGAACTTCCACGGCCAAGTCGGCCCCGGCGGTTGGCGAATGGTAGAAAAGCTGGAAGGTGTCGTTGAACAGGCTGTTGGCGATGGCGCCGCAGGGCAGGATCCAGCTGCCGGAGCCGGGGTCCTGCCGGTACGGGCTGCAGTCCTGCAGAGGCTCCTCGCTGCCGGGGTCCTGCCGGTACGGGCTGCAGTCCTGCAGAGGCTCCTCGCTGCCGGGCTTCCAGCCCAGCAACTGGCTGTCGTCGCGGCTCTTCACGTAGCGTCGATGATTTTGATAGAAATTCGTAAGGGCGTAGTAAGCGAACACCTGGCCCGTGAGGTTGTCGGGCAGATGGATTGACATGTTGCACACGCAGGGCGGGCGCAGCCATCGGTAGTAGTCGGGCTTGTTGGCCTTAAAATACGGGTTAAGAAACTGGGGCGTTTTTACCTATTTCAGCACCTATCTGACACTCATTTCAGCATCTCTGACACTCATTTCAGCATCTATCTGACACTCATTTCAGCACCTATCTGACACTCATTTCAGCACCTATCTGACATTATTTCAGCACCTATCTGACACTCATTTCAGCACCTATCTGACATTATTTCAGCACCTATCTGACACTCATTTCAGCACCTATCTGACATTATTTCAGCACCTATCTGACACTCATTTCAGCATCTATCTGACACTCATTTCAGCACCTATCTGACACTCATTTCAGCACCTATCTGACACTCATTTCAGCACCTATCTGACACTCATTTCAGCACCTATCTGACACTCATTTCAACTCCTATCTGACACTCATTTCAGCACCTATCTGACATTATTTCAGCACCTATCTGACATTATTTCAGCACCTATCTGACATTATTTCAGCACCTATCTGACACTCATTTCAGCACCTATCTGACACTCATTTCAGCACCTATCTGACACTCATTTCAGCACCTATCTGACACTCATTTCAGCAATTTTTAAAACAGGTTTCCTCTGCAATTTTACCTGTTCCAAGCAGGAGATGCCGCTGGCGTCCCGACAGTTGGTATAATTGAACTCGGCCTCCTTCACCGACTGCGAGGCTGTGAACAGCACCGCCCCGATGGGTACGAAAGCCGCGCCGACTAGAAAGAAGAGCGGAAAAACCGACCGAGCGGTTAGCAACGGTTGCCAAGCCGGCAGCTTTTGTTGATGAAATTTCGAATCGCTGGGCTTGCGAAGCGGCGGCGGCGGCTTCTCTTCATTGTCGGCCCCGGCGTCGGCGTCGGGGTACTGCGGCGGCGGTGGCGGCCCGCCAGAAGAGTGCGCTTGCATCTCGTGCTGGGCGCGCTTGTTCGAGGCCATCGATTGAATTATTGGCTGAAGGGATTAACGGTTAAGGCTTTTAGTCTTCACTAGTAGTTTTAAGTACTAAAAAAGATAGTCAGAAATTGATATTTGCAAAAATCATATTTTTAAACTAGCTGACTGCAAGAAATTTTTAACTTGCAAATTTAAAAACATAAAAATGAAAAAGAAAAAAATTATTTAGAAGCTAAAATATTCCACTTGACTTGATATCTTTGAACTTTTCGCTATGGCCTATAGTATATAAATAGTATATAAATTAATGTAGAATGAAAATTATTACTTTATCACTACAAAAAATGGAAATATTGATGCTTGGTATATCGACAAATATATTTACCTATATATAGGCATAGCAACATATAATTGTGTATATCACCAAAAGTATCAACTTAAAATATGTAAAATTTTATATAGCTACATAGACACATGTATATTCAGGCTCTCTGGGGTAAAAATTGATGCATAGACTCAAAGAATAGAAAAACTGCTTTAATTTTTTATTCGCAGGCAACACTGTTCAGGAAGCATTTGAATTCGAGTCAAGTCAAGAAACTGTTTCAATTTTTCCGCTGGTGCTCACAGGTGTTCAGTTCTCATAAATGAAGACAAGAAAGTCTCAATACAATAGGTGTAAATTAGTTCCAATTAAAGTCGAGTATGTTTTCAGATAACGTATTACCGTTTCTGTTTGAAAAAAACGTTACGGTTGGGGTTTTCATTGGACAAGGAAAAGGCGAACTGAAGTCGGTAAATGCTTCGTAATTAGAGGCAGAATTATCGTTTTAAAATTTTTGCTTTGGATAGTATCAAACGAAATAACAAATACAATTATTGTTACTACATGCACTTTTAAGGTTATATTTTCTTTTTAACATAATAGAAAGCAATACTTTTCGAAATACTTTTAAACTTTATCTAAATATATTATAAAGATTTCTCAAAATCCGTTATTACAACAGGCAATCAGGCTTAATTATTGCCTTTAAGCGCATAGCATTCAAAAGGTTTTAATTGTGAATAGTTGGGCTCTAGGGGGTAATATTTTACCAGTGAGTTAAAAAAAATGAACTTTTATACGATATATATGTAGTGTTTACCCGGCCCATACAAGATATTATATATGGTTCATCACAAATGCATTGTGGTGAGGCGGCAGATATCGCCTAATTTGAAGAAAAGAAAAAGGTAAAAAGTTTCAAATAAAAGTTTCGAAATATTTCAACAAAGAAAATGCCTTCTATATCACTATACAGATCCGAGCACTTTTTAAATACTCGTAGTTAAAATAAGAGGGCCGTGGCCATATGCAAAATCGAAAATGGTCAAAGATTACATGCATGTACACGTATAGTACTGTATAAACGGACCAGATAGCTAGATGTCGTGAAGTACATGTAAATTACCAAACTTGAAAGCAAGTGGCCAGAAAAACACAGTATTTAAAGCAAAGTTGCGCAAACTCAAATCATGCCTTTTCATAAATTCCGTTTCGAAAGCGTATACAAGAGTCTGGACTTCAAATACATGGTAAACGCTCCCCTCGCGTATACTTAGTATTTTAGATCGTAAATCATAATTCATATGTGTATCACATCTACATATGCACGGCTCGATCTTTGTGTTAGTAACTACAGGAGAACTTCCCTCGTGTACAGATTTGCATGTATTCTGCGCGCGCATTAACTTATAATAATCATAATTACGAACGTATATAATATCGTGTTTATCATAGATGTACATTTGTAATTTGTCAAAAGAGGAATTTTTATACTAGTTTACTATTTTATTTATGATAATTAAGGTCACAATTACGGAATGTTGCTTTTTGGAGTTTTTACGGAGTGATCGAGTGTAAATTTTTTAGGCCTTATGCAAATATACTGCTGTAAACTAATTTCTTACTGTATGCTAATTAGCAAACCAGTAAGGATGTTTTTTATATAGTACAGATCCAGTAAATATTCTTGACAACTTCTACATGTAGCTCCGCTCGAATGTGAGCCAAAGCAATTCTGGCATGAAAACAACCAGTCAGTTCTCGCACATTATCCCAGTAGAACATCTATAATCACGTAGGTAGATCTCTATTATGGAAGTATCCATTATTCAGGTCAATGGGAATGCGCTAGCTGCAGGATATATCTAGAGCTCGGATAAGTTAAATAAATTGATTTTTCCCCTAGCAAATTCCCAATTCTCACATAGCAGAAAACATCTGTAAACAGACTGATAAACACACTGTAAACAGGACTTAATTGATTTGTTCTTCACAGACTTTACAGGTACCTCAGATTACCTCAACGAAAGCATATATTAATCAGATAAGTCAGTGAGTTATTGGGAAATTAAATCGTAATGTTGAATTGGGTCATGGAGTCATTGGGTCATGGAGTCATTGGGTCATGGAGTCATTGGGTCATGGAGTCATTGGGTCCTGGAGTCATTGGGTCATGAAGTGATTGCATGGAGTCATTGGGCCATTTAGTCATTAAGTCCTGGAGTCATTGGGTCATGGAGTCATTGGGTCATGGAGTCATCGGGTCATGGAGTCATTGGGTCATGGATTCTGTGGGTCATGGATTCATTGGCTCATGGAGTGATTTGGTCATGGAGTCATTGGGTCATGGAGTCATTGGATCATGAAGTCATTGGGTCATGGAGTCATTGGGTCATGGAGTCATTAGATCATGAAGTCATTGTGCCATGGAGTGATTGGGTCATGGAGTCATTGGATCATGAAGTCATTGTGCCATGGAGTGATTGGGTCATGGAGTCATTGGGTCATGAAGTCATTGGGTCATAGAGTCATTGGGTCATGGATTCATTGGGTTATGGATTCGTTGGGTCATTGAGTCATTGGGTCATGGATTCATTGGGTCATGGAGTCATTGGATCATGAAGTCATTGGGTCATGGAGTCATTGGGTCATGGAGTCATTGGGTTATGGATTCGTTGGGTCATGGAGTCATTGGGTCATGGAGTCATTGGGTCATGGAGTCATTGGGTCATAGAGTCATTGGCTCAGGGAGTCATTGGGTCATGGAGTCATTGGATCATGAAGTCATTGGGCCATGGAGTGATTGGGTCATGGAGTCATTGGGTCATGGAGTCATTGGGTCATGGAGTCATTGGATCATGAAGTCATTGGGTCATGGAGTCATTGGGTCATGGAGTCATTGGGTCATGGATTCGTTGGGTCATGGAGTCATTGGGTCATGGAGTCATTGTGCCATGGAGTCATTGGGTCATGGAGTCATTGGGTCATGGAGTCATTGGGTCATGGAGTAATTGGGTCTTGGAGTAATTGGGTCATAAATAGATTTTTCAGTTCAGTCTTAAAAATTCCATAATTTCATAAATTAGCTCAGTTCGCAACCAGCGAGGGCATAAAAAGTGAGCAAAAACTCCGCCGCCAACCCATGCAGCCTCGAACTCTGAAACTCCGGGCGCGCACGCAAGCAGGCAAAGCGGCGCTTCGGGCTTTTGGGTTTCCGCCTTTCCTGCCTGACAAAAATGATTTATGATTGCCTTAGTTGAGCACGAGCAAAGTGAATGGAGCCAAGCTTATGCAGTGAATGCTTGCCACTGTAGGGGAATAGGGAGTTCAACTGATGCGAGCCTTTTGTGCCTGACTGATGGAAGTCCATGG
>NIVC01001754.1:40000-72500 GCA_002269645.1 Macrostomum lignano | reverse complement strand
TTGCTAAGCCTCGAGTGGATTTGTTTTTTTGGGGGGCAACTACCAGCTTGTCAAACTCTATTTACACTCAGCTTGAAGCGGCACCCAATTCTAAATTTAGAAACAGCTGTTTTTTCTCTGCGCAGGGCTTCCCTTTCTCAAGTGTTCTCACAGCGCAGTTGCTGTATGTCAATGAATGTGGCAAGTTTGATAACTGTGTGGGTTTGTTTATCTGCTTGAGGCCCGGTGTTATTCGGGACTGATTCCGGCTAGACCCACGCGCTCTCTCATTCATTTTTAATACACCAGCTCTGCTTCAGTCTGTTGATGTCGCTCAGCTCAGCTCCCTTCGGTATCCGATTTCTCTTCTGTCTCCTATCTCACCTAGCTTAACTCTCAACTATAGAATCTCTCGCATAGCTAATCTCTCCCCTATCTTATTTCTCCCATACTTAATCTCTTCCATGTCTAATCTCTCCTCTATCTAATCCAACCTCTCCTCAATCTAATCTCTTTCTGATCTAATCTCTCCTCTATCTAATCCAACCTCTCCTCAATCTAATCTTCCCCTATCTAATCTCTCCTCTATCTAATCCAACCTCTCCTCAATCTAATCTTCTTCTGATCTAATATCTCCTCTATCTAATCCAACCTCTCCTCAATCTAATCTTCCCCTATCTAATCTCTCCTTATTTAATCTCTCCTCAACTGATTCTCTACTCAATCTAATCTCATTCATCTCTAATAATCACTCCCCTATCGAATCACTCCCATATCTAATTTCTCCCCCATCTAATCCCTACCCTATCTAATCTCTTCTCCAGTCTAATCTTTCCCCTATCTAATATCTCCCATATCTAATATCTACCATATCTAATCTCTGCTATATCTAATCTCTTCCTATCTAATCTCTAACCAACCTAATCTCTCCCTACTCAAATCTCCGCCATATCTTATCTTGCCCCTATCTAATCTCTGCTTAATTTCATCTCTACATAATCTAATCTCTTCCCTATCTAGTCCCTAACCTATCTAATCTCTCCTCTAATCTCTCCCCAATATAGTTTCTTCTTAATCTAATCCCTCCCATATCTAATCGCTAACCAATCTTATCTCTAACATTTGATTCCTAGGGTGCCAGCTGTTTCAACTCGGTAGTCAAGACAGCAACGCAAATTCCTGTCAGCTCATTTATTCCATTTAGACTTCCGCCCTCAACCGCTAATTGTGGGCTCAGGATACCCCCGGGAATCGGGCAAGACAAATTTGAAAAAATTGACAGCCCTGAGTAGACGAACGAGTGTGCTCTGATTAAATCATTGTTGAAGATTTTTCACTTTTTATGCAATTTTAGCTGATCCTGGACCCTGGTGTATAGAAAATGCTAGGCGATGAGATTGTAAAAACTGGATAAAGTTTATTACGTTTCCCAGCCATTCTCACCAGTGCCCGATCTGTATAGAGCTTAAAGAAATCTTAAATCCCCTGTCTCCTCTCCCCTGTCTCCTCTCCCCTGTCTCCTCTCCCCTGTCTCCTCTCCCCTGTCTCCTCTCCCCTGTCTCCTCTCCCCTGTCTCCTCTCCCCTGTCTCCTCTCCCCTGTCTCCTCTCCCCTGTCTCCTCTCTCCTCTCTCCTCCCTCCTCTCTCCTCTCTCCCTCTCTTCTCTCACCCTCTCTCCTCTCTCCTCTCTCCTCCCTCCTCTCTCCTCTCTCGCTCTCTCCTCTCCCCCTCTCTCCCCTCCCTCTCTCCTCTCGTCTCCCTCTCTCCTCTCACCCTCTCTCTTCTCCCCTGTATTCTCTCACCCTCTCTCTTCTCCCCTGTCTTCTCTAACCCTCTCTCCTGTCCCCTACCTCTCTCCCCTACCTCTCTCCCCTACTTCTCTCCTCTCCCCCTCTCTCCTCTCCTCTCCCCTCTCTCCTCTCCCCCAGGAGTTTCTAACTTGGTCAGACAAAGCAACCCGCTCAAATGCTAGGCAACCCGGATTAGCAAATTCCATACAGTTTCTTGAGTAATAATCAATGCTCAATAGATTCCGAAAACCAAATGCGAGATAAGAAATCCATAACTGTCAAAAGCAGGCAAAACAAGATACCAGCTGTGTCGATTCTGAGCGTAGCTGTTTTGTATGTGTTTTTGTCCTTATAGCAAAGTTCGTATGGACATTCCAGACTGTGCTCAGGCAAGCACCCACACACGCGCGTCCAGGTCCAGGCAGTGTAAAGCAGGACTTCCGCCTCGAACACCTCCTGCAACAAAAGCTCTTCCAATCCATGCGGACGTCTAAAATAAAAAAAAAATTAAATAAGGAAATTGTTCTTGTTGCCAGGGTCTGCGCATTCAGGCCTGATCCAAAATCCAGATCAGGTCAGACCCGCCGAAATCAATTCAACAATAGGCCTCAAAGATATTTCCTTCTCTATTTCCACCTGGAAGGATATTGCTGAATTTTAAAAAAAATGAAGTTTGCTAGAGCAGTCTCATTAAAATCAAAGTTAGAGATTCGCTTAGTGAGACTGGACACTGAGACTGGACACTGAGACTGGACACTGAGACTGGACACTGAGACTGGACACTGAGACTGGACACTGAGACCAGACACTGAGACCAGACACTGAGACCAGACACTGAGACTGGACACTGAGACCAGACACTGAGACCAGACACTGAGACCAGACACTGAGACTGGACACTGAGACCAGACACTGAGACCAGACACTGAGACCAGACACTGAGACTGGACACTGAGACCAGACACTGAGACCAGACATTGAGACCAGACACTGAGACTGGACACTGAGACCAGACACTGAGACCAGACACTGAGACCAGACACTGAGACTGGACACTGAGACCAGACACTGAGACCAGACACTGAGACCAGACACTGAGACTGGACACTGAGACCAGACACTGAGACCAGACACTGAGACTGGACACTGAGACCAGACACTGAGACTGGACACTGAGACCAGACACTGAGACCAGACACTGAGACACAGACACTGAGACACAGACACTGAGACTGGACACTGAGACCAGACACTGAGACCAGACACTGAGACTGGACACTGGGACTGGACACTGAGACCAGACACTGAGACCAGACATTGAGACCAGACACTGAGACTGGACACAGCTACAAAACAGTAACATTACATACTAAGACAAGAGAGTCCACCTCAGAGACAGGGGCGCCCACCACACAGACAGGAGCGCCCAAGCCCAGTTTGCGAGCGCGCCAGAATTTGGATTTCAAAGCAGCAAAAGTCCCTAATATTTATAATTCTATTTCTAGCAAAGCCATCTTCAAAGACAGTCAACTTCGCTCACAGAGGCTTTCGCTTTTCAGTTAAGGCTGAAGGCGGAACCAATTCAGCCGCTTTCAAACGACCAAAACAGCAGCTGCGCCGAAGTTGTCTTTAACAGAAATCTCCTGCACTCATGCCGTGTCTTGTTGCCCAGCCGGCTGTTTTGCTGCCGCCGCTGGCTAATAGAAAAGGTGCACTGAATACTGCATCCCGCCTTTCCTGCCTGGCCGCTTCAAAAGGAGCCGAATGCAAATTATCCTGCCGAAAGTTCTATAAATGGATAGTTATGATAACTAAATAGGGAAGCTTGCATCTTACAGAGTAAACTCCTGATTTTGGCTCTGGAACTGAGACTGAACACTGAGATTAGAATCTGAGATTCGATACTAAGACTAGACACTGAGACCAGACACTGAGACTGGACACTGAGACTGGACACTGAGACTGGACACTGAGACACAGACACTAAGACCAGACACTGAGACCAGACACTGAGACCAGACACTGAGACTGGACACTGAGACTGGACACTGAGACTAGACACTGAGTCACAGACACTGAGACTAGACACTGAGTCACAGACACTGAGACTGGACACTGAGACCAGACACTGAGACCAGATACTAAGACTGGACACTGAGACTGGACATTGAGACTGGACACTGAGACCAGACACTGAGACACAGACACTGAGACCAGACACTGAGACCAGACACTGAGACCAGACACTGAGACCAGACACTGAGACTGGACACTGAGACTAGACACTGAGTCACAGATACTGAGACTAGACACTGAGTCACAGACACTGAGACCAGACACTGAGACTGGACACTGAGACTGGACACTGAGACCAGACACTGAGACACAGACACTGAGACTGGACACTGAGACCAGACACTGAGACTGGACACTGAGACCAGACACTGAGACCAGACACTGAGACTGGACACTGAGACTGGACACTGAGACTGGACACTGAGACCAGACACTGAGACACAGACACTAAGACCAGACACTGAGACCAGACACTGAGACCAGACACTGAGACTGGACACTGAGACTGGACACTGAGACTAGACACTGAGTCACAGACACTGAGACTAGACACTGAGTCACAGACACTGAGACTGGACACTGAGACCAGACACTGAGACCAGATACTAAGACTGGACACTGAGACTGGACATTGAGACTGGACACTGAGACCAGACACTGAGACACAGACACTAAGACCAGACACTGAGACCAGACACTGAGACCAGACACTGAGACCAGACACTGAGACTGGACACTGAGACTAGACACTGAGTCACAGATACTGAGACTAGACACTGAGTCACAGACACTGAGACCAGACACTGAGACTGGACACTGAGACTGGACACTGAGACTGGACACTGAGACCAGACACTGAGACTGGACACTGAGACTGGACACTGAGACTGGACACTGAGACTGGACACTGAGACTGGACACTGTGACCAGACACTGAGACTGGACACTGAGACTGGACACTGAGACTGGACACTGAGACTGGACACTGAGACTGGACACTGAGACTGGACACTGAGACTGGACACTGAGACTGGACACTGAGACTGGACACTGAGACTGGACACTGAGACTGGACACTGAGACTGGACACTGAGACTGGACACTGAGACTGGACACTGAGACTGGACACTGAGACTGGACACTGAGACTGGACATTGAGACTGGACACTGAGACCAGATACTGAGACTGGACACTGAGACCAGACACTGAGACTGGACACTGAGACTGGACACTGAGACCAGACACTGAGACTGGACACTGAGACCAGACACTGAGACCAGACACTGAGACTGGACACTGAGACTGGACACTGAGACCAGACACTGAGACTGGACACTGAGACCAGACACTGAGACCAGACACTGAGACTGGACACTGAGACTAGACACTGAGACTGGACACTCAGACTGGACACTGAGACACAGACACTGAGACCAGACACTGAGATCAGACACTGAGACTGGACACTGAGACTGGACACTGAGACTGGACACTGAGACTGGACACTCAGACTGGACACTGAGACCAGACACTGAGACTGGACACTGAGACTGGACACTGAGACCAGACACTGAGACCAGACACTGAGACCAGACACTGAGACCAGACACTGAGTCACAGACACTGAGACTGGACACTGAGACTGGACACTGAGACCAGACACTGAGACACAGACACTGAGACTGGACACTGAGACTGGACACTGAGACTGGACACTGAGACTGGACACTGAGACTGGACACTGAGACTGGACACTGAGACCAGACACTGAGATCAGACACTGAGACCAGACACTGAGATCAGACACTGAGACCAAACACTGAGACCAGACACTGAGACCAGACACTGAGATCAGACACTGAGACCAAACACTGAGACCAGACACTGAGACCAGACACTGAGACTGGACACTGAGACCAGACACTGAGACCAGACACTGAGACCAGACACTGAGACTGGACACTGAGACCAGACACTGAGTCACAGACACTGGACACTGAGATCAGACACTGAGACCAGACACTGAGACCAGATACTGAGACCAGACACTGAGACCAGACACTGAGACCAGACACTGGACACTGAGATCAGACACTGAGACCAGACACTGAGACCAGACACTGAGACCAGACACTGAGACCAGACACTGAGACCAGACACTGAGACTGGACACTGAGACTGGACACTGAGACTGGACACTGAGACCAGACACTGAGATCAGACACTGAGATCAGACACTGAGATCAGACACTGAGACCAGACACTGAGATCAGACACTGAGACCAGACACTGAGACCAGACACTGAGACCAGACACTGAGACCAGACACTGAGACTGGACACTGAGACTGGACACTGAGACCAGACACTGAGACCAGACACTGAGACCAGACACTGAGACTGGACACTGAGACTGGACACTGAGACCAGACACTGAGACCAGACACTGAGATCAGACACTGAGACTGGACACTGAGACCAGACACTGAGACTGGACACTGAGACCAGACACTAAGACTGGACACTGAGACCAGACACTGAGACTGGACACTGAGACTGGACACTGAGACTGGACACTGAGACCAGACACTGAGACTGGACACTGAGACCAGACACTGAGACTGGACACTGAGACTGGACACTGAGACTGGACACTGAGACCAGACACTGAGACTGGACACTGAGACTGGACACTGAGACCAGACACTGAGACACAGACACTGAGACTGGACACTGAGACCAGACACTGAGACTGGACACTGAGACCAGACACTGAGACCAGACACTGAGACTGGACACTGAGACTGGACACTGAGACTGGACACTGAGACCAGACACTGAGACACAGACACTAAGACCAGACACTGAGACCAGACACTGAGACCAGACACTGAGACTGGACACTGAGACTGGACACTGAGACTAGACACTGAGTCACAGACACTGAGACTAGACACTGAGTCACAGACACTGAGACTGGACACTGAGACCAGACACTGAGACCAGATACTAAGACTGGACACTGAGACTGGACATTGAGACTGGACACTGAGACCAGACACTGAGACACAGACACTAAGACCAGACACTGAGACCAGACACTGAGACCAGACACTGAGACCAGACACTGAGACTGGACACTGAGACTAGACACTGAGTCACAGATACTGAGACTAGACACTGAGTCACAGACACTGAGACCAGACACTGAGACTGGACACTGAGACTGGACACTGAGACTGGACACTGAGACCAGACACTGAGACTGGACACTGAGACTGGACACTGAGACTGGACACTGAGACTGGACACTGAGACTGGACACTGTGACCAGACACTGAGACTGGACACTGAGACTGGACACTGAGACTGGACACTGAGACTGGACACTGAGACTGGACACTGAGACTGGACACTGAGACTGGACACTGAGACTGGACACTGAGACTGGACACTGAGACTGGACACTGAGACTGGACACTGAGACTGGACACTGAGACTGGACACTGAGACTGGACACTGAGACTGGACACTGAGACTGGACACTGAGACTGGACACTGAGACTGGACATTGAGACTGGACACTGAGACCAGATACTGAGACTGGACACTGAGACCAGACACTGAGACTGGACACTGAGACTGGACACTGAGACCAGACACTGAGACTGGACACTGAGACCAGACACTGAGACCAGACACTGAGACTGGACACTGAGACTGGACACTGAGACCAGACACTGAGACTGGACACTGAGACCAGACACTGAGACCAGACACTGAGACTGGACACTGAGACTAGACACTGAGACTGGACACTCAGACTGGACACTGAGACACAGACACTGAGACCAGACACTGAGATCAGACACTGAGACTGGACACTGAGACTGGACACTGAGACTGGACACTGAGACTGGACACTGAGACTGGACACTCAGACTGGACACTGAGACCAGACACTGAGACTGGACACTGAGACTGGACACTGAGACCAGACACTGAGACCAGACACTGAGACCAGACACTGAGACCAGACACTGAGTCACAGACACTGAGACTGGACACTGAGACTGGACACTGAGACCAGACACTGAGACACAGACACTGAGACTGGACACTGAGACTGGACACTGAGACTGGACACTGAGACTGGACACTGAGACTGGACACTGAGACCAGACACTGAGATCAGACACTGAGACCAGACACTGAGATCAGACACTGAGACCAAACACTGAGACCAGACACTGAGACCAGACACTGAGATCAGACACTGAGACCAAACACTGAGACCAGACACTGAGACCAGACACTGAGACTGGACACTGAGACCAGACACTGAGACCAGACACTGAGACCAGACACTGAGACTGGACACTGAGACCAGACACTGAGTCACAGACACTGGACACTGAGATCAGACACTGAGACCAGACACTGAGACCAGATACTGAGACCAGACACTGAGACCAGACACTGAGACCAGACACTGGACACTGAGATCAGACACTGAGACCAGACACTGAGACCAGACACTGAGACCAGACACTGAGACCAGACACTGAGACCAGACACTGAGACTGGACACTGAGACTGGACACTGAGACTGGACACTGAGACCAGACACTGAGATCAGACACTGAGATCAGACACTGAGATCAGACACTGAGACCAGACACTGAGATCAGACACTGAGACCAGACACTGAGACCAGACACTGAGACCAGACACTGAGACCAGACACTGAGACTGGACACTGAGACTGGACACTGAGACCAGACACTGAGACCAGACACTGAGACCAGACACTGAGACTGGACACTGAGACTGGACACTGAGACCAGACACTGAGACCAGACACTGAGATCAGACACTGAGACTGGACACTGAGACCAGACACTGAGACTGGACACTGAGACCAGACACTAAGACTGGACACTGAGACCAGACACTGAGACTGGACACTGAGACTGGACACTGAGACTGGACACTGAGACCAGACACTGAGACTGGACACTGAGACTGGACACTGAGACTGGACACTGAGACCAGACACTGAGACTGGACACTGAGACTGGACACTGAGACCAGACACTGAGACACAGACACTGAGACTGGACACTGAGACCAGACACTGAGACTGGACACTGAGACCAGACACTGAGACCAGACACTGAGACTGGACACTGAGACTGGACACTGAGACTGGACACTGAGACCAGACACTGAGACACAGACACTAAGACCAGACACTGAGACCAGACACTGAGACCAGACACTGAGACTGGACACTGAGACTGGACACTGAGACTAGACACTGAGTCACAGACACTGAGACTAGACACTGAGTCACAGACACTGAGACTGGACACTGAGACCAGACACTGAGACCAGATACTAAGACTGGACACTGAGACTGGACATTGAGACTGGACACTGAGACCAGACACTGAGACACAGACACTAAGACCAGACACTGAGACCAGACACTGAGACCAGACACTGAGACCAGACACTGAGACTGGACACTGAGACTAGACACTGAGTCACAGATACTGAGACTAGACACTGAGTCACAGACACTGAGACCAGACACTGAGACTGGACACTGAGACTGGACACTGAGACTGGACACTGAGACCAGACACTGAGACTGGACACTGAGACTGGACACTGAGACTGGACACTGAGACTGGACACTGAGACTGGACACTGTGACCAGACACTGAGACTGGACACTGAGACTGGACACTGAGACTGGACACTGAGACTGGACACTGAGACTGGACACTGAGACTGGACACTGAGACTGGACACTGAGACTGGACACTGAGACTGGACACTGAGACTGGACACTGAGACTGGACACTGAGACTGGACACTGAGACTGGACATTGAGACTGGACACTGAGACCAGATACTGAGACTGGACACTGAGACCAGACACTGAGACTGGACACTGAGACTGGACACTGAGACCAGACACTGAGACTGGACACTGAGACCAGACACTGAGACCAGACACTGAGACTGGACACTGAGACTGGACACTGAGACCAGACACTGAGACTGGACACTGAGACCAGACACTGAGACCAGACACTGAGACTGGACACTGAGACTAGACACTGAGACTGGACACTCAGACTGGACACTGAGACACAGACACTGAGACCAGACACTGAGATCAGACACTGAGACTGGACACTGAGACTGGACACTGAGACTGGACACTGAGACTGGACACTCAGACTGGACACTGAGACCAGACACTGAGACTGGACACTGAGACTGGACACTGAGACCAGACACTGAGACCAGACACTGAGACCAGACACTGAGACCAGACACTGAGTCACAGACACTGAGACTGGACACTGAGACTGGACACTGAGACCAGACACTGAGACACAGACACTGAGACTGGACACTGAGACTGGACACTGAGACTGGACACTGAGACTGGACACTGAGACTGGACACTGAGACCAGACACTGAGATCAGACACTGAGACCAGACACTGAGATCAGACACTGAGACCAGACACTGAGACCAGACACTGAGACCAGACACTGAGACTGGACACTGAGACCAGACACTGAGACCAGACACTGAGACCAGACACTGAGACTGGACACTGAGACCAGACACTGAGTCACAGACACTGGACACTGAGATCAGACACTGAGACCAGACACTGAGACCAGATACTGAGACCAGACACTGAGACCAGACACTGAGACCAGACACTGGACACTGAGATCAGACACTGAGACCAGACACTGAGACCAGACACTGAGACCAGACACTGAGACCAGACACTGAGACCAGACACTGAGACTGGACACTGAGACTGGACACTGAGACTGGACACTGAGACCAGACACTGAGATCAGACACTGAGATCAGACACTGAGATCAGACACTGAGACCAGACACTGAGATCAGACACTGAGACCAGACACTGAGACCAGACACTGAGACCAGACACTGAGACCAGACACTGAGACTGGACACTGAGACTGGACACTGAGACCAGACACTGAGACCAGACACTGAGACCAGACACTGAGACTGGACACTGAGACTGGACACTGAGACCAGACACTGAGACCAGACACTGAGATCAGACACTGAGACTGGACACTGAGACCAGACACTGAGACTGGACACTGAGACCAGACACTAAGACTGGACACTGAGACCAGACACTGAGACTGGACACTGAGACCAGACACTGAGACCAGACACTGAGACTAGACTGAGTACTTTTCCGAGCTTATTAGCTCAGACACCTGTCAACAGAGTTAACTCCGCGTCAGGCATTGTCAGCAAGCATCAGGGCAGCAAAGGTCAACTCAGCTGTCGGGAATTCAGGGAAGCAAATAAAAAAAACTGCTAATCCAGTCCATGCGCACTGTTGAAGATCATCAAAGGCAACTCAGCTGAGTTGGGAACGCTAGCTAAAAGCGTCCCCCCTTATCCTAATACCTTTTATCCCCTCCAGACTTGCTGCTGCATCCTACATGTAATATTCTCCCTCTCCGGCAGCTCATATCCCAACTCCCGTTGTCTGGAAGAGAGCTTTGGCACTGGGTCGATCCTACAAATGACTCAGTCAGTGGGATTTCTGCACGAACGGGATTGGCCAGATAAAAATAGGCGTACAGTGACAGAGTGAATAACTGGAGCATAAATACCCAGGCCGATGTCAGGGCAGTTCAGAACTCATTTCGTACACACCGAATTTATTCTAATTCCTAAGTCAGTAACCCTACCTACTAACTGCAGCTCGATACAAGGTAAGTGAAGATCTGGTTGCTGGCCTGCTTTGGTGACTTCCCTTTGGATAGCTTTGCTTCCTTAATTTTCCCTTCATCCTCATCGGTCAAACTGATGAGGATGAAGCTTCAAGAGGATCTTCAAATCCCAGCTAAAGGAGATGCGTGCATACTTCGAGGACCCCCTTTAGCAGAGGCTGCAGGCTCTTCAACCCAAATCAACTTCCTTAACTTTGTCTTCGCTAACGAAGGCTGGTCGTGACTGCAAGTAAGACTAGGCATATACAGTGTTAGCTTCTACTCTAATGTACTTTCTTTCGCTCAAAACGTAGCGCGCTAAAAACAACTTCGAAGAAACACGATTGCAATCTACCTCCAAGCTGGGAATTAGAACCAACGCACTAAGCCCAGCTAAATAGCTATTTTTGAGTAACACTGGGGTCACACGAGGTCAGCAATTTAAATTGCTCAATTGCTTTACTAAGCTCTTAAGAGCTAAATGTAACTGGAGTGGGCTCTCGCAGTTCGGGCTCTCTTATCGCCTTTAAATATTAGTTGAGCAGTGAATCAAGTTCTTGTCTGAGAGTTGTATGAGACTGAGGAAGCGACATGGGAGAATTCTGGAGTGTCTCCGTGAGATGAGATCGCATAAGGACCTGATAATACTGGAGTATCTCTGTGAGGTGATATTGTATAGGGACCTGATAATACTGGAGTATCTCTGTGAGGTGATATTGTATAGGGACCTGAGAATTCTGGAGTATCTACGTGAGGTGATATTGTATAGGGACCTGAGAATTCTGGAGTATCTCTGTGAGGTGATATTGTATAGGGACCTGATAATACTGGAGTATCTCTGTGAGGTGATATTGTATAGGGACCTGAGAATTCTGGAGTATCTACGTGAGGTGATATTGTATAGGGACCTGAGAATTCTGGAGTATCTCCGTGAGGTGATATTGTATAGAGGTGAGATGGGACAGGGACCTGAGAATTCTGAAGGAAGAGATTCAAGAGAAGGGACACAAGACAGAGAAGGGAGAGGATGGAGCGGTAGCTTAGAAGAGTGGCAGTCGTGTCTCGATGTGAACCATCAGACACAACTGCCAGCCATGCAGTTCGCGGAGTAGTCAAGCTTGATCAGTTATTTATAAAAAAAGTCGTCATCGAAGTGTGACCAAACGAGACCCAGTAGCAGCCACGCGGGCATCTGGATGCAGAGCACAAATAGAAACATCAGGGCTCCAGAGAGAGAGAGAGAGAGAGGGGGGGAAGGGCGAGAGGGGGGAAGGGCGAGACAGAACCTTTTGATGGATAAGCATGGAGCTTGACTTTCTGGGTTTCCCTTTTACCCCAGTTAAGTAACGCACAATGAACCCTGGGCTTCTTTTTATGGGAAGTGTGCATTCTCTAGCCAAGGGGGGGGGAGAAAATAACGGGAGTGGAGTGTCAGTTTAGTATACTTGGGATCCGAGCTAAGGAGATTTTGTGACAGTATAATGTTTCTGCTAGTGGGGGTATGGAAATATTTTTATTTATAGTTTCAGGTAACTGCTTAGCGAAGGCGCTGGACCTGACGGGCGGGGTCGTGAACTTATGGGGGTTATTTTTATGCAGGCATATGGGAGAGGGATCCAGGGGCGATATGAGAGAGAGAGAGGAAGAGAGGTCGCATCGCAGCTTCAGGTTTAGCGGAAATCCCATGTTTGCCGAAACCGCCGCGGGGATAAGGGACGCAATGGGGGCTTTGGGATAAGTCTGATAGAAAATATTGACCCTACCGGGCTACTATTGCCTGCGAATCTCCCAGTTTGTCAGTCAAAGAATTCTTTTCTCCCTTCCCACTATAGATCCCACAGAAAGTGAAGGAAGTCAGGCGCATTTCTATGGGTTAGTTCGTATGAGTTTTATTGCCAAACACCTGTGCAGCTTGTTTGCAGCCCATTAGCTTGTGTTTGTCCGTCAATATTCAGTGGCAGGTGGTATATTGCATCTCAAACTGCTCCAGTGAGAGCGATGAGTTCATTGGCAAAGTAAGGGAGACTAAGTGAGTAGTAATTTATAAATTTAGACCGAATCGCGCAAACGGCAAAATAAAAAGTTAAAAAAATTAACTTCTAATTAGAAATCAGGAATCGGAAATCATAAATTGGAAATCACTAGTCGGAAATCTTTAATCGGAAATCCTTAACCGGAAATGTTAAATCAGATATCGTAAATCGAAACTCAGATATGACATCAGAAAATAAGAAATCTTAAATCAGCAATTAGAAAAAAGAAATTCTGAAATTTGAAATCGAGAAATTAGACAACCAGCTAGAATACTAGAAAATTCTGAATTACAAAGAATAAAATATAAAAAGAATAGAAAGAATTAAAAAAGAGATTTTGCAGACGCTATGTGAATTCTCTAAAGCATGTATTTTCGAGATTTTAGCCAAAGTCTTGAAAAACATCATTTTTTGTCTATTTTTAGCTTCTATTCGAGTGGGCAAACTGCTTTCTGAATGAAGCATTTTTGTCTTTGACTGTTTGCTTGAACTCCGCTGCGTTTGTGTGCAGACAATTTCATTTTTCTGTTTCGCTCCACCCACTTATTTTTCTCAGAGTGCCAAAACAAACTAGAATCTTCAACAAGGAATCCTTCAGTCATCGAATTTGGGCTGCTGCAGAAAATTTTTCAGGAATAGAAATTTATCCTCTTTTTTAAAGTTGTCACTAATTGAAGGATGGATTTTTTTAGAATTTTCTAATAATTTTTTATCTTAGTTGTTTTAATTATTCTAGAGTTCGACTTTCTCTCGATGTCGAAAGTCAAATTAGTGAAATTAAAATTGCGCAGAATCTAGCTTAAAATTAGCGGTGAGGTGACTAAAAACCTATTTTTAGGTAGATAAAAAACTAAGTAATTTTATATTACCTTAATTTGTATTTGTTTTAGTCAGCTGTTACCCATACATAATTTACGTAAGTATTCTCATATAATATTTTGTATTTTCTTCTAATTTCCACTATAGGAATTTAATAAATAACTATGTTTATTTTTATTATTTGATTAACCGCGTCTTTTCATTCATACTACCAATGAAATTAACAAATTATCTAAAATGAACAACTACATTTCTTTAAGATAATTTAGCTTTTATTTGGCTACGAGTATTTTATTTAAAAAAAGAGTTATTTAGGGACAAATAAAACACAGTCGTCTTAGTAGTTGTCCCTGGAGTTATTTTAATCAAGGACACACGAAAACTACTGTAACTAAATTCTATAGCTGTAATATTTATATAAAATCGAGTAGATCAATTCTACGAGTCGTATATAAAAGTATACGAAATTAAATTGTTATTAACTAATGTTACTCTCACCACCTGCATATGTTCTCTGCTCTAAAATTACCAGAATATTGCACGCCATCGATGCATGACAATCATTTTGCTTGACAGTCAGGTTACCCAACTTAAGCATATGATGAGTTACGAGCTAGTTCAGACGTTCAGTCGATTATTCAGAATAAGAATAAAGACTTCTATTCATCATCTGAAAAGTACTGTACTTTTCTGCATGCCATCAAAAAGATGCAGTGTATAACTCGCATCAGCTCAGCTTTGGATAGATGATGTTACTTCATACTGGTTAGTAACGTGAATATATCAGTGTGCTCAGAGCTGCCTATCCAGAAACTATGGACTCAACTGAGCCATGAAGCCATAAACACGTTTGATCGACGCAGAGAAATGTCAATAATCTTATTTTTGCTTTGTTTGACTTAGTAGCTAAAAACCGCCGAAATTAGAAATCTTACTTGCTACTAGTACTTATTACACCTCTGGGCAGTAGTGCAATACGTTTATTTTACGTGAATTAGAGATCGGGTTGCAAAAATTTACCATTGTTTTCTCAAATTACAATTAAATTTGTATGAAAATAGTTTCGCGACAAACAATCTTAATTTGTTTAAATAATTACCTACAAGATTTGTTAACTTAAAATATTAGATCGTAAAAAATTACAATAGGTTAGAAAAACATTACCAAAACTTATTGAGAGATCTGTACGTATGAGAGTGGTGTAATAGAAGTGACAATCGCAGCAGTGAAAACGTGAGAGTGACAATTATACAAGAGTGAAAATACGAGAGTGACAATTACACAAGAGTGAAAATACGAGAGTGACTATGCCGCGGACTACTTAAGCGACACTTAAGTAGTCTGTGGACAGTACGAGTATGAAAATGACTACATGACAATATGAGATTAGTGACAATATGAGATTAGTGACAATATGAAATTAGTGACAATATGAGACTAGTGACAATATGAGATTAGTGACAATATGAGATTAGTGACAATATGAGATAAGTGACAATATGAGATAAGTGACAATATGAGATTAGTGACAATATGAGATTAGTGACAATATGAGACTAGTGACAATATGAGATTAGTGACAATATGAGACTAGTGACAATATGAGATTAGTGACAATATGAGATTAGTGACAATATGAGAGTGACAGACAGTAGAATAGAGTAACCAAAATGCAGAGGCTGCACCTATGAACTATTGCAAAGAATATCCGAGTGATGGTAAAATAAAAAAGTTAACATACGGGATAGGGGAAGGGGGGGAGAACACCGATCAGGGAGCAGCAAGCAGACGAAAAAAGTGTCTTAAAGCCAGCGATTTCGTCAGGACTCGCCCACGCACCCTCCGCCCAACCCTTCAGTGCGGATCGATTCTCACCTCTCTCGGGGGTGGTGAGAGGCGACGGCAGGCATATTTGAGAACTCCTTCTCTCTCCTGCTCCTGGGACCTGGCTTATACCCATTATTTTCTACCATAGCTTGCACTTTATATTTGCTATGCTGCAGGAATTCTTAAAAAGGTAACGCTGCTAATATCTGTCTGTCTGTCTGTCTGTCTGTCTGTCTGTCTGTCTGTCTGTCTATCTGTCTGTCTGTCTGTCTGTCTGTCTGTCTGTCTGTCTGTCTGTCTGTCTGTCTGTCTGTCTGTCTGTCTGTCTGTCTGTCTGTCTGTCTGTCTGTCTGTCTGTCTGTCTGTCTGTCTGTCTGTCTGTCTGTCTGTCTGTCTGTCTGTCTGTCTGTCTGTTTGTCTGTCTGTCAGTCTGTTTGTCTGTCTGTCTGTCTGTCTGTCTGTCTGTCTGTCTGTCTGTCTGTCTGTCTGTCTGTCTGTCTGTCTGTCTGTCTGTTTGTCTGTCTGTCTGTCTGTCTGTCTGTCTGTCTGTCTGTCTTAGTGTCTGTCTGTCTGTCTGTCTG
The DNA here is from genome assembly GCA_002269645.1 of Macrostomum lignano. Taxonomy (NCBI): domain Eukaryota; kingdom Metazoa; phylum Platyhelminthes; family Macrostomidae; genus Macrostomum; species Macrostomum lignano. Next base: position 55,593 of record NIVC01001754.1, on the reverse strand, counting down.
TCTGTCTGTCTGTCTGTCTGTCTGTCTGTCTGTCTGTCTGTCTGTCTGTCTGTCTGTCTGTCTGTCTGTCTGTCTGTCTGTCTGTCTGTTCCTCTGTTATAGGAAGTTTGTCATAAAAGCCGCATAAACAGTGCCCTAGAAAACACACAGGATAATCTAATAATGCTGCTCTGTACTGGTCAAAATTCTCTAATAACAGTGTCAAACATAAATTACCGGAGCCTAGCAGAGCAGCAGAAAGCTTGAGGTCAATATGATGAAGCGCTCAGAAGTGTCGGAGGTTCGCACCGGCAGTCTCCAACCTCACCCCAGTCCACCCCCTGTGAGGGATCGATTCCCCACGATCCCTACGAGCTAGATAATGTTTCCCATTGAGAGAAGAGAAATAAAGCTTCCAGTGGGATCAAAGCCTGGCTCTACTGGCCCTGTTCTCAATAATGGTCGATACCGTGTCGGCCTTAGCGTGGAGGGGTCCCTGCCGCACGCAACCTCCCCCCTGCTCCCCCTGTGGGATCGCCTGCACCCTGTGACTGACGCCTGGGCTTGGCACAAGCCGCGTCTGTGCGCAAAGAAAGAGAAGCTCGCAACTAACGGACCGGCACAGCCCCCGCCCTGCAACCCCCTGACCAACCCCGTGCAGTTTCGAGGGCAGCTTCTGCTCGGCTTCTGTTGTTGCTATAAAAATTTATACCCCAAAATCTGCCGCTCAGAATGGCTTCAACCGTGCTGCCAGCCCCGGCCACCAAGCGTCAGCAGCAGCCGCCGCAGCAGCTCCCAGCCGATCCGCACGGTCGACAGACTCGACGAGCGACAGTTCACGCCGACCGCGACCTGCTGACCGTCGGGCGAGCGTTTCAAGCCAGCGCCAGCCGGGAGCGACACCGTCGGGCAGGCCGCAGCGGCAGCGGCGGCAGTGGCGAAGGCGTCCCAATTGACGATAGCGAAGGCGCTGACGACGATTTCGACTTGTTCTGCCGACTAGCCAACAGCCCGACCGGCCTGAGCTCGTCGCCTCGGCAGCTTCAGTCCTCGAGTCCCCGGCAGCAGCAGCTGCAGGACGACTGTCTGCTGAACGCGGTGCACTGGGCCGCCGCAGATCCGGGCCAACAGCGGAGCGGCAGTTTCTCGGCAGCCTCGCCACGAGCCGAAGAGTTTCAGCTGGTCAGCGGAGGACTTCGGCAAGTGGACGAAGAGGGGCCAGCGACTACAGCCAGTTGCGAGCCCGTTGTTGAAGTCCAGGAGACAGCGGAACAAACGGTTGCGGTGGACATCGCTGCGCAACCCGGCATCAGCAAGCAGCGCCCCAAGTCGGACAAGCAGCAGCAGCAGCGTCGTCGAGAATCCGCCGCTGTCTCAGGAATAGTCAGCTTGAATAGTCGGCCGCGCGCCTGCAGCACCGGAATGGCGACTGGCATAGGCGGACCGAGCGGCCGAGACCGCAGGCCGAACCACAGCAGCGTAAAGGAAAGACGCAGCGAGTTTCGCCAGCAGATGCTGGACCAGCTGGAGCCCCCTCAGCAGCAGCAGCAGCAGCAGCAGCAAATTTTGCGCGTTCGCAGCTTCAAACGAACCAAGCACGGCCTGGTGAACCAGGGCGACGCCGTGGTCAGCGGGCGCAGCAACGGCAGCCTCAATGCCAGCTCGGCGGCCAGCAGCGATCAGGAGCTCCGGACCGCGCATCAGGCAGCCACGGCAGCCGCGGCAGCCGCAGCCGCTGCAGCCGAACGTCGACGTAGCAGCGGCGGAGCTTCCGGTGCTTCGTCCGGTCACTCGGCGGCCGCTGCTGCTGCGGCTGCGGCTTCGGCACTGTGCAGCGGAGGTCTGCCAGACCGGCCGTGCCAGTTCTACCGAGTGCAGGTGATGGGCGCTCCGCGTGTTGGCAAATCGACCCTGTGCTCGCAGTTCATGTCATCGGAGAGTCAGGTTTTAAACTCGTTGTCTGGTGAGTCGCAGGATGGAGCGAGTTATAATTAATTAATTGTTACTTAAAATATTCACTGTTTTTCGGCTTCTAGACGATGACACCATTGACGAATCCGCTGAGAAGTTTGTCACCGTGCTGCTCGATGCTGACGAATATCACATGACCTTTCTTGACACGGACTCAACGGATGAACCGATGGTGAGTCTCTTTTGTTAAGCTTTTATTATATTGACCTCAATAGGTAAAGAAATTAATGAGATAAACTAATAACGTATTACCGTTCAAACTACAGTACCATGATCGCTACTCTAGAAATGTAAGTCACATTTGCGACCTGGGTAGCGCTTGAGCAGCGGTGTTGTTTTTAGTACCAAAAAGTTTCTCGTCGCTTTTTGTAATCATATGATGCACTGTTGTTTCTTCGACCTGACTGACTTCAAACCAATGAATGAAACACTCCAAAAAATCTAAAGACGGCAAAAGTACAGTATAATGACGCACAGGTGCTAAAGCCCCTGGTGCTAAAGCCGCTGGTGCTAAAGCCCCTGGTGCTAAAGCCCCTGGTGGTTAAGTACCCAACAAACGCCTCTTTTCAATAAAAAATCCCAGCTAAGCCCATGAATCGTTGTCACTAAACGTGACTGTTCAATCCGTGTTAGAAATAAAATTGCACAATCGGCGTTGGATTTGCACACAATAGCTACCGGACCACGCGCAGGGTGCATGGGTCAATTAGATGCACTAAAATCTAGATTTAGAAACTAAGACGACTTCTGGATCTGAAATTTCGATTTTTAAATATGCAGGGCACCATCGTGATGGACGTTGACGCCTACATGATCGTATTCGCCGTGGACAGCCGGCGATCGTTCGGCTTCGCCAAGCAGATCTTCAACGATCTGGTCAGCGAGGCCAGGAAGTCGGCAGCTTTGATTTTGGTGGCCAACAAGTCCGACCTGGTGCGGAACAGGGACGTCACGCATGATGGTGAGCCCGCCTTCCGTCTGTCTGTCTGTCTGTCTGTCTGTCTGTCTGTCTGTCTGTCTGTCTGTCTGTCTGTCTGTCTGTCTGTCTGTCTGTCTGTCTGTCTGTCTGTCTGTCTGTCTGTCTGTCTGTCTGTCTGTCTGTCTGTCTGTCTGTCTGTCTGTCTGTCTGTCTGTCTGTCTGTCTGTCTGTCTGTCTGTCTGTCTGTCTGTCTGTCTGTCTGTCTGTCTGTCTGTCTGTCTGTCTGTCTGTCTGTCTGTCTGTCTGTCTGTCTGTCTGTCTGTCTGTCTGTCTGTCTGTCTGTCTGTCTGTCTGTCTGTCTGTCTGTCTGTCTGTCTGTCTGTCTGTCTGTCTGTCTGTCTGTCTGTCTGTCTGTCTGTCTGTCTGTCTGTCTGTCTGTCTGTCTGTCTGTCTGTCTGTCTGTCTGTCTGTCTGTCTGTCTGTCTGTCTGTCTGTCTGTCTGTCTGTCTGTCTGTCTGTCTGTCTGTCTGTCTGTCTGTCTGTCTGTCTGTCTGTTCTTAAAAGTTCTCTGCTGAAAAATATTTACAAACCAGATAGTCAGAGTCTGTCCTTTCTCCTTCCTGGCCACTAAACTACAAGTAGAACACTGCTCGTGTTTTTTCGTTTTCAAAGTCAATAAAATCCCCTAGGCGAATGAAGCAGCAGGGATAGCTAATTAAAATCAGCAGTTCTGGAGGAACCAGCTTTGATCCCTAGGAGCCCTAGGAGAATTGAGTCCAGCCCGTGACGGAGGCCTCGCAAAGCTCGCGGAATCATTGATTTAAAAGCTTTGAAAATTCTTAGCGACACGGGAACTGCATGTCAGCGGATGCAGTTTCGCAGAAACAAGTAAAACTAAAAATTCATAAAATAGGCTTATTTTTAATTAGCTTTCAGTCTCACTGTTTCACAGAGTCAATCATCTCACGGAGTCAGTCATCTCACAGAGTCAATCATCTCACAGAGTCAATCATCTCACAGAGTCAATCATCTCACAGAGTCAATCATCTCACAGAGTCAGTCATCTCACAGAGTCAATCATCTCACAGAGTCAATCATCTCACAGAGTCAATCATCTCACAGAGTCAATCATCTCACAGAGTCAATCATCTCACAGAGTCAATCATCTCACAGAGTCAATCATCTCACAGAGTCAATCATTTCACAGAGTCAATCATCTCACAGAGTCAATCATCTCACAGAGTCAATCATCTCACAGAGTCAATCATCTCACAGAGTCAATCATCTCACAGAGTCAATCATTTCACAGAGTCAATCATCTCACAGAGTCAATCATCTCACAGAGTCAATCATTTCACAGAGTCAATCATCTCACAGAGTCAATCATCTCACAGAGTCAATCATCTCACAGAGTCAATCATCTCACAGAGTCAATCATCTCACAGAGTCAATCATCTCACAGAGTCAATCATCTCACAGAGTCAATCATCTCACAGAGTCAATCTCACAATTTCAGAGGCTAAGAACTTAGCCAGCGTGTACGGCGCCAAGTACATCGAGATTTCAACCGCCCTGAACCACAACGTGGACGAGCTCCTAGTGAGCATCCTGTCGCAGATCAGAGTGCAGCTGAAGAGAATCGAGAAGGAGAAGTGCAAGCTCCTGAGCAGGCAGAAGGACGGCAGGGGTCTTCGGGCCTCGCTGCGGCTCCGATCTCCCAGACAGGCGTTGGGCAACTTTTTCCGCAAGCACTTCTCCTCGAAGTCGTGCGAAGATCTGGAGCCGCCCAACCAGCAGGCGCAGTGACCTGAACTCGTTCAGTACATTTCTAAGCATTACTACTACTGCTAGATTAGTAGATAAGTAGCGAGGCAAGGATTTTATACAGAAAATTGGTGTGGAGTCGATGGAGAACGGGTGTCATCAAAGGCTATTTTGTTGTTGTATCCATGCATATTCGGCTGTCATGTTGTAATTTACAACGTGTTTGTAAGTACTTTCTATGATGCACTATCTTTAGTCTCAAGATCTTTTTTGAAACTTAAAGAAGCCATATTAGTTACCTGTTTTAATAAAAAATAACACAATATTTGGTATTAGAGAGTAAATGGTACCTATAGTTAGAGACCAACAATTTTCAGTGTAGTGGATGAGAATGACATGAGGAATTCGAGGGTTTCAACCAAAGGATCTTGTTACAGCTATTACCAAACCAATGGATGTTGTGTTAATCTGTTTTGACTTGTTTTAGCTGACCCACAGTTGAAGGCGCTGACCGCACGCCTGCTCATTATAGCCATAGCTTATCAAATCCATTTTGCTTACAATTTTTCTTTCTCAAAGCTCATCGAGTCTCGAGTCTGTTCAATGATGCGGTGTTTTTTATCGAACTGAACAAACTTTATAAACGCGCACCAATCGTTCTGTCATGAACAAATATATTTTCTCAAAAATAAAAAACACTTGTGCTGCAGTACTGATTGTTCATCGCCCAGATAATCTGGCTTCATGTTTTTGTTTGTCTGTTTTTACTCTAAAAGACTCATTGATGAGTCAACATGGCTGAGACACAAGCGGGTGCAAAGACAGCCCTAGATCAATAGAAATCCTACCCGATCAAGGCTTCATATCTCATCTCATCTCTCTCATCTGGCCCTTTAGATAGGGAAAAGTTTGCCAACCCCTGGTGTACAAGCATGGCTAATAAAAATATATATTGATAAGTATTATAAAGTCTTTTTGAAGTTTAACAAATCTTTCGTCAAAGTATTTCGCAAGTTGAAGATGAAGCTCCGCCACTTTCGCCAGCCTCTTCGCCCAGCTCCTGGTCAGTTCGTTGAGCCTTTTTTGCTTGCTGATGAGACTGGACTCTGTCAGAGGTGAATCAGTTTAGTTTAGCCGAAGCTTAGTAATAGTATTGGAAGCAGACCTCCAAATTGTAAACCTCGGGTATAGGTTCGTAGACAACTGTAGATTCAACCAGGGGATTTTATTGTGGGGTGGGGGCAAAGCCAAGAATTCAACATGTACATGTACGTGACTAAATTCCTACATTTCCATTATTGATATTTTGAGAATCGTGTTGTCTTTGGCGCCGCAGGCACTCATTTTGGCGCCACTGGCACTCATGAATTTTGGCGCCGCAGGCACTCATTTTGGCGCCACTGGCACTCATGAATTTTGGCGCCGCAGGCACTCATTTTGGCGCCACTGGCACTCATTTTGGCGCCGCAGGCACTCATTTTGGCGCCACTGGCACTCATTTCGGCGCTGCAGGCACTCATTTTGGCGCCGCAGGCACTCATTTTGGTGCTGCAGGCGCTCATTTGGCGCCGCAAGTACTCATTTTGGCGCCACAGGCACTCATTTTGGCGCCGCAGGCACTCATTTTGGCGCCGCAGGCACTCATTTTGGCGCCGCAGGCACTTAGCCAGGTGCCCAGTAACCCCAGCCTCACCTCCTATTCTCCTGGCTATCAGCAGCAGCTCTGCCGAACTCCTCCCTACTGAATGCTCCGCGCGTCTGCCGCCTCTGAAACCTGGCGTTGAGTCCGCCATCAGCTCCTCGGTTGTCAGCAATGAATCCAGCTTCATCGTCTTCGATCACGGCGTCAGCCTCGCCACCACTGACGGCAATCGCTGGCGGTTCGCTGAAAGTGACGTTGCGATTGCCGGCAGCGTTGAGCGGCTGCCCAGGCAGCTCTCGGTCATCGTCTGGAGACGGCGCTGGCGCCTGCTGCACTGCTACGATGGCGTAGCCACGTCTAGACCGACTGATCATCGGGTCGTTGAAGAAGTGATACTGGTCCAGTGAGGCCGTGCCCTGCTCAGACTGACGCAGGCCACCTCGTCGACGCCTTGGCGCCTCCTGCTGCGACTGCTGCACCTCGGAGCGGTCCGTCTGAATCGGACTAAAATTGTCATCGTACTCCAAGCTGGGATAGGCGACCTGCGGCGGGTTGAACTCCATCAGCACCGGCCCAGAGTACTCGGTGCTGTTAATCTGGCGCAGGTGCCGGTCGCGAGCCTCTGCTCGACGCCGTCGTTCGAATTTTTCCCACTGGCGACACTTGTGCGGCAGGCCGCCGCTGCGCCAGCCGATGGGAAACGGCGACGGGTGGCGGCCCAGCTGGCAGACGACGCAACGATGCGTCACGGGGTCGCGGATGTGCGGCATGTGGATCTCCGACGATTCTATAGTCAGCGAGCTGAGATTCTGCGTCAGGCAACGAATCTGCAGCTTCTTAAATTTTTAAAGCAACGCTTGGCAAATAAAGTAAAACACTCACTACAACGCTACGCTGTGTTGAGCAAATATTTGAGCAAAACTAATAGGTGAGCCTCGTGTACCTATTAAGTCAATATAGCTATATATCTAAGTAATTAATGCTCATTCTAGCTTAGACATGTATAGATGGCTCATTCCAGTCCAAAGTTGACGAGAATTAATTGATTAAAGGAATATTATACGGTTAATACCTGCTTGCATTTATTTTAATGGATCAAGTTGCGTTATTTGTGCATGCAGTTTAGCAAGTCACATTATCGATTAAATTAAACGTTGAATTTCGATTTAAATCAGTTGCGCACATTTATAAATTTGTTCTCTTCCATGTACCACAATCAAGTAGTTTTATTATGTACATGTTTACTGCACATGAGCAACTCTTACAAATATGCTCATAATCTATAACACCTAGCTTACATGTAGATGTACACAAATGTATATCATGCAACTTTCAAAGCAATGCAAAACTACATGTAAAGTTCTGTTTTTGCTTTTCGACCTTAGACTATAGGCAATATTAGAAATTAGAACTATTTTTTAATGTACGTGTATAAAAAGACATACCCATGATTTATCCAAACATTTGAAAGTACATTTACGCATATGTATACTTTAGGTCATGTGAACAGCTCGTGTGAATTTTATGATGGTGTTCCTTCATTAGTTATTCTACGGCCATGGATTTGTCAGCCTACTCGCTACAGTTCTAATGATTAAAGTTCTTCCAGATAAATAAAACGTGCTCTGTGCGTTAAATATTACGTTTACAAATATTTGGTTCTAAACATGTAACATATCGTCTAATGTGTTGCATACAGCTCGTAGATCAGTTTTACGGCGACACTTGTTACATGTGCATGCACATGCAATTGATGAGATGTAGATAGACGCTTGCAAATAAGTAGTTACTTCGCTGTTATTCAGAAATTTTATTGAGTAGAATGATCTGTATAAATTTTTAATGATTGGTACAACTCATAATTATTATTTTCTCGATAAAACCGGGATTGTAAGTTATAACAAATAATTGTAAGAATAGTACCATCTAGAGCATAAATACAAAAATAAATTTCAATTGCGTCTATGTAAAAATTTTAAAAAAAAATATTCTAAAAAATTATTATCATAATTTGCTGTCATCATGGTAACAACTACGAGTAGCTACTCTCAATTTTAACTTTCATTAGACACACATTTATTGAATTGCCCTGATTTTTTCATTCCGTTATCCAATATACTAATTATTGGGCTAAATTCCATACGGAATGTCTAAAAAACGAGGAAAGAGCGCATCTGGCCCCTCAGGGCCGTCAAAATGGGAGACAGCACTTTCAACTCTACCGTTAAACGAGGTAATGTGGTGATGAGTAAGATGGTACATTGACAAAAACAAGAACTAGTTTTGCATGTAACATGTTGTCTTATCTGTCAACAATTATATATATTATATATATACAAGCATAGGTAATATTATCTTCAATTGAATGTATTTGAAACACTGTTTTTACCAGTTAATTTCAATTTATCTTGATTTTTTAAATAACGAAGGACATACGAATTTACGGACTTTTATTCTAAACTCTTAAATTTAATGACTCGCTGCTAAATATGTAAGATTCGAAGTTCTTTTGATTCAACGATTTAATATTTTTTTGTTATGAAAGCTAATTATGTAATTTTTAATTACATCAAACTATTCATCCTATATATCTAAAAAATTATTTATCTATTCTTTAAGTAATATTCTGCCTAGAAATTATGAACAAAATAATGAATAAATTTTATGCAGTTGTCTCTGTATCAACTAATATTTAATGCAGAAAATAATGAGAAATAATGAGAAAATAAAACATTGATATTTATGAGTACAGTTTAACTTAGTAGCAATAATTCTGTCACAGATCATAGTATAATCTTAAATTATTATTGTTAGTATTCTTTTTGTATTTACTCACTGATATTCTATTTTAAAGCATTTGGGACCCTTTGATATTTTTTACACAATTTACAAAAATAGAAGAAACAATATTTATATCTTTATTCTGTTACTATTTGGCAATGGAAAAAGGCTAGATTATAGGATTCGCTGAAATACACATAGATTATCTTCTCAAATAACTTCCCTGATAAGTATTCAAATATATCATTAAAAATTCAACAGGAAGGAGTCTGGGAGGCTTGCACAGCCCTCGTACTTGGCAGACACCTGGAGGATAATCAGTTTATCAGCGCCCTTGGACAGGCCATTCAGGGCGGCTCGCGAAAGCTGTTCACCTTCGTGTCCTTCGACGATCTCATGAAAAATGTGAGCCACGAATAAATCCATTCACTAATGAATAGCTGAGTAGTACAAATAGATAAAAAATTGAGCCTTCAATTATTCCAAGAAACAAATTGTTTAAAAGATAATTGTAACTATTTGGGGCCAGTGTGGAATATATTTTTGTTGAAGCTCAAAACTTTATTATTTTGTGTCATTTTTAAGTAAGAATTTGGCAAAGATTTGCTTTTTTGCATAGAGTAAACTGGGGTTTTACCATAGACGAATCTGCCTAAAAATACACTAAAGAGACTGAAAGAGACTGTAAAAGTCTGCCCCGTTCTAATTATTCTTTTTAACGAACGCCAGGTGCAAGATTTCGGCAACCCGAAAGCCAAGAAGGGCAAGGAGGCGCCCGCCAATTTCGAGGTGTGCGAGCCGTGCAAGGCGCACCTGGACGCGGGCGAGGAGATCCCGCTGCCCCTGCTGGCCCGCCTGGTGAAGTTCCGCCTGCTCTGGGCCAAAGCCGACGACCAGAAGCGACGAGAGGCCGAGAAAAAAGCGGCGGAAGGCGGCGACAAAGGCCGCGGCGGCAAAGGCGGCAAGGCTGGAGCCGACAAAGGCGGCAAAGGCGGGGCCGGCGGCAAGGGCAGCGCCAAAGGAAAAGGCGGAGGAGCCGGAAAGAAGGAACCGGAGCCGGCCAGCGTCAAGGAGGCGTCGAAGATGTTCAAACGCGGCGAGCCAGATCCCAGCGCCGTCAACATCAACGACGAGCCGGAGGACGGGGCTCAGCTGTACATTGTGCTGACTGGCTTCACCCACCCGCAGCTGCTGCCCTACCTGGCTGAGATCGGCGTCTGCCCAGACCTGGTGGTGAAAGTGCAGGCGCAGAATTACGACGTGTTCCGACGGGAGAAAACTGAAGAGCAGCTGGAGAGAGAGCAGGACGAGCGGTTTAAAGGTAGTGCGAGAATTTCTCACGAAGCTCTTGTATGTATGACTCATAGCCTGATGTGGCAGCGGCCCAGGCTCGAGTCCAAGTGCATCAATTTGAGGCTGAATTGGAATCTCGGCTTGGCTCTTTACGGCCTTGAGGGCCAACCCCCAAAGGCGCAGTGAAGTGTACATGCCTAACGATAAATAAAGTCAGCGCCGCTGTACACTCCTGTGTGAGTGTGTGCCTGCTCAGGGGAGTCAGCGGTATGGGCAGCAATGCCTCTCGCCGGTTGTTTAAAGTGCGCCAGGGTGCGCACAAGCCCTCTGCATCTAAAAAATAGTTTATGGCCCAATTTTGGTCCCATTTAGGGCCCTGTCAGTGTCTCATCCATCTCTATAGCCTTAATTAGTGTCTTGTCCACCTGTATGGCCCTAATTAGTGCCATGCTAATCATGAACTGACTATAAAAATGTGCCAGACTGAAGGGTGACAGAACTAAATTATTTCATCCGTCGAGTGCTATGCTATGCCAATAAGATCTGCAATTTGATTCAGGACGCAGGAAAGGATTTTCAGCAGCCAGAGGTCTAATTAGAGTGGACTCAAAGCAGAAAGCCGGTTTGTACATGCAGTGCAAAAAGTTTTCACTTAGTATTCCAAAAGTGACCCTATTAAAGAGCGCAATTACATGTGTGGCAAATCCCGTCACAAACCCTAGAATATTTTTTTAGACCATGTTTGCAAGAAACCGCAATGACTTGATTTGTGTTGCACCTTGCTCTGATAACCAAGCACCCGAGTGGCGATAAAATGTTGTTCACATCTCCTCCACTTCTCTCCCTCCACTTCTCTCCCTCCACTTCTCTCCCTCACTTCTCACCCCCACTTCTCTCCCCCTACTCCCCCTTCTCTCCCCACTTCTCTCCCCTACTCCCCCTTTCCCCCACTTCTCTCCCCCTACTCCCCCTTTTCCCCCACTTCTCTCCCCCTACTCCCCCTTCTCTCCCCACTTCTCTCCCCCTACTCCCCCTTTTTCCCCCACTTATCTCCCCCTACTCCCCTTTTTCCCCCACTTCTCTCCCCCTACTCCCCCTTTCCCCCCACTTCTCTCCCCCTACTCCCCTTTTTCCCCCACTTCTCTCCCTCTACTCCCCCTTCTCCCCCCACTTCTCTCCCCCTACTCTCCCTTCTCCCCCACTTCTCTCCCCCACTCCCCCCTCACGTCTCCCCCCTTACTTCTCTCCCTCACTTCTCTCCCTCACTTCTCTCCCTCTCACTTCTCTCCCCCTCACTTCTCTCTCCACTTCTCTCCCCCTACTCCCTTTCTCTCACCACTTCTCCCCCCTTACTCCCCCCTCACGTCTACCCCCTTACTTCTCTACCCCCTTTTCTCCCCCCACTTCTCTCCCCCCATTTCTCTCCCCACTTCTCTCCATCTACAGTAACAACAAACAACTCTTCACCAGAAATTCCAACCCACTGAGCTCCACCATCTCCCTCCCCCTCACCTGTGTGCAGCTCAAGAGGAGGAGCGCCGCGCCAAAGAGGCGGTGGACCGCGCCGCCCTCGCCCAGTTCTGGCTGGACGCTCGCATGGTGCTGCAGTCCTCTCGCAGACTCCGCGACGTGGCCCTCTACGATTACACCGTCAGCAGCTTGCTGGTGCCGCGCCAAGGCGCCGAGGAGACCGAACCGGATGCTGGCGCTAAATTTGGCGCCGCTCTATTCGACGACGTGTCGGAGCTGATGTACAGCTTCTTGGACAAGCGCCGGCAGTGGCGGGCCTATCTAGGACACCAGCGGCTGCATCGCGTGCCCGAGATGCCGCGGCCGGAGCCACCGGCTGCCGATGATCCCCATCATCAGCAGCCCGGCGAGGAGGGCGCGCCGCCTGCGGAAGACACCACTGCTCAGGTGGGTGCTTTGTTGGCTCAGAGAGAGGGGATGGGGTGGCACTTAGAGAGAGAGGGGGGAGACACAGGAAGGGTGAGAGGGAGACACGGGAGGGGAGAAAGGGAGACACAGGAGGGAAGAGAGGGAGACACGGGAGGGGAGAGGGGGAGACACAGGAAGGGTGAGAGGGAGACACGGGAGGGGAGAAAGGGAGACACAGGAGGGGAGAGAGGGAGACACGGGAGGGGAGAGAGGAAGACACGGGAGGGGGGAGAGGGAGACACGGGAGGGGAGAGAGGGAGACACGGGAGGGGAGAGAGGGAGACACGGGTGGGGTGAGAGGGAGACACGGGAGGGGAGAGAGGGAGACACGGGAGGGGAGAGAGGAAGACACAGGAGGGGAGAGAGGGAGACACGGGAGGGGAGAGAGGGAGACACGGGTGGGGTGAGAGGGAGACACGGGTGGGGTGAGAGGGAGACACAGGAGGGGAGAGAGGGAGACACAGGAGGGGAGAGAGGGAGACACGGGAGGGGAGAGAGGGAGACACGGGTGGAGTGAGACGAAGACACAGGAGGGGAGAGAGGGAGACACAGGAAGGGACAGAGGGAGACACAGGAGGGGATATAGGGAGACACAGGAGGGGAGAGAGGGAGACACAGTAGGGGAGAGAGGGAGACACAGGAAGGGTGAGAGGGAGACACAGGAGGGGAGAGAGGGAGACACAGGAGGGGTGAGAGGGAGACACAGGAGGGGAGAGAGGGAGACACGGCAGGGGAGAGAGGGAGACACGGGAGGGGAGAGAGGGAGACACAGGAGGGGACAGAGGGAGACACAGGAGGGGAGAGAGGGAGACACAGGAGGGGAGAGAGGGAGACACGGGAGGGGAGAGAGGGAGACACAGGAGGGGAGAGAGGGAGACACAGGAGGGGAGAGAGGGAGACACAGGAGGGGAGAGAGGGAGACACAGGAGGGGAGAGAGGGAGACACGGGAGGGGAGAGAGGGAGACACAGGAGGGGAGAGAGGGAGACACAGGAGGGGAGAGAGGGAGACACAGGAGGGGAGAGAGGGAGACACAGGAGGGGAGAGAGGGAGACACAGGAGGGGAGAGAGGGAGACACAGGAGGGGAGAGAGGGAGACACAGGAGGGGAGAGAGGGAGACACAGGAGGGGAGAGAGGGAGACACAGGAGGGGAGAGAGGGAGACACAGGAGGGGAGAGAGGGAGACACGGGAGGAGAGAGAGGGAGACACGGGAGGGGAGAGAGGGAGACACAGGAGGGGAGAGAGGGAGACACAGGAGGGGAGAGAGGGAGACACAGGAGGGGAGAGAGGGAGACACAGGAGGGGAGAGAGGGAGACACGGGAGGAGAGAGAGGGAGACACGGGAGGGGAGAGAGGGAGACACAGGAGGGGAGAGAGGGAGACACGGGAGGGGAGAGAGGGAGACACAGGAGGGGAGAGAGGGAGACACGGGAGGGGAGAGAGGGAGACACGGGAGGGGAGAGAGGGAGACACGGGAGGGGAGAGAGGGAGACACAGGAGGAGAGAGAGGGAGACACAGGAGGGGAGAGAGGGAGACACAGGAGGGGAGAGAGGGAGACACAGGAGGGGAGAGAGGGAGACACAGGAGGGGAGAGAGGGAGACACGGGAGGAGAGAGAGGGAGACACGGGATGGGGAGAGAGGGAGACACAGGAGGGGAGAGAGGGAGACACAGGAGGGGAGAGAGGGAGACACAGGAGGGGAGAGAGGGAGACACAGGAGGGGAGAGAGGGAGACACGGGAGGAGAGAGAGGGAGACACAGGAGGGGAGAGAGGGAGACACAGGAGGGGAGAGAGGGAGACACGGGAGGGGAGAGAGGGAGACACAGGAGGGGAGAGAGGGAGACACGGGAGGGGAGAGAGGGAGACACGGGAGGGGAGAGAGGAAGACACAGGAGGGGAGAGAGGGAGACACGGGAGGAGAGAGAGGGAGACACGGGAGGGGAGAGAGGGAGACACGGGAGGGGAGAGAGGGAGACACAGGAGGAGAGAGAGGGAGACACAGGAGGGGAGAGAGGGAGACACGGGAGGGGAGAGAGGGAGACACAGGAGGAGAGAGAGGGAGACACAGGAGGGGAGAGAGGGAGACACGGGAGGGGAGAGAGGGAGACACAGGAGGGGAGAGAGGGAGACACGGGAGGGGAGAGAGGGAGACACGGGAGGGGAGAGAGGGAGACACAGGAGGGGAGAGAGGGAGACACGGGAGGGGAGAGAGGGAGACACGGGAGGGGAGAGAGGGAGACACAGGAGGGGAGAGAGGGAGACACGGGAGGGGAGAGAGGGAGACACGGGAGGGGAGAGAGGGAGACACAGGAGGAGAGAGAGGGAGACACGGGAGGAGAGAGAGGGAGACACGGGAGGGGAGAGAGGGAGACACGGGAGGGGAGAGAGGGAGACACGGGAGGGGAGAGAGGGAGACACGGGAGGAGAGAGAGGGAGACACGGGAGGGGAGAGAGGGAGACACGGGAGGGGAGAGAGGGAGACACGGGAGGGGAGAACTAGGCCTAAACTGAATATTGGGAGGAGACGCAGGAAAATTGAGGGAAAGGAGAATACAAGACTTGAGCCAAGGAAATTCAATCAGAGCAAAAAGGTCCGTCAGATACTACTTACCACCAAACAAAAATTTTAACAGGCGGCCGCCGACACTTCCGAATCCCCGCCGGTGCTGCTGGACCCGGTGGACATGCGGCACTACAACGAGCTTCTGTCTGGCTTGCCCGACGAGTGCATCAGCTCGGAGCTGGTGCTGCACGCAGTTCTGGACCAGGTGGAGGCCCAGGCTGACGGACTGGGGCCGCCTAGCGAGCAGGTGAGCTCTCCTGACCTGACCTCCTGACCTAGTGGCTCTCCTGACACCCTCGAGTGTCTCTCCTGACACCCTCTGGTGTCTCTCCTGACACCCTCTAGTGTCTCTGTTGACACCCTCTGGTGTCTCTCCTGACATCCCTGTAGTGTTTCTGCTGACACCCTCTGGTGTCTCTCCTGACATCCCTGTAGTGTCTCTGCTGACACCCTCTGGTGTCTCTCCTGACATCCCTGTAGTGTCTCTGCTGACACCCTCTGGTGTCTCTCCTGACATCCCTGTAGTGTCTCTGCTGACACCCTCTGGTGTCTCTCCTGACATCCCTGTAGTGTCTCTGCTGACCCCCTCTGGTGTCTCTCCTGACATCCCTGTAGTGTCTCTGCTGACACCCTCTGGTGTCTCTCCTGACATCCCTGTAGTGTCTCTCCTGACACCCTCTGGTGTCTCTCCTGACCCCCTCTGGTGTCTCTCCTGACACCCTCGAGTGTCTCTCCTGACA
>NIVC01001754.1:0-35000 GCA_002269645.1 Macrostomum lignano | reverse complement strand
TCGGAGGCTGGAGGCGACCAGCAGCAGCAGGAGCAGCAGGAGCAACCGGAGGCGCCACCGCCTGTGGCATTCTACGGCGCCCTGACGGCGCATATGTCGGACGGCCTGGTGCTGTCGCTGTCGCACTACGGCGCCACCGGGGAGCCAGCCAACGCGCGCCGACCCGAGCCGAAGCCGTACACACCGCCGGTGCCTCCGCGCGATCCTTCACCGGATGCGGCCGAGGCCAAGGGCAGCGCCCGAGGCGGTCGGAAGGGTGGCGCGGCTGGTAAACAGCAGCAGCAGACAGCTGCAGACTCTCAAGCCGAACTGGCGGCTGCTGAAGTCTCAGAGGAGGCGGCGGCAGCAGCTGAGGCAGCCGCGGCAACCGCTGCAGCCGAAGCCGCTGCCGTGGACGCCAACGCCGCCTTCCAGCAGGTGTTCCTGTCAACTCCTGACGGAGCTCACGTGTCATTCTTTCTCGACTGCTCGAATGGCTTCGAGTCGCTGCCTCGACTGGCCATGCGGATGGAGTTCCCCAGCCTGCCGGGGCCGGTGCAGCGGGAAGCATCCAGGAGGGCGCAGTTCGAGGAACTGCGCCGCGTAGTCACCATGGACGGTGCGGTTGTGCGAATCATGCGGGACGGGGCTAGCGAGGTTTGTGCGCTAATAAAAACTGTTACATGTACATGTAATTTCGGGTGGGTGTTTCCTAAATCCACAATTGTCCTTGCGATTCAGTATCTTGAATCTTGATTGATTAATTGATTACGCCTGCCTTATAGGCAGATGTGCAATCGACAGCTCAGTCACAGCTATTGCGCGGCGCATCTGAAGGCTGCGTACGGCTGTTCAGTCCATGGACTGGGGGGGGGGGGGGTGGCCACACACCCTCAATTACCCCAGCTAATGCTGGCACCCATTTTACAGCTGGGTGAACTGAAGCAATGCAGAGTTAAGTGTCTTGCTCAAAGACACAAATTGTTCCAGTGGGATCGGGAATCGAACCCCCGACCTTCAAGTCGTGTGTCCGACGCTCTAACCACTCGGCTACAATCCACTCCTAGGCTACAACCCCATCTGGAACTCAGGTCACACAAACTTTATAGTCGCAACCTGTGCTGTCACCGCTGCTGTTGCTCTTCTATTCAGATTCTGTACGCTGATGGAGCTGTCTCCAGAAGCCGTCGCTACCAGAAACCCGTGGCGCCAACGGACGAAGAGGAGGCCACCAAGAAGAGCGAAAGTCCGAGAAAGAGTGAGTTGGAAAATTTGATTCCAGTGATTGCTAGTTACAAATAGCTTTGTATCCAACTGACAGTGTTATTTACTGTAGATTTTTTCTGTAGCAACGAGAATGCGTTCAAACTAAATGTATACTGTATACTACTTACTACTTTTATACTAAGTAGTTTAGAATCTTGACTTTTTTATATTGTATAGTAACAGGGGTCGGCTCGGGTTCCCCAGACCCAGTACTATGAGTACTATAAAATAACTATAGGCGTTAGGACGCATCATAGACCATCTGGCTATCGGTAGAGTCACCAGTATGGTAACTAGCTCTTAGATTTTGAATGTCTCAAGCGTTTGGACTCAGTAATGCATAAATATGTATGAGGCCTAGTGGCGAGTCTAGCTATCCAGAAAGAAGAATATGGAAGACAACGCTTACAGACAGACAGGTCGTGTACTTTATATTGTCATTCGATTTTTCACTTGTTAAATCAAATCTTCGGGATGAAGAGGCTTCGTAGCAGGAGAACCGACGTTTTTAGTACTATTTTAATTTATTGTTGTATAAGTAAACTCCAAACCACAGAATACACTGTATATTCTGTGCTCCAAACGTTTAAAAGTAATTAATGTCTATTAAAATAGCCTCATCTATCGTTTTAGTTTTTATGATGAAACTTAGTTTCAAAACGTAACTGCGCAGGCGCATCTTGGAATTATATCTTCGGTACATTGTCAACGCTATTATTCCGAGCAAAGTGTATCGTCGACAATTTTCTGACTCAGTTCTTGGCCAGTAAACTGCTCCTGGCATTACTGCTTTTTCTATCAACGCATTAAAATCATACTTACAGAACCCAACCGTCCAGAAGAGAAAAGTCGAAAGGGTCGCCTTGCCGATCGGCGAGACACCTCCACTAACAATGCCGCAGTCACTGCGGCAGCCGCCACCGCAACCCCTGGTGATCATCGGCTATTGCCGTTCACGTTACTTGACCCAAGTTATTTTTTACCATTTCATTTCCTGATTTCCCTTGGATATTAATATGGGTTCGGACCTTGAGTTATGAGTGCACAAAAACCGCGCGAAACTGCAGAACACGCAGCAAATTCAGACCGTTTTTTCTTCGTTTGTTGAAACAGAAACAGACAGTCTCTTTAATTTGGATTGTTTCGAATCCGTAGCCGTCTTTTGCTGCACAGTTTCCGTACAATCGGAGGACGCATCGTCCTTATTCCACCTGCTTTAGTAGTTAATTAGTGCTATATTCGATTTTGTTTGTGCCGTGACAGAAAAATATTTTCCTTTCCAACCGTTAGTTGCTTTTATTAATTCTCCTAAAGTTTATTAATCTTCTTGACAATCTAAAGATATAAAACTCAATGCTGAAATCGCATGTTACAAGACGAAGGTTTTCGGGCAGCGAAGTCACTGAAGTCACTCACTGCACAACACAGGCGGGTATTTGCACAGTGCCTAATATGCCTTAAAACAGTTTTACTGCTTGCGATTTCAACGTTGCCTGTTTTTATAACTGTGATTGACAGAGGCCATGCTGCTTCGAATTTACGTGTGCTCGAAAATCAACCTTTACACAATTGAGCATTTTGCTCACTCGATATCAATTGATTCACGTGGAGTATTTCGTCACGCGTTTTTTCATCCAGTGATGGCATGATGATTGTCCAAGAAATCACAAGAAAGTGCTTGACCGCAGATCAGGCTTGTCCAAGCATTTCTAAGAAACGATTTTGTCCCTTTCGACGCAGGCGGAAAGAAGGCCAGCAAGGCCAACGAGCCGGCCTCTGACGCGGATGCTCCGACGGTGTCCAAGATCGAGTGGACTCACGTCACTCCGGCAGGCGAGCGATGGCGCCTGCGCGACGGCGAGCCGCCTGAGCAGCTGGAGCCGTGCCAAGGCTCCGTGGCCACCGACCCCAGCACCGGGGAGGTCATGTGCATCCGCGACGACCGCGTGAGCATCGTGCACTGGGCCGAAGCTCAGGTGATGGTCGCTGAGCACTCGGACGGCACCCGCCTGACGAGCTTCTGCATCTACCAGCCAGTCGCTGGCAGCGCTGCCGCTGAGCCAGACGCCGAGACCGGCGAGGAGACTTCGCAGCCGCCGGCCGTGGAAGCTCAGCGCTTCGTCCGGGTCGAATGCCCCGGCTTCCCCACCGCGCTGCTCAATCTGACATCTGGCGAGGCCGAACTCACCTTGGGCGGAGCTCGCGGTGCCAACTCGATCTTTGCCGCCTCGCCCATCGGCATCTACCACCTGTACCACAGCGAGGGCGGCCAG
Source organism: Macrostomum lignano (assembly GCA_002269645.1). Taxonomy (NCBI): domain Eukaryota; kingdom Metazoa; phylum Platyhelminthes; family Macrostomidae; genus Macrostomum; species Macrostomum lignano. The sequence continues at coordinate 31,482 of NIVC01001754.1, read as the reverse complement.
CTGAGCGTGCACGAGGACGGCACCGTGATGTACACACCTCGAACCGTCCCGGAGATCGCCTACGCCGCCGCGGCAGCCGGCTCGGCCGTTGGCGACGCCGTGCCAAGCTACTCGTTCCGTCATCACGCCGACGTTGTTGTTGAAGTAGTCGACCCGGACGGAAACGTGTTCAGCGTCGATACGAGCGGCAACAGTCACGTGATGCTAAGCAGCGGCGCGGAGGAGTCGGAAGAGGCCGCTCAAGAGGCGGTTGCTGAACAGCAGCAGCAGCAAAGCGCCAGTCCAGGAAGCAGCCCTGGTCTCGGTCTGCACCTACCGAGGTACTTCATGGTGCGCTCCGATGGATCCGGGACTGAGCTGCTAAGGTGAGTGCATGTCTGCTAGGGAACATCCTCGGATGTGAAACTATCACACGAACCAGTTTGATACTTTCCAGACATCATGCATGTACATGTTAATTCCCTTCTAGGTACGCTGACGTTGCTGAATATCTGAGCGACGCGGAGCGCAGTCCCGATGCCGCCCTGCTGCGCCAGCAGCTGCAGGACACGCCTCACGTGACCGCTCTCACCGTAATCCGACCGGTGACGCATAACGTCTCGCAGCAGTGGACGCTGCCCTACGTCCAGGATTCAATTGTGCCGAAGGGCCTCCGATCGAGGGACCTGCGCTCGTTCCCGCCGCCGCACCTGGACGGCCTGGCTGTGAAGCATCGACAGCAGCAGCAGCAGCCCACGAACCAGGTTCCGCAGCAGCAGCAGCAACAGCAGCTGCAATCGTCAAAGCTGAGCAGCTGTCAGGCTGTTGAGTTCCGTCAGATCCTGCGCTATCCGCCTGTGTCGCCGGATCTGCGTCAACTGTTGCAGCAGCGCCTGCAGCAATATGCCGAGCACGTTCAGGTGAGTCTGAGTATTTAAGCTTTCTCTCTTTTGTAATTTAACAAGTATGAATCCAAGGATGAATCCAAGTTACTTCTAGCGGTCCTTGTATGAATCATCGGGACTATCCTATCTAATGGTGCAGAAGATGCACGGTAGAGCTCATGGAAGACATTTTTAGATACTAAAAGCTACAGGTGATCTACAGATACTTTACAGTAGTCATTTAGCTCCTAAGGTGAGGACGCATGGCCCGCGGTCCTAAGCTTAGGACGCATAGCCCGCGGTCAAAGGTTAGGACGCATGGCTCACGGTCAAAGGTTAGGACGCATAGCCCGCGGTCAAAGGTTAGGACGCATGGCTCACGGTCAAAGGTTAGGACGCATGGCCCGCGGTCAAAGGTTAGGACGCATGGCTCCCGGTCAAAGGTTAGGACGCATGGCCCGCGGTCCTAAGGTTAGGACGCATGGCCCGCGGTCCTAAGGTTAGGACGCATGGCCCGCGGTCCTAAGGTTAGGACCGCGGGATCAAGCAGGAAATTTGGTTAGACAACTTGACGACTCAACTCGCCTCTTTCTCGCCAGGCCCGTCTCGCCGACAGTCGCGACGCACAGCCAGACGAGCCTCGCAATCCGGCCGAGAGGGCTCGAGCTGCGGAGCTTCTGTCCCGGCTCGCTCAGCTGCAAGCCGACGCTCGACTAGATGAGCTCGAAGATGCCTATAGCCGCGCCACGGCGCCCGCGCCTCCGTCGGCGCCACCGACGCCGAAACCGAAACGATCCGAGGCCGACTGGGAGCGGGACCGCCGCGAGCTGGAGCTGGAGATGGCCAACCGGCTGGCTCTGAGGAAGAAGTCCGTGCCGAACTACTTCCGGTCGGAGTTTAGCCACGACTTCCTGCTGAGTCAGGTGATTGCAATGGCAAAGAAATAATGATGGGCTGCTAACTTACATTGGGCGTAATAATAATGATATTGGGGCAGGTGTAACCGACAAAAGAGGGGGGTCGCCACACACCAACACACCCTCAATTACCCCCAGCTAATGCTGGCCCCCATTTTACAGCTGGGTGAACTGAAGCAATGCAGAGTTAATTGTCTTGCTCAAAGACACAAATTGTTCTAGTGGGATCGGGAATCGAACCCTCGACCTTCAAGTCGTGAGTCCGACGCTCTAGCCACTCGGCTAAAACCTCTACGGCTACGACCCCTATCTTGGGGTCGGTCGTGTTTGTATTAGTGAGATGAATTATAGAAGAAGACAGATGTCCAATGTTGACTTCAAAATTTCTATAGACAGAGTTAGACAATGTCAAGCTACCGATAAGAAAAACGAAAAAGTTTGTGTAAATTCCCTTAAATTTTGAAAAATTCACTGCAATCTTAAACCTGAAATATTTCAGATATACTCTTATCCGAGAAAGGTATTACCTGATTCTAAGGACGCACTCTTTTAATACATATATCTACTCACTACTTAAAGTACTATTATATTTCTCACTTAAATATTTTCCTTCTTAAGGATCAAAGCGATTTCTGTGAATGGAAATTTGAGTATTCTTGTAATTGTATGCTCGGAAAAATTCTATTTATATTATTATACTGTTTTTATGGACGGTTTTCACTATGTACGCATTGTTACTGTCTTTACTGAAATTCTCAAGCACCTATATTCTGATTCATTGATCTGGCCTTCGATCTTCGGATCTGCTTGATTTCTTTGCGCTATCAATCTGCATGCGCGTCACTTCGCGTTAAAGTTAAAGTCAGCTGTTCAAACCCAATTACAGTAACAAGAATAAAATCAGCTAAAACCGATTCAATTACTTTCAGGCCAAAGACGTTCATTCGTTGGCAAAGAAGTTCGACGTTTTCCCGCCTAGCGAAGCTTCCAGCGCTCAGGCTAGCAGAGGTGAGAACTCACCGTTTGAAATTTCTGTGTAAAATTTGACACATTTTCTAGGCAAGTTAAGCAAAATTGGCATTGGTTAGGGAGCAGCTAACTAGGTTGATGTGCTACCCGTTCTCAAAGCAGAGTCAAACAGAATCAAACAGAACTTCATTCTTCACGCTGCTCCGATAGCAATACAGGGATTAACACCGCATAGTCTATTTAAGCTGTCCCATGTGGCCAAGTTGAACCTCTTCAGGAGAATACTTTTTATTATATTTCCAAGTAAAAAGCATAATGTAGCTACATTGGTTAAGCAATATAGAAATAACGTCATATCCAGGATGAAAACTACTATAGATAAAATCCATGTACACACGTACACTTAGCAATACACAGCTCGTACTGTACCCGTACAGAATCCGTATCGACAGAAAATGACCTCATATGTCAATTAAACGTTGGTGCAAAGTAGAAGTGCATATTTGTCAGCGACGTCGTTACAAAACGCAACGACGTCGTTACAAAACGCAACGACGTCGTTACCTCGTCGTTACCCTAACGGGGTGCACTGTAAGGTCCCAAAACTTTCACCCTGTGTTTTAACACGCTAGGTAATTCTAGATAGTAAAACACTGTTACAGTAACAGTCACGATATTCTCCATCGCAATTCAGTGCCATCCGCGAAGGCCCCAGTTGAAGCGGAGTCAAGTGCCGCTCAGCAGAAGAAGCAGACAGAGAAGCGAAAGCAGCAACAGCAGCAGCCACCAAAGGAGACATCCGCAGTGGACACTCAAGGCAAGGCCTATCAAGCCCCAGTGTTCCACAAAGACCATCGATTCAACGAGGTGCCCTACTACAGCCGCAAACTGCCCGCTCACCTACTTACCGAGGACGAAAAACAAATCGGAGGGACCGGAGTTCGAATCCCGGCCTACCTGACCAGCGGCCGGCCGGGCGCCATGCCCAACAGTCGCCAGGCTCGCATCGAGGACCCGGTGCGGCGCAAGATTTTCTCCACCTCCGTGGTTGGCAGCTCCCTGATTGGTCAGCTCGGACTGCGGCGAATGCGCGGCCTGAACGCCCTGCCGGTCCGTCTGGACTTCGGCCTGGTGCGCGAGGGCTGCACCTACCTGATGACGTTGCACCTGGTCAACACCGGCGTCGAGTCCTGCCGATGGCGCGTGGCCGCCCCGCCGCCGGCCACCGGAATTCGGCTGCTGTACGAGAGCGGCCCCATCGCGGCCGGAATGCGACGCGAGGTGAACATTGAAGTGTACGCCATCGCGGCCGGCGTGGAGGGCGCCAGCGGCATTGGACTGTTGAGTCACCACCTGCAGGTGAGCATGGTATTCAATCCTTCATCAAGTTTGGCATTATGATTTCAAAATTAGGCTGCAAGCTGTGGTGGCGCCTCTGGTGCTGGCGCCTCTGGTGCTGGCGCCTCTGGTGCTGGCGCCTCTGGTGCTGGCGCCTCTGGTGCTGGCGCCTCTGGTGCTGGCGCCTCTGGTGCTGGCGCCTCTGGTGCTGGCGCCTCTGGTGCTGGCGCCTCTGGTGCTGGCGCCTCTGGTGCTGGCGCCTCTGGTGCTGGCGCCTCTGGTGCTGGCGCCTCTGGTGCTGGCGCCTCTGGTGCTGGCGCCTCTGGTGCTGGCGCCTCTGGTGCTGGCGCCTCTGGTGCTGGCGCCTCTGGTGCTGGCGCCTCTGGTGCTGGCGCCTCTGGTGCTGGCGCCTCTGGTGCTGGCGCCTCTGGTGCTGGCGCCTCTGGTGCTGGCGCCTCTGGTGCTGGCGCCTCTGGTGCTGGCGCCTCTGGTGCTGGCGCCTCTGGTGGCAAAGTTTCGCCTCTAATACTGGCCCCAACAACTGCACCCCTCAAAGATGGGGCCCCTATAAGAAATTTTGACGACGCTCCTGGATAGTTCATAAATCACATTTTCAACATCATTTGCTAGCGTCCAACTAATACCTCGCAAAACCAGGTGACCACCGAGACCGACCAGCTCAACATTCCAATCACTGCTCGAGTGATGACGGCTCACGAGTACGACAAGCTCGAGGCCTCTGAGCAGCGACTGTCGCGCGGTGTCCGCATGACCTCCAACAAGCCGCCGGATCGAGACGGCATCATCCGGCCCAGGCGGGCGGACACCGGCCTGAGCAGCCAGGCCGTTGCCTAAGCGGTTCTGAACCGAGAATCGAGAAAATTTGTCACTTTTTGTTAATTAATAATTACGAGTATGTTTGACTTTTTATATAGCCTGCATGTGTACTGCAGCTAGCTCTTCACGTTTTGATAGAAATTTGCGGAAGTTGTTCTTTGATCGCTTAAAGTTTTGCCACTGAATTTGCTGACAATATTGGCTATAGAGCTCTTTCGGATTTGTTTTGTTTGAAGAACCCAACGATGGTGGAGAAACTTGATGATATTTTACTCAACAAAGGTGTTTTTGATCCCATGATTGTTTGTTATTCTCAAACTTTTAGAGCTGATTATTTTGTAATTATAGCGAACCCAATATTCCATACAGTAAAAAAGGACAAAAAATTGAGAAATACACAATAAATTTTAAGTGTCGTTGGCTTGTGCTAGCGGTGGTAACTGAAGTAAAAAACCGTAATATTTCTTTTAATAACACGCCACGGAACATGAAGAAGCAAGTCTTAAAAGCTTCTGCTGAATAACTTAACAAGTTCTTAACAATTTGAGACCAAAAGAGACAAAAATAAAGATGACAGGATAATTAATCCAAGGGACACATACTCAGCAACATTGAAAAGTGGCCACTCTATGCGCCAGTGAGCAATTTCTCTGGGACTGTTCGGAATTAAAAGATACGAGAAAACTGATCGGGGTAGCTTTAATCCGTCCAACCCTCGCACATTGCTCCCCCATTTTGTCAATCAAAATGTCAATCAAAAATGATTTGGTTTCAGTCAAACTGACCAATTTTACCTAAACATAAAGTTTAGCAGAACCAGAGAGCAAAATCAAAATTGAGCAAAGTCTTTCGCTTAGCTAGAAAACTTTTGGTCGCAGCGGACTGTGTGCACCCTGGCGCACTTGAAGCGACATTGTCACTTAACCAGTGAGAGGCATTACTGCCCATTCCACCGACTCCCCTGAGCAGGCGCACACTCACACAGGAGTGTATAGCAGCCCTAACTTTATTTCTCGTAATACATACACCTAAAGGTACGTATATACATTTTACTATGCCGTCACTTCGCTAGGGTTGCCCTCAAGCTGGGCGTTAAATGCACGAGTACACCCAAGCCGAGACTCCAACTTAGTCCCAAATTAATGTGCGACTGTACTTGAGGTCGAGAATGGGCTGCTGGCACATAGGGAAGACCGTCGCGATAAACCACTAGGCTACGACACCCATCCAACAAGGCAATACTTTTTTACAGCGTCAAAATGATTATTCTGGAATAAAACTGTAGACAACAAAAATAGGTTACAGCAGTTAATAAGTATCCCAACACAGTTCGCGACAGTCGTTGGTTACTTTCCAGAAGCCGTCATGGCCCGCCGGTCGCCCGTTCTGTTTGGAAAATCCGCCGGATTCTTGGGAACGCAGCCGCGCTGCTCAAGATCGAAAATGAGATGAGACCAGTTCGGATCGCGTCTCAATAGACTCTTGTTTCCTGAAGTGAGACATTTTTCAAGTTCAAAAATCCAGTTACACAATGGCTAAGCAATTAGTCATTAGCGGACAATGCACTAGTCTACCTGCGTGCGAACATTATTCCGCAGTTGAATATGCTCATAAAGATCCTAAATGCTACCACATGTTCAATGTTTCACAACCTTCTTCAAAAGAGTCAAAAGACGCACCAACAATGACGAGGCCTCGCTGAGCTCTCGTCAGCGCTACGTTGGTCTGGTTCTCGTCAGTGATGAAGCCCAGGAACTTCTTCTCCCAGCCGGGCAGCGGGTTCGCCTCGATGTCATAGTCCGGCATGGAGCGGACCAGACTCAGCAGCACGTACGCGAACTCGCTGCCCTGACAGGCGATCACCGTGTTCACCGTTGGCATCGCCAGGTTCTCCTCCTTCAGGCGCCGCGTGATCTCGGACACCTGGTACTTGTACTGGGACATCACCGCGATGCACCTGCGAGGATCCTTCTTGTCGTCTCCGCTGAGCCGATTGTGAATCTCCTTGTAGACTCGAACCTGAACACCGAACACAGAACTTGTACGGATCAGTCTAAATACTAAAAGAGCTATTGATGTAACCACGCTCTGGTCGTGGGATATAGCAAGGGAAATTTTTCAAAAGTACCTCCGATCTCCGTGCACTCCCTGAGCAGAGCCGTCGAGACTGGGCCAGGTCTTTGACCAGGCCTGCTGACTCCCGCTCTGCTGCGCCCCCTGCTGCCTCGCTCCGTCTCCCACCCCACCACACGAGCCTTTCCGGAGCCCCTATCTCTTTCTGCACCTCCCCCGCTACTCTATTTCCCATGCGCTCTACCCTATCTATCATGTATTTTTCCCACTTTCCCTCTTTTTTTTCTTTTTGGACTGTTTTACCTGCGCTTTCCCCTCTCTTCCCGTGCCTACTCACAGTACTTTGTGCGCTCAGCGTCGCCCCACCCCTTAGTAAACTCCCAAACGGTGAAGCAAGCCTTGTGACCCCTCTTTCCCCTCGATGACTCATCGATGACTCACCACCCCCTCTTGCACTGCCTTTTCTCATGCTATTGTTCTCCTTCCCAAATTTCTCATGCGACACCCACCCCACCTCTGCTTCTATTGTTCTCGTTTTTTTATTCTTTTGTTCTTTTCACACCCGATTTTCACATTTTCCCGGATTTTATCTTTCTTTTGTTCTCGTTTTCGCACCTAATTAGCACCTTTTCTCCAATGTTTACTTTTCTATTGTTCTCGATTCTCCCCAATCTCCGATTTCCATTTCCTTTTTTCTCGACCCCAGCCCCATTGTTCTCAATGTTTGCTTGCACAACACTTTCTCGACCTCCCGCTGCGCCAATTAGCCCCCACCCCACCTCTGGATTGCGCCATTCTCATGTTGCTATGCCGTTCTCATGATTCTCATCATGACTCATTCTGACGTCATTTCGCCGGCAGCCAATCAGAGAGAGGGAGTCATGGAAACGACCTTGGAGCGGCGGCTGGGAAGACTATTTAAGGAAGCGGTTTTCGGCGTGAGAACCTTAACTTCGGCACTCCTCTTGTCCTTCTTTGGACTTGCTGTCAGACGTTGATCTGACCCATTCGTCTATAGGACGAATCTCTGCCGGTCCGCGGTCTGTTACCGCCAAGTTACCTCAGCTCCCCAAGTGAGCTTATCTGCCGTCCCGCGGTCTGTTACCGCCCAGCATCTTCAGCATCGCCTGAACTAAATCAGCGCCTCGTCACTTCAGCGCATCGCCGCTTCACAGTCTGCCTGTCTGCAGCCAGCAGCCGCCCATGGTCACTCCATCGCTCTCTCTCTCTCTCCCTGTGCAGCCGCCGGTAAGTTCCTGTTACTAATTTGTGCTCTAATTGCTTTTGCTTATCCGGGGTTTGCTTATTTCCCATTGCTTGATTAGAGAGCTGAGCCAATTGTGATACCGTATCTTTTGCTGTATTTTATTTAATAGTGAAGGCGCCTAATTGTCTGATTATTTTGCCTAAGGGCCTAATCGTTAACTATTACTAAACTCCTCATTATTCACACTTTCACCATCATTTCATTCATGGCTTGCTAAGCCTTTCTCCCTGGGTGGCAAAGCATAAGGAAGTTTGGGTAAGCTAATGGCCTCTCCCCGTGCAAGCCCGCCTGTGTGTGCGTGCTGCGGGTCCGTGTGTGAGGGCAGTAGAGGGAATTAGTGAGTCTAGGCACAGAATGGCAGTAGGAAGGTTGCAACCCCATGCTGACGCGTCCCTTCGCCCTGAGCAATCTCAGTACATGTACAGAGATTGTACTCAGTACATGTACAGACAGTACATGTTCATCTCACACTACTCTTAGTAATTGAATACGCAAGTCCGCCTCGCTCACAGCCACAAAGGATCCCCTGCTGAGAAATCCTCCAGATTGAGCCCAGAGTTCCCGATCATGCCCCAAGCAGAGTCCCTGTACTCGGCTGCATGTGTCTCCCCTGTTAGCCTAAATCCCCTGGTAACCAATCCAGGCAGGGCTCTAGCCTCGAGAGGTCTGGTAGTAAGATCTAGGTGCGCCAGGTCACATAGAGTAGTGGCAGCCACTCGGTCATGCTATGGCCGAGTGAACAACTATTGCACCTTGGCTACAGGTTGGGTCCATGTGGGTCCTTGGCCCTCTGGTCACGAAAGCGCTACCAAAGCTATCAATCATGTGGGTGGGACATTCTAGTGCTGGAGGTCTGTCAGGTAATTGCCCGGTCATAGGCAGCCTACGGTCATTGCCCCTTGTCGCCCGTCAACGAAGCGGACGGGCGACAAGGGCGGTTACATCACTATCTAGAGTTCTTCACCATGGCATCAACGAAACTCACCACAGTCTTGATCTCCAGCTCGTTCTTGTATGAGTCTTCGCGACCGTCCTCGGTGGCCACGAGTGTTCGCTCCTCCTGACCCTGGATATGCAGGAAGACGATTCTCTCCTCCTCTCCCATGGGGTGAAAATCCTTAGCTGGAACATCGGGCAATGTGTCAAAAGGCTGATTGCGTCTTACACCAGGCCAACATCCGTGAAGGACGTTCGCGTTGCGCTGAGTCAAGAGACCGTGCCTTCTGACTCCGTTGGCACCGCGACTGTCGAACAAGTCATGCTTAGCCAGTCGATGCCAGTTCAGCCCAGTCCATCTAGCGTTGCCTTGAGTTCGGGTCTCGACATCCAAGACACCCGTCCAGGACTTGGACGGCTGGGTGCACAGACCTCCGGAGCCTTTCACGGTGTAGAAACGCTTCGACGGAAAGTCCGCTAAGCTCGGATGCTGAAAGTACATGCATTGGACATGGAGGCAATAAAGACTGTAGCCATAGTGTCTTAAGTCGAGTTTATGCAATGGGACTGCTTTTTAAATGCAACTCACCATTCTGTACTGCTGGTTGAGCATGACCGAATCGAGGCAGTGCATCTCGAGAAACGTCTTGCTCAGACCCAACTCTGCCGCCGTCTTGCTCTGAATGATTGGAGCGAGCTGCTTGTGGTCGCCGATCAGCACGACTCTCTCCGCATACTGAGATGCGGGTGTTCCTATGAGATTTGCTTTTTGTACTCCCAGACAGGAAGGCACTTCTTTTTCGACGTTTAGTCGACCAACTATCGGAACGAGCAGCTCAGGCTGAGTGCACATTCCAGCTTCGTCGATGATGATCTGAACGAATCGACAAGCTCGCTGCAGCACAGAAGAGCAGCTGACAGATGTCGTGCAAAGTACGACATCGAAGTTTTGCAGCACCCGCTCTTTCGATTTTAGCAGTTTGTCCTTGTAAAGCTTCACGCATCCCTGGACGAGTGCGTCTTCTCCCGCCTCTTCCTCGGCGAGCTCCAACGCGCCTCGACGTCTCGATCGCAGTCGATTGTTTCGAATGAACCTATCGAACCGAGGGTTTCTTCCGGCTGCGGTTTTGATTGCTGCTTCCATGGGAACTGGAGCCTCAGTCTTGCTTCCAATAAGCAGTTTGAACGCGTCATCGAACCCGCCAATGATGTAGGCGTCGTCGCTGTTCTCGCTGCGAATGAGCTCGTGCAGTGCGAAGCGCTTCATTGCAGGCGACACTTCATCGGCCGTCGAAATCTCTCCGGGCACGGGGTAGTGCATTCGCTCTACCTGCTCGCTGTAGACTCGAACCATTGAAGGACACTTGTCAGCCAGCAAGTCCCGAGACGCCTCGATGATGACGTCGACCGAGCGATTCGACGGTCCGCAGCACAGGATCTGGCGTCGACTCTGACGCTTTCGATTCTCCGGCCTCTTGCCCATGTACCTGTCAGAAGAAGAAGTTCTGACTGGCATTCGACCGGGAATTTTATGTCCTCTGCGATGTGGGTATTGAACCACCTGAAAGCCGTCGTCCTGACTTTCCTTAGAAGTCTCAGCAGAGGTATCTTCGGTTTCGCTTTCGTTGTCGTCCTCATCCTCGTCTTCACTGCTGTCCTCGAGATTCATGAAGCCATCGCTTCTGTGATGGTTGATGAATACGAACCAGTAGATCAGCATTACTCCTGTTGTTGTCTTGCCTGTTCCTGTGTCAGCGTTTTAGATTTTTTGATAAATTGACAAAGGATAAATTGAGAAGCTGTAAGAACTTATAGGCATTTAGTGTGTTTTCTAACCTGGTGGTCCCCAGATGAGGGAGACCTGTCTTTGCACTGCTGCATTTAGAGCTTCTGCTTGTTGCTTGTTGCAGGGAACGAGTCTGTCCGAAACTCTAATTTGGAATGGCAGCGTTTTGCTTTTAGCTAGAGCATTGCGGTACAACATTTCGTCAACTGAAATATAGTTATGATTTTTATGCAAATTTAAAAAATGATGAAAACGTAATTTATTTAGCAAGTAGCAAAGTAATTTGTCTTACCACCCCTGATATCCTCGTTCTGATCCCATCGTACAAGTCTTCCTGCGATTCGATGCTCGCTCTGGCCCCGCAACGTCTGCAACACTAATTCATGCCTTCTGATGGGCAGAAACTTCATTATCAACTCCACGGTAGCATGGCGGAGGGTCTCTTGGGAAGCACTGCCGACGGGACTGACTTCGTTCAAATGGAAGACAACAAAGTTGCAAAAGTGCGCAGACTTGTCATTGCACCGGTCTGACCGACAATGGATGCCGTCAAACACGAGCAGGATGCCACCGTGGCCAACCCACGTGTACTCGTCTTGCACAGCACGAAGGCAAATGTATTCGGCATAGCGTTTAACGCTTTTCGCGGCCTTGAAAACAGCATTGGTAACGTCCGGTACGCCTCTCTTTTTACCTTTCTTAGTCTCAGTGCTTTGGTTCAACTTTTTTTGCCAGGATTTATTACTCTCAATCAGTACAGAGTCTGTAAAGCAGATGTTTCTGCGCTGGCACAGAGACTCGGTTAGATTGAACATTCCCAACCAGCGGTTGTTTTCGTCGTCCCATTTCCACGTAAGCGGCACGTCACAGAGTACAAAAGTTTCATTATTGCTGATGGATACTGAAGCAGACTCCATCGCTACAATGCCCTGCCAAATGTCGGCATACTCAACCACGTCATCGTATGAACGCTTGCTGCGGCGTTGAGCCACCTGCTCGAAATTGTCAGCTGGTCGGCGTCGATGCGCGAGGCAAACTGAAAATGTGTCGCAGATTTCCAACAGCTGAACGGTGGGAATGAGCATTCCGTGATTCCTGACTGCTCCAATTTGCGCTCGCACTTCGTCGCCAAGCAAAAAGTCTCGATAAAAATTCACGATGCTCCCGGCCGTGTCAGACAAAGCATAAATCTTAGCAACGCCGCGCCTTTCAGTCAAGTCTGCTTCGATCAAATCCAAACTCGAAACGCCGCACTGTTCAAAGTCTCCATTTTTGCTTAAAAGCTCTTTCTTCATAGACAGCAGCTCACGTGACCGGAAAAATGTGTTATTGCTGCTGTTCGCCACTTTGATATCACTTCGGTGACTTTTTCGAGACTTTTCCGTATCACTGCTCGTAACGACTTCAGCGGCAGTGTGCCGAAGAATTCTGGCTGTCCAGTTGCAGCGAACTATTTTTTCCTCCTCAATCACGCTGGGCACTGCGCTGAGACTCAGCGACCGAAACTGGACAGTTCGAGCCACTTTTGGTGACTGATCGAGCATCTTATGCTGCACTGAAAGACCATCCTTATCAACTGAAGAAATCTGTACAACATCTCTAACGGGCTTTTTTGCTAAATCCTCACCAAAATCTGCACACTCACAGCTGGATTCAAACCGCCTAGTCTTCTTCTGAACGGCAGACAAATGTTCACAGACTTTACTGATGTCAGATGTTGGCCCAAGATACTTTTCTCCTTGGTTAAGAACGAATCTTACCGCTCTATGGACCATCAGATCTGCATAGCGACGCATTGGACTCGTGAAGTGAACGTAGTCTTCCTTTTCCAAACTGAAATGAAGCCTGTTCTCCGAAGTGCTCTCACTGTACTGCGCCAGCTCACACAGTCCGTGCCAGTCCCGAATCGCCAGTTTCAAATGCGGAAACCGTCTCTCGTCGTACAGAAGCGACAATGCGCCTTTGTTGTCGCCTCGTTGACAGAGCGCCCTAAGATTTTCTGCGTCCTCGTTGTGCATCTGGAACGGAATGTTCGAGCTCAGGACCTCCTTACCGACGAGCTTCAATGCGCGACTCAGCTCAGCAGAATGTGTCGCCTTCGGTCCGTGACGCACAATCCAACGGGTCACGTCGATCTCTCGAGGTCGCTGTTGTACTCGAATTGGGTAAGCTGGAACCGAATCCCCATGCCTGTGCAGGAAGTCTCCGACCGCTGAGTTCGCAGCTAGCATCAGCTCCTCTACAAGTGCGCTCGTCTCGGGGTACGACTCGTTCTCCTGCCGAACAAATGCAGCCTGACCGAGTCTTGCCAGTCTCCAATCACGAGTGACCGACCATAGCCGGAGCAGCATCTGCTCGATTCGAGGCTTCAAGGCGCCTGTCTCGCGGTCAAGCACTCGCTGAACGTCCTCTTTGTTTAGTCGCTTGTCAGATCGGATCACAGTCAGACAGACTCGGGAACTCTCTACAAGTCCATTGGCGTTCAAGTTAAACACGACTGACACGCATCGTCTGTCCTGTCCTTCGACAAGACTGATCAGAGACTCGGCAAGTTGTCGCGGCAGCATGTGGTTTGCAGTTGCTCCTTTTTGCTTGGCACCTTCGCTTGGATAATATGTTACGCCTCGACGTCTGGCCTCTCGATCGATTGGTGTGTCCTCACCCACAAACTCAGCCAAATCCGTGATGTGCACGCCTACAGTAAGCTTCCCATTTTTGTGCTTCTTAAGACTAATCGCATCATCCATGTCCTTCGTGTCCGGACCGTCAATAGTCACGGTAATGTGACTTCTGAAGTCATTTCTGCGTTCCGGGACGAAGTCGTTTCCGGCAACTTCGCGTATTCTTTCAACGTCTCGAAATTTATCATCTTCGCTGTATGGGAGTGGAATCCCATGAATTAGTTGCAGCAGTTCAACGTCTTGACTAAATGAATGTGCCTTGGAAATCACGCAAATCACATTACCTTTCGGATAGTAATTCTGTACAGGCCACTCAGTGATGCAGACCACAAAGAGATGCTCACAGTCGTGTTTGATAACTTTGAAAACAGAATCTTCAACGAATATAAATCGATTTTCAGCCTCATCGAGCACAGGTCGGTAAATGGAGACTAAATTTTTGTTGGCATAATCGTAGGAAATTTCTTTTAATCGTTCTCTTTCAGTAATCAAACCGAATTTTTTGCGAAGCTGTCTCTTCTCATGCGGCTTTCTTCTCTGTCTCCTTTCGTGTTCTCTTCTAGCAAACGAGTTGTCGTACGAGATCTTCGGCACGGTGCCGCACAGAGGTCGCATGCAGGTGCCGAGAGCGTCGAGCATTTCGCATACCAATAGTTTGTAGCGCAGCTTAACGCGCTGCTTGTAGACCCCGACAACCCTACCGGATGGCTCCAAGCTGGTTTGACTGCTCTGTCCGCCAGGACCATTGTTGGCTTGTAATTCCTCGGCATTCATCAACTCAACGATTACCTGATCGTCTTCGCAGGCCCTGCCGCAGTTGCTGCGACCTTTGAGCTGGATCTTAGAAACTTGATCGTCTGGCGAGACCGGAAAGGCCCAACCGAGCTGAGGACCGTCCAAGTGAAGATGGCAGATTTTATATTTGGCTGGCTGTTCAGCCATTCGCTCAAGCAGCTGCGCTCGTGTCTGCATTGCCTCGTATGGCGGCTTGTCCGTGAGCTTGCCGAAGAATCTCCCGACTGGGAAGGGTCCGCTACTGAAATCGATGACTTTCACAACAAACTGCGAGCCTTGGGTGAGCGAAATCTCCTCGTCAAGTTGGATTTTCTCTGGGAAAGCCCGATCCACTGGCACCGCGAAGCTACAGCGACTGGCATCACTGCCCAGGACGCAGCGGTAGAACACATCGGGCTGGTTCCTGAGCAGGTCCTCCAATTTATTCCTCGGTCTCAAAATGCTGGCTTCAAATTCGTCTTCTTGTTGCCGGTCTTCAAATAGCCGGATTATAGAAAGCAATTCCTCTCGGTTGGCAACTCGTTGGGACATTGCTGTTAAGGGACCAAGAATTTTTTATTAAACACGTTTGCTACAATACCTGTAGTCTAGCAAACTGTTTCGAAAAAAATTAGATAAGCCTTGTAGTTATCGAAAAAGAAAATTTTTCTGCCTCTGCTCCCAATATTATAGCCGTCTTATGCTTGTAGTTTGCCTGAAATTTCCTGGAATTTCAACGGTCAGACTTCGGCTGTATACAAGGTATTATAGGTATAATATTTATTATTAGTGTACGCTTCGGAGCGTACAAGACATGCAGACTGTACGCTTAAAAAGCAAGTACGCTACAAAACAAAAATACCCTGCATTATAGCAGATGGCTTCGTTTTACTGGACAGCGCAGAAGAAGGGGTAGAGGGGGAGGTGAATTGCTCTTCTCTTCTCTCTCTAGCCCTTGATACTCCCTGTCTGGCAACCAAGCGTCAAGCCTATATTTAGCTTCGTAGATTAACCGTACCGGTTGCACTTTCCACAACTGTGGTTGCATGGCAAAATGAGAAACACGCGACTGCAACCACGGTCCCGCTAAATCACAATGCAAGCTTTTATCGGGATGGCTGGCATGAGCAATGTATTGATGATACTGATAATATTAATAATAATAATAATAATAGCTAGATAGATACATAGATAGCTAGATAGATAGATAGATAGATAGATAGATAAATAGATAGATAGATAGATAGATAGATAGATAGATAGATAGATAGATAGATAGATAGATAGATAGATAGATAGATAGATAGATAGATAGATAGATAGATAGATAGATAGATAGATAGATAGATAGATAGATAGATAGACAGATAGATAGATAGATAGATATATATATAGATAGATAGATAGATAGATAGATAGATAGATAGATAGATAGATAGATAGATAGATAGATAGATAGATAGATAGATAGATAGATAGATAGAAAGAAAGAAAGATAGATAGATAGATAGATAGATAGATAGATAGATAGATAGATAGATAGATAGATAGATAGATAGATAGATAGATAGATAGATAGATAGATAGATAGATAGATAGATAGATAGAAAGAAAGAAAGATAGATAGATAGATAGATAGATAGATAGATAGATAGATAGATAGATAGATAGATAGATAGATAGATAGATAGATAGATAGATAGATAGATAGATAGATAGATAGATAGATAGATAGATATATAGATAGATAGATAGATAGATAGATAGATAGATAGATAGATAGATAGATAGATAGATAGATAGATAGATAGATATATAGATAGATAGATAGATAGGATTGCTTTAAGTCTCACACCGCGATGTTATTCGGAGACAGAAAACTGAATTGTCGTAATGCTTTTCTCTTTTCGCAAGCGTCCAAATGCAAGGTCGCGTACATTGTTGCGTACATTTGCCTGCTTTCTGCATAGCTATCATTGCGGACAGAAATTCCAGGAGACTTAAAACAGTAACAGCTACGTGAGCTAGAAGTGTACTGAGGCTAAGGAGAGAAAGTGTAACTTTTCAATAATGTACTTCGGAGTGTACTGTGAGCTTTTGTTTCTAGCTGATTCAAGAAATTTACTGGAAAAACCGTGAGCTGCTTCGACGAAGCGCTTTATAATCTGCTCGTAGGCAAGGGCCTAGGCAAGCCGTTTATTTTCCCGTGTTGTGAAAACTTTGACATCTCTGCTTTGGCTGCTTTTAATCACCAAATTTTTAACTCCACTGCATGATCCGATAAGTCAGAGGCATCAGGGTAAGTAATATATACTTAATATATATATATAAATCCATGTAACTCGTAACAAGGCCACAATGTCCTTCTCCAATAACCGATTTTATCTGTGGGTTTTAGTCTGTTTGATTCGTTTCACTGAATTTAGTGCCAATGCCATCCGTTTGCAGACGTTGTTTCAGCAAAATGCAACCTTAGCAGCTTTTAATTTAATCAGAGATTGAAAACAATCTTGAAAACCATTAAAAATTTTAGTCTATGGTGAAAACCCGTGCCAATCAAGCCGGCCTGCTTTGTCCTGTAGAACATAATGCTCAAAAATCACTTTTACTTTGTCCATCCGTCAGAGCCATGGCGGAACCACCTGACCCAGATAGATTCAGAGACCAAAGGATGCTCGAGCTGGTTCGTTTCTTCCAAGACCGTCAACAGTTGGACGACTTCGAGAGCGGAATTTTGAATCCAGTCAACCGCCTAAAAGACTTGGCAAAGGAAAAGCCACAAATTTTCAAAATCTGCACACTTGGAGTAGATTCCAACTTTGCTCAAGTTGCAGTGCCAATCGACAGTTCTGACAATGACGCCAGTCCAAAGAACATTTACATGAACAAGAAGATCACGATGGCGTATGGTACTCGCTTTGTGGTAGAAATCATTGAGTCAAGCAAATTAAGCATCACTAGAGGCATTTTCAGGGGCAGATTGATGGACAAGCCAGCTTATAACATGAAAACTAAAGCGCAACTTATGCAGCGACTGCAGAATAAGCCTGACAAGTACAAGGTCTGCCGACTGCACCTGGACGGACCGCAACTCGCCTGGGCCTATCCGCTGTCAGCCGAGGATCCGATACAGAAGATTCAGCTGAAAGGGCGCAGCAACAGTGGTAGAGCTTGCGAAGACGACGAGGTAATCGTCAAAGTGTTGGAGGTCGATGAGAACGGAGTTGAAGCTCATGGCACCGTTGTCGGCATGTGGCGTCAGAATGAGAAGCTAAAGTACAAGCTGTTCGTGTGCGAAGTCATTGAAGACTACGGAACTCTCATGAGGCCGCTGTGTGCGAGCGTGCCGAAAATTGGATACGACAACCGATTCGCTATTTGGAAGCAGCAGAGAAGAATCAACAAAATCATGACACCAGCCATGCTTGAAAGACAGGCTAAAGGAATGCTTTCCTCTTCTCAGATCCTTAGTATGAGTCCTCATGATTTCGCTAATAAAACTTTTGTGTCTGTGTACAGTCCAGTGGAGGATGACAGCAGCGAGGAAATTGAGTTTGTTGAGAAAAGGTGCGAAAGAATTCTAAAGCATGATTGCGATAAACTGTTCATTGTTTGCTTTGAAGATTGGCCAGTCGACCGATGGTACCCGAGAGGCAAAGTCGTGCATGTCGTTTTAAAGGAGCCGTCCTTTTTAAAGACCCTTGATCTGATTCAGGTCAGCCTCTCGGTGCCACCGCACATCAAACTGACATGCAGTCTGATGACCCGACAGGTAATGGCTATCGAAAGAAGAGTACAGCAAAAGGTGGACCTAAAGTCGGAAAAAAGAGAAGACTTCAGAAATAATTTGACTGTGACTATTGACGGCCCGGACACGAAGGACATGGATGATGCAATTAGTCTGGCTGTGGCAAAGAACGGCAAGCTTATTGTCGGTGTACACATTACCGATTTGACCGAGTTTGTAGGTGAGAACACACCAATCGATCAAGAGGCTAGACGTCGAGGCACGACATACTATCCCAATAAAGGAGCCCAACAAATGGGCGCCCTCACTAATCACATGCTGCCGCGACAGCTCGCTGAAAAATCGATCAGTCTGGTCGAAGGACAGGACAGACGATGCATGTCAGTCGTGTTTAGCTTGAACGCCAATGGACTTGTAGAGAGTTCCCGAATCTGTCTGACTGTGATCCGATCTGACAAGCGTCTAAACAAAGAGGACGTTCAGCGAGTCCTTGACGGCGAGACAGGCGCCTTGGAGCCTCGAATCGAGCAGATGCTGCTCCGGCTATGGTCGGTGACTCGAGATTGGAGACTGGCAAGACTCGGTCAGGCTGCATTTGTTCGGCAGGAGAACGAGTCGTACCCCGAGACGAGCGCACTTGTAGAGGAGCTGATGCTAGCTGCGAACTCGGCAGTCGGAGACTTCCTACACAAGCAACGGGATTCTGTTCCAGCTTACCCGATTCGAGTGCAACAGCGACCTCGAGAGATCGACGTGACCCGTTGGATTATGCGGCACGGACCGAAGACGACACATTCTGCTGAGCTGAGTCGCGCATTGAAACTCGTCGGTAAGGAGGTCCCGGGCTCGAACATTCCGTTCCAGATGCACAACGAGGACGCAAAAAATCTTAGGGCGCTCTGTCAACGAGGCGACAACAAAGGTGCATTGTCGCTTTTGTACGACGAGAGGCGGTTTCCGCATTTGAAACTGGCGATTCGGGACTGGCACGGACTGTGTGAGCTGGCGCAGTACAGTGAGAGCACTTCAGAGAACAGGCTTCATTTCAGTTTGGAAAAGGAAGACTACGTTCACTTCACAAGTCCGATGCGTCGTTATGCAGATATCATGGTCCACCGAGCACTGCGGGTTTGTCTAAAATCCATTCAATCAGTCGAATGCTCTTATGGATCTGATGAAATCTGCAGATTTTTAACTGCCGCTACTATTCGAAATAAACGCTTTAGTCGTCGTAGTAAAGGTTCCGAAACGGCACTTCAGCTTAAAGAGGTGCCGCAAAGGGTTGTCATCCAAGTGTCGCAACTTGATGAAGACGGGATTATGTTCAGACACGAGTACCTGGACAGTG
This sequence comes from Macrostomum lignano, assembly GCA_002269645.1. Classification (NCBI taxonomy): domain Eukaryota; kingdom Metazoa; phylum Platyhelminthes; family Macrostomidae; genus Macrostomum; species Macrostomum lignano. The sequence goes on along the minus strand of NIVC01001754.1, from coordinate 11,945 downwards.
AACCAAGACTTGCCAAACTTGTACAGTATCGATTCTTAAACCTTTGCGAAAAACCCGAAGAGAAGGAACCAAGCATGGCTGTATGCTGCAAATGGAAAGCTCGAATCCTGCTACATACTACTGTAGCGGCTGAACGGTCTCCGAACGACAGAGTAGGACGCACTGGGGCGCAGACGTGGTGTGATCCAATAAAGGTTGCAAGTTTTTCGTCCGTTACAAGTTTTAGACCCACGGAGCTGCTGCGGGCCAAGAATGAGCTTCAGCGTCACAAGTGGGATTATTCAAAGTGCGAATTGTCGAGTAGCAGTTTTCTAGAAGCTGATTTAGGCGACAGAAGAGGTGTAACGAATGTTTATTCTACACCGGATGGACACGGAAGCGTCGTGAGGTTTTACCGAGACATCCATCTTGGCGACGAAGTAAATGGTCAGATTGGCGCCATGAGCAATCACGGAATGCTGGTACCGACGCTGAAGCTTATCGAAATTTGCGATACCTTTGCTATCTGCCTTGCGCATCGGCGCCGTCCTGTGGACAGTTTTGAGCAGTTGTTGCGTCACTACATTAAAGTAGTTTACCAGGATATTGACGAGTACGTTAAAATCTGGCAAAACATTGTTGCTATGGAAGCAGCTACAGTTTCAGTCAGCAACAACGAAGCGTTTGTTCTTTGCGAAGTGCCAATTGTGTGGAGACAGGACAAACGGAATAACAGATGGCTGGGAATGTTCAACTTGACTTCCAACTTTTGCAGCGCGAACAACTTGAGCTTCACCGACTCGGTTGTTACTGAGGAACTGAAATCATGGAGAAAGAAGCTCGAAAAGACAAGGAAAAATTCTGAAAAGCGCGTGAAGGATGTTACAGACGCTGTTTTTACTGCCGCACAACGCATTACTCGATACTCCGAGTACATCTGTCTCCGAGCCAATATCCGCAACGAGTACACTTGGATTGGCCATGGTGGAGTCCTACTCGTATTTGATGGCCTCCACTGCCGATCTAACCGGTGCAACGACAAGTCCGTGCACTTCTGCAACTTCGTAGTGTTCCACCTCAACGAGGTCAGCCCAGGTGACAGCGCTCCACAGGAGACTCTGACCAACGCTACCATTGAAATCGTGATGAAGTTCTTACCAATAAGGCGACACGAGTTGGTGCTGCAGGCGATGCGGCATCAGCGCGGAATCAACGCTGCAGACGCCCTGGTCCGTTGGGACGAGCAGAAAAATGCCGAAGGAGGTAAGGAAATGAAATGAGATTCGCAGGTTACTTAAGGAATTATTCAAACAACAAATACCAATTGATCTGTGTCCCCTTTCTTTTATACATCGGTTCAATTGTTTTACATTTTGATCCCGTATTAATATTTTTTGACATTTTAAGAAAGGGTCTTCTGAGTGTAATCTATAGAATCACGTTTATAGTCAGTCATTTTTGCCTTTCAGTCGACTTCTTGATCTACAAAAATACTTTAGTGGAAAACAGCATCAGGTCCTACGATATTCGCGTCGGGAATGAGAACGCAGGGCAGAATCTTCGATTGGTTCCCTGCAATGATTGCCAAAGACAAGCTCTGGAAACCGCAATCAAAAAGCGTATTTCTCTTATCTGGGGACCTCCTGGTGAGCATAGAAACAATTCTGAAAATTATTTTGTGAGGTGCGTTTGCTATTATACTCAAGATTCTCGCTGGTTGCACAAATTAAAAAGTACTCAGTAGATGTATCACTTTTGTAAATTTAAGTGCAACTAAATTTCATATCCAGCTAGCGTGAAATTGCATCGCATACTTGCAGTTGCAGTACGCATTTCAAACGTTCATCAAGTAAAAGCCACTTGTAAATAAAACAATTAAATGCCTAGCTAATCACAACAAGCTAATGTACATCAAGGGTAGACACTTTGAGAGACAGATTTTCCGGCAAACATTTGTTTGTGTCCGGAAAACAGAAGCTGTTCTCTCACTGATGGTTTACCTTTAAACACTTTTAGGCACTGGGAAAACAACAACAGGTGTAATGCTCATCTTCTGGTTCGTTTTCATCAATCGTAACCGGAAGGATGCTATGCCTGCCCCAGATATTATTCTCCCGAACGATGACGACGAAGAATATAACGAATTCGAAGACACACAGTACAGCGATGATGAGGAAGATGAGGAACAAGATGTTCAGGACGTATTTGAAGAAACGGAAGGTCTTCTACCTGAGTTTGAAGATAGGAAAGATGCCGTTGATGCTGAATTAACCAGAGCTAACAGAGATGGCTTCGAAGAAGTAGTTTATCGCCGGAAAAGTAGGCGTCGATTGTCATGCTCGACTTCAGCTAAGACTTTATCGGATAGCCGCAGATGGAATCCGCAACCGATCCGCAAATGTCAAAGTCGACGCCAGATCCTGTGCTGCGGACCGTCGAATCGATCGGTCGACGTCATCATCGAGGCGTCTCGGGACTTGCTGGCCGACAAGTGTCCCTCAATGGTTCGAGTTTACAGCGAGCAGGTAGAGCGAATGCACTACCCCGTGCCCGGAGAGATTTCGACGGCCGATGAAGTGTCGCCTGCAATGAAGCGCTTCGCACTGCACGAGCTCATTCGCAGCGAGAACAGCGACGACGCCTACATCATTGGCGGGTTCGATGACGCGTTCAAACTGTTTATTGGTAGCAAGACTGAGGCTCCGGTTACCATGGAAGCAGCAATCAAAACCGCAGCCGGAAGAAACCCTCGGTTCGATAGGTTCATTCGAAACAATCGACTGCGATCGAGACGTCGAGGCGCGTTGGAGCTCGCCGAGGAGGAGGCGGGAGAAGACGCACTCGTCCAGGGATGCGTGAAGCTGTACAAAGACAAAGTGCAAAAATCGAAAGAGCGGGTGCTGCAAAACTTCGACGTCGTACTTTGCACGACTTCCGTCAGCTGCTCTTCTGTGCTGCAGCGCGCTTGTCGATTCGTTCAGATCATCATCGACGAAGCTGGAATGTGCACTCAGCCTGAGCTTCTTGTTCCTATTGTTGGTAGATTATCTACTGAAATATCCGTTCCATCTAGCTTGGGAGCCAGCAATCAAGCTTTCAGTAGAAAGCCAGCATCCCAGTATGCGGAGAGAGTCGTGCTGATCGGCGACCACAAGCAGCTCGCTCCAATCATTCAGAACAAGACGGCGGCAGAGTTGGGTCTGAGCAGGACGTTTCTCGAGATGCACTGCCTCGACTCGGTCATGCTCAATCAGCAGTACAGAATGGTGAGTCGCATGTAAAAAGCAGTCACATTACATAAACTCTGCGTGAAGTAGTGTAGCTAATACCTTTATTGCCTTCATGTCCAATGCATGTATTTTCAGCATCCGAGCTTAGCGGACTTTCCGTCGAAGCGTTTCTACACCGTGAAAGACTCCGGAGGTCTGCGCACCCAGCCGTCCAAGTCCTGGACGGGTGTCTTGGATGCCGAGACCCGAACTCAAGGCAACGCTAGTTGGACTGGGCTGAACTGGCATCGACTGGCTAAGCATGACTTGTTCGACAGTCGCGGTGCCAACGGAGTCAGAAGGCACGGTCTCTTGACTCAGCGCAACGCGAACGTCCTTCACGGATGTTGGCCTGGTGTAAGACGCAATAAGCATTTTGACACATTGCCTGATGTTCCAGCTAAGGATTTTCACCCCATGGGAGAGGAGGAGAGAATCGTCTTCCTGCACATCCAGGGCCACGAGGAGAGAACACTCGTGGCCACCGAGGACGGTCGCGAAGACTCATACAAGAACGAGCTGGAGATCGACACTGTGGTGAGTTTCGTTGATGACAGACCGAAGAACTCTAGTGATCGAACTCTTGAATATTTATACTTACCAGTAGAATTTCTGTGTTTGGTGTGTAGGTTCGAGTCTACAAGGAGATTCACAATCGGCTCAGTGGAGACGACAAGAAGGATCCTCGCAGGTGCATCGCGGTGATGTCCCAGTACAAGTACCAGGTGTCCGAGATCACGCGGCGCTTGAAGGAGGAAAACCTGGCGATGCCAACGGTGAACACGGTGATCGCCTGTCAGGGCAGCGAGTTCGCGTACGTGCTGCTGAGTCTGGTCCGCTCTATGCCGGACTATGACATCGAGGCGAACCCGCTGCCCGGCTGGGAGAGGAAGTTCCTGGGCTTCATCACTGACGAGAACCAGACCAACGTAGCGCTGACGAGAGCTCAGCGAGGCCTCGTCATTGTTGGTGAGGATCTTAGCCAATGTTTATACATGACACGTGACCGTTCGTGTGTGCTCATAATCTTTCAATATTTTCATGCCCTGAGCAAACCTTTGACGCCGCTGCTCAGGTAACCGCAAGCTGTTGCGTCGCGATCCAAATTGGTCTTACCTGTTGCACGATCTCAAGGAGCGAGGCTGCATTCCGAAATCTGCCGCTGACTTCCCAAATAAGACGGGGGACAAGAGATTCTTGACAAGAACTGGGAAGTGGTGAACTTAAAGACATTTTGACAAAAGATACAACGTTTATTGTGAGATTTTAAGCAAGTTAATATAATATTTTGCATTGTTGTGTTGTGGAAATCAATTTTTAAATGCCTACCATTGACATCCCATGTCCCGCTGGAAAATATTTGGCAGCGTCGACACGGTGACGTTTCGCTACGACAGGAAGAGAGCGACAGCCTTGTTGTCGATTAAGACTGGATCGTGCAACATCAATCTATATAAACATTGAATCGCTTTTATTGGCGGAGAATACCTGTAAATGCAAAGTAATCGTAACACTTGAATTTTGTCTAAAAAAGAATTTCTTTTTTTCGACCAACAGTGAAAAAATTGATTGGTCGAGATGGCAATGGTGACGACAGGGTGCTAGATGTTTTCCAGCGGGAATGTTTTTTATTGTTTCCTGTTCCTGTTATGTCAATCTCAAGATGATTAGTTTGTAAATCGTTTTTGTTCTCTGTGCCGTTTTTGTCTTTTAGGTGAATCTTCTTTGTCTCTGACGTTTTGAAGTGCTTGGTTTATGCTGGCGTCTTAGGTTGGGTTGAGCTGATCGAGTTTAAATATTTTCAGTGTATGCCTCATACTCGTAAAGTACGAAATGACTTTACTTACGCGCCCGTAACAGATAATAATTTTGCAAAAAATTAAATTCTGTATTCGTATTCAGCCTTCTTTAATCAATTGTATTTCATTTACAATGGATTAATAAACTTTATATGAACCAGCTTTTTGTCACGGAACATAGGGCAAACCTCATGATGTAATGTAGCTAGCTCTCAGGAAATTACGAGCGTACGTGCGACATGTATATAGCAACGTTGCAACGCTCATACACGATTGTTTAATACGCCCTTAATCCTCCATTAATTAGCTACCAGGGGCGTCGCCACCGGGGGGACAGAGGGGACATGTCCCCCCCCCCCAGTAAAAGTTATGGGGGGACATGCCAATGCTTTGTCCCCCCACCCCACCTTTGTTGACCTCTTTGTTGTTGACCTCTTATGGAAAACAAAAAATTTGCTTCAGGGCGACAAAACATAGCGCCTGCGGACCAAAATGGTGCCTGCGGCGCTAGAATGAGTGCCTGTGGATCTAAAATGATCGCTGACAACACTCTGATTCTGAAAATAATGTAACATCTTAAAATTTCTTTACGTTTTCTCAAAATGCGGATATTCCTGATCATAAATCAACGCGTCTATGTATATTGTATAGCTTTGATCGTTTTGCCTCGATTCTTGTTGTTCCACACAATTTCATGGCCGCTAAAATATTACACTTCTTTCGTATTTAAAAGAAATATTTTTTGTTTTATTGTGATCAATTTCCAACGCCAAGTCATATGGGTGAGCCTCGATAAGGTGTGCGAAGCTTTGGGTAAAAACACTAAGACTTAAGTGAATTTACAATTACACATATCCATAATTACATGTAGCAAAATTTGTAGCTGATGTTAAGTTCATCACTATTGTAAATGAATACCGGTTTTTAATTTTTTATCTTGTGCACATTTATCCGATGATGATGGTAACTTCTATATAACAGCATACAGTGTAACACGAAGTAAAAAAGCATGCCGACGACTCGATGTCATTGTCTTAATATTAAGTATACGCGATTTACTAAAAGTACGCAGTGCTCGTAAAATCAAACTAGAACTTTTACTGTTCTAGTTTCGCCTGCGCTAGTTCTAGAGACGCCTGCGCTGCAAAAAATTAAGCAGTGTGGTGCGCATTTCCTCACACTTCCGCCGGCACACTAAGAACTCCACGGACAGTATCAATCTGCACACCGAGATACACCAAGCATTGCGTAGGTTCAACCACTTTGTTCCAATTGACACCAAAACCTAACTGGCGAACCAGCTTCATCAGCTCTTTTAGAGCACCCATGCACTCTTCCTCGCTCTCGGCCGCAACCAGAAAATCATCCAGGTAAACCGAAATAGTAGCCACGCCGCGTCGCACCATCATCCTCTTGACCGCTTGAGTAAGCCGGTAGAAGATCTCGACCGAGGCGCAGCTACCAAAGGGTAGCCGGGTGTCGACAAGCCATGTCAGATCACGGTTGCCTTTAAAGCACCAACCAATGCCGGTCGCCTGGTAATCATCCGGATGGATCGCCACACTTCTGTAAGCTTGCGACAAATCAAGCTTCGCCATGAACCAGCCCTTGCCAATAGAGGCTGCAACCTTCTTGACGGACTCAAACCTGGGGCTCAGCTTCTTCGTATAATTGTCATTTACCTAGTAGCCCGGAGGCGTGCTGCAGTCATGAATAAGTCTAATCTTCCCGTTATCCTTGGGAATAGCTCCCAGAGGGCTGATCATCGTAGGCTTCTTATGCACAACCAAGTACCTGCCATTCTCAATCTCTTCCTTAATTTGCAGCTCAACAGCGCGATGAAAAGCAGAAGTAGACATGTAATTGGCATTAAAAGTCTCATAAAGCCATTTTCCATCAGTAATGCGAAAACCATTTGCGATGCCGTCTAGGATAAAATCCCGATCAGGGTCATTTCTCAAGTTCAGAATCCCACGATCAAAGACGCAGGTGACCCCTGCACTGCCAACGACAGGATTGTTAAAATTTAAAACAGGCTGAGCATTAGGCAAACATTTAGGATTAAAACAGAGCATCGCAGAGTTCAGTTTTTTGTTGAATGGTTGGCCTCAGGGTGGGCCTCAAAACAGATGCGGCAGACGTGCCGGAATTTGCAGCTCGACCGGAAGCACCCCCGGCGATTAAAGTGCAAGCAGATCTCTTCCCCGTCTGGCGTTCTGAGGCTCTTGGGGTCTATTGGTTTTTGAAAACGCTGCTGCCGTGGCTGGGGCAATGACTTGCTGACTTCCATGGTTTGCTGGAGTTCCAGTTCTGATTAAGTGCTTAGCAACGAGTTGGAAAGACTCCTTGCCCCATCGCATGCCAGTTTCAGCTTGCCTAGTGCGGTAGTCCTCGTCAAAACGGTTCACCTGCGCAAGGCCGAAGCCCGCATTAAACAGCTCGCCACTCTGTATTGAGTAGCGTAGGTAATTCATCAAATCAGTCGTGTCGACGGTTCCATTTCTACTAGTCACCAGGGCACCATCCTTGATCATCTGCATCATCAGCCTGCAATTGCCTACCAAATACTGCGCTGCTGTGATGCTATCTGGATTAGGTTTTCTGCTCTTGTAAGTGATTCGGCCACCAGAACCATTAGCCAGCACCTCTTCCTGCTCAAAGCCGTCGAGGAAATCACGAATCAGGAGAGCCTTACGTCTACGGCTCGTACCAGAACACTCCATCCGTTCATTGGCTCTGTTCCATGACAAAAATCTATCGAGCAGCTCATTGCCATTATCTTCCTGGTCTAATCCAGCATCATCGCACCCATCAGGAAAGTAACTGGGGCCAGCAGGCTTGGCACACTCACCGCGATTCATAGGACGCGTGGATCATGGACACTTGCGCTGCAGATCTCCGATCTTCCTCTTGAGTTGAGCGGCTTCCTTGCGTAGTTGCAACAGTCTGCATGATCTCCTTTTCTGCCTTCGCGATGTTCTCGTCCAGGCCCGCCGCCGACTCCCGAGCCGCCTCCGTACTGATGTTGTCTGCATCGGCTTCTTGCTCATATTGCTCCATGTTCTGCAATAGCGAATCTGTCCACGACTGGTCTGGGGCTGCGAGCAAAGCGCTGACTAGGTCGGCCTTTTTGCCCCGACTGCTTATGTTAGCGTGGGCACACAAGGCTTGCAGAGCCACCTTGCTCAGGTGCATAAGTTTGTCACGGTCAGCCATTGCAAAAAATCAATACGCGCTTGGCGGGTCAGCGACAGCCCGCATCGCATTAAATAAATGCCACTCAAGCCGCGGGCACGTGACCAAGGCCCGGCCCACCACCCCCGCACCAACGCCCAAGAGCCACACCCCACTGGTTTAACACCCAACCAAGCTACGTCCGGTCGGACGACACAACTTGCCAAGCGAAAAAATGCGTTAAGGTGTCATCGAAATATAAGTAAGAGTCGAGCGAGTTACACGTAGGATTATACCCTCGAATATAGAAAATAGGAAACAAAACAAGGTTAATTCAACGGTAGCAACGGTAACTGTACATACACTGTACACATCACTGAAATTAACCTTGCATAAAATTAACTAAAAAACCAGCTGCACTAAACAAAAACAAATAAACAACAAAATAAAAATAAAAAATAAAAATTTTTATGGCATTAAAAAACCTATATTAGTAACCGAAAAAACAATTTTATCGCTTTTAAAATCATCGTGCTATGCCTACTTTTGTTTTAACTAAGTGTCTATTCAATTGTCTAGTTTTCTAAGAACATACGTCTTCAAATGTTACCTGTTACAATGTTGCTCCGTTTCCATGTTGCTCCGTTTCCATGTTGCTCCGTTTCTCTTCTATTATGATTTAATTTTACTGCTGCACCATGCTATTACAATGGTTACTAAGTAACATTCTTACTACTTATGTATTTTTATTGGTGTTTCATATATATACAGATATTAGGTAGGCCTATTAGTAGTGCATTAATGTAGTACTGGTAATGTATACTTATCTACTGGTAGCATATGTACTATTTCCTGGTCAGAGCAGTCATTGTCACTGTTTACCCTATTGCTATAGCTCTAATATATTCCTTTAAAGGGATTTATCTTAGACTAGGCATTCCTGGGATCATACTGCTCATATTGTGTTAAGGCAATTTATACTGCTCTAAGGCAAATTACTTCAGAATACTAAGATATATCTTGTTTTTTTAACTGTTCTTAGTTCTCCCAATGGGTTTCTAAGGAAATGAACAATCTTTGAAAACTGCAAGTAGTGAATTTGATTAACTTTCCAAAGAACAATAGATATACCATGTTATTTCAAGATATTTATCTTGATTTTTCAAGATATTTATAATTTTAGCAATAATTCAAATACAGTATTTTCTACAAAATAGCAGGCTATAAATGTGGCACTATAAAAAGAATATAAAACAAGTACCGTATTACTACTGAGTGCATCAGTTACCAGGGAAAAATATTTAAAATCTATGTAATTAACATACTAAAACAGAAAAACTAAAAGCTAATAAAAAATTCAAAATAATCTAAATTTTGCCAGATTTTTTCTGCTTATAGTTCATAAACAACTTCCTATTCACTTGCAATTTAACAATGGAACACAAATGTATTGCTATAGTTGAACTTATCAACTGTGGAAACACCAACTCAAATTTCAAAATCTCTTGGAGTCTAAAAAAAAACTGTTTATGCTACAAAGTGGTTAAAGCTGGCTAGAGTATCAAAGCTGTTGAGAAAACAAAGTACAGCAATGCAATGGGCTGCAACTTCTTAGTGTGGTTGCCATCGACGGTCAAGTTGCTCCACCAATCTTCCTCGATCAAGGTAAACGATTCAATGCTGCTAAGTATGTGGATATTTTGCATTGGCACATCCTTCCATGGGCTCCATCTGGCATCAGGATGGAGCTCCGGCTCACACTGCGTGCGCGACCCAAGAGTTCTTAAGAGCTGAGGCACCAGACTTCTGGCCAAAGGATTTGTGGCCACCACACTCACCAGACCTCTTACCACTGGACCATGGCATATGGCTGCACCTCAAAGCCAGGGCCTATGCTAGACGCCATGAAAATGTTGCGGTTCTGCGATGCTTTGTTCAGCAGAAGTGGCAGGCAATGCCTTGAGACTTTGTCTAGTGCATATGCTCTGCATTCAGAAGTCGTCTGAACAGTTATTGAAGCTGGTAGTGAAGTATAATAATACAATGAACTATAAGATAATTTAGTTCTAAGTGACTAACTGTAACACATTCTTAAATACACAACGTTTTGTCATACCAGTTCCCTGGTATGTAGCGCACCCGGGTGTTATAGCAAAGGTGCACTACCTCAAGTATAGAATATATAGCTTTATTAGTTAAATAATTGCATCAAAACTGAAGGATATCATATAATCTTATAATTCATGCTTTGATTTTGCAACATGTTGACACCAAAGGACTTGCAATTCAATAAAGATCTAAGAAAATATGAGCCAAGTCAATACGGCAAAATATTTCTTAGAAACAAGCTACGATCCAGCAGCCATTTATATGTCAAATCACTTAGTCAGCACACTGGTTCAGTCAATGCTATCGAGTTTGACAGCAAAAATGAATTTCTTGCTAGTGGTAAGTGCTTATAATATTTTTAATGACCCTTCACCCCAACCCTACAGTACAAGCTTTAATTCTTAACTCTTGTCTTAGTCTAGAATTTAATCTTGATCTCGCACAAATACTAAACCTTCATCTTACTACACAGTGACTAAGCCTATCCCTACATCCCCACCCTGCACCCTATCCCTACATCCCCACCCTGCACCTCATCCCTACATCCCCACCCTGCACCCTATCCTACATCCCCACCCTGCACCCTATCCCTACATCCCCACCCTGCACCCTATCCCTACATCCCCACCTGCACCCTATCCCTACATCCCCACCCTGCACCCTATCCCTACATCCCCACCCTGCACCTCATCCCTACATCCCCACCCTGCACCTCATCCCTACATCCCCACCCTGCACCCTATCCCTACATCCCCACCTGCACCTCATCCCTACATCCCCACCCTGCACCCTATCCCTACATCCCCACCTGCACCCTATCCCTACATCCCCACCCTGCACCCTATCCCTACATCCCCACCCTGCACCTATCCCTACATCCCCACCCTGCACCCTATCCCTACATCCCCACCCTGCACCCTATCCCTACATCCCCACCCTGCACCTCATCCCTACATCCCCACCCTGCACCTCATCCCTACATCCCCACCCTGCACCCTATCCCTACATCCCCACCCTGCACCCTATCCCTACATCCCCACCCTGCACCCTATCCCTACATCCCCACCCTGCACCTCATCCCTACATCCCCACCCTGCACCTCATTCCTACATCCCCAACTTCCCCCAGGCGGAGATGACACCTCAATCATTCTGTGGAACATCGAGCGCGACATTCTGGTGGCCGACAGCAGCAGCAGCAGCCAGTCGTCGCCAACTCGCATGTCGGAGCGACACATGTCGAACATATTCGCTCTGCAGTTCGACTGCCAATCTCGCTCGCTGATCTCAGCCGGAAATGATGGATAATTTTCCTGCACGACCTCTGCACTGGCCAGCTGATCAGGGGCATGGTTCGAACCCGGTCCGTGCTGGGACTGTCCTCGCATCCCTGCAACCCGGCTGTGCTTGCTGCCGCTTTTAGCGACGGCCGGGTCATTCAGTACGACACAGAGCTGCTGAGCGACCTCCGGCTATGCCTATTCTCACCGACTGCCTGATGGCCACCTGTGTAGCCTATCATCCAACTGACGAGCACCTGGTGATGGCGGCAACCGCCGACACCGGGGTCTGTCTGGTCGATGTCAGACAGCCGATGCAGCTTTGTAAAATTGTGG
>NIVC01001753.1:0-241807 GCA_002269645.1 Macrostomum lignano | reverse complement strand
GACAAGTTTAAGCTGAATCTCTCAGGCTTTTCTGCCCCGCACTGCGCCCCCTGCCGCCAGTAGGCCGGCTTCGACTCTCTGCTGCTCTGTCCAGGCGGTTCCGACTTTTTCCTCGAAGCTCGAGCCGCAGCAGCAGCAGCGGCAGAGACCGTCGAGTCCTGATCCTCCCGCCGCTCCAACGGCGGTGCTTCACGACGAAGACCTGGCAGCCACCGAGGAGAGCGGCGGCTCGCTGTTGCGCTTCTTCAACAGCTGCACCGGCGTCGCCTGTCCCGCCGGCCGACTTCTGCCTCTGTCGGCGACGTCGAAGGAGCTCCTCGTACCAGGCGCAGGACTGCGGCGGCTGCTGCTGCGGCATCAGGGTTGAGCAGCTCCGTCGAAGTGCTCGCCCGCCGACGATGGAGAGGCGACTTCGGCAGTCGGAGGGGTCTTCTCAATGTTGACATTGTCGCTCCCACAGGTTGTCGATGTCGCCGAGCGTCGGAACGAGTCCGGCGCACCCCGGCAGCGGCTGCGGCTGGCCGCTAGAAGCCATTCTAAAGCTGCTGCAGAAATTGCATAGGCCGTCTTCTGCTTTTTAAGCGTCCCTTTTTTAACGCAAGTTGCTGTTATGCCGAATACCTGCCTGTCCAAGGGCTGCTGATTTGCATTTGCAGAACTGCACGGCACAGCAGTTGCGCGGCCATTCGAACTTTGCACTGACATTAGTTCGTCCGTTTGCCGTCTCTCAGTTCGAGTTGAGCAAAAGAGCTTACTAATCAGCTAATAAATAATTGAAAATGAGCTGCGAGACTGGAGGGGCCAAAATGATTGTTTACAGCCCCTGAAAAGGTATGGATATATTAATTGACCTTTTTAAAAAGTACATGCACTCGTCGAAGAAGTGAGGAGGCGAAATAGCCATGGTAAAATGGTTTTGCCTGCTTGATTGGACTCGCGTCATTAAATTTTGCATAAAAATGGAGGTTTTGGGGCTTCAATTGGAGTCCGGAACCGGAAATGATCCCTTATTAAATAAACTCTTAGTCAATAGTATAAGAGGTTGTAGCCTAGTGGTTAGAGCGTCGGACTCGCGACTTGAAGGTCGGGGGTTCGATTCCCGATCCCACTCGAACAATTTGGGTCCTTGAACAAGACACTCAACCATGCATTGCTTCAGCTCACCCAGCTGTAAAATGGGTGCCAGCATTAGCTGGGGTAACTGAGGGTGTGTGTGGCGACCACCCAGTCCTTGGACTGAACAGCCGTACGCAGCCTTCAGATGCGCTGCGCAATAGCTGCAACTGAGCTGTCGGTTGCACATCTGGCCATTAGGGCAGGTGTAATCAAATATTATTAATCTACTATTATTATTATTAGACTCTAAGTCTATTATTAGACTTATTATTGGGGGGACAAAGGTTCCCCCATAAGTCTAATAGAAAAAGGTTCCGGTTCCGGGAATGATTCTGCATCAAACAATTAAAACAATTTTTAATCATTAATGAAAACGATCCGGCCTACTATTAGTAGCCAGATGGGTTCTGTGCCGCAGAATAAATTACGGGCCAGGGACTACTCAAACACCGGGACGGGAAACCAGGAATTTTTTACGAGGCTGGTCTTTTATCAGCAGTAGAAAATAACCATAGACAACAAAGCAACACAGCATCTCTCTAATGCAAATAATTGCCAGCCAGCCTCGTAAAAAACTTTAGTCTCCCGTCCCGGTGTTTGAGGTAGTCCCTGTTACGGGCGGTGCCAATTATCACTACAAAGCAGCACAACAGCACAAGCAAGTTAACGGCAAAGTACAGACAATAGTTCACTAAATAACTAATTAATTAATAAATAAATAATATATATAGTTATTATGCCTGCAAAACTCAGACCAAAGAACAACAAAATTATGAACTGTTGTTTAAGTCTGCGGAATGAAATTTGATTATGCCAATGGTTTGTAACTGCAGTAGAGGTGGTGTCATCATGACATAAATAAATTTATAGATATATCAGCTATTATGCCACACAGGTAATTAAATAATCTTAACTAAAAATAAGGGTGCATAATGCAGAACAAAATGCTATCAAACACGAATTTCTGTTGTTTTCCGATATCATTGCATTTTAGTAAATTTAGATGAGTTTTTAAGCAGAATGTTCGGCAAGCAGATTATTAATTGTCATGCATTTGAGACTAAACTAATAAAATATTCATTATTCTAAAACAATAGCGATAATATATTGTTGTACAACAAAAATCTCTAAAATTAATACATACACTCCATCAGATTCACTATATGATCAGATTCACGATATTATCAGATTCACTATATGATCAGATTCACAATATGTTCAGATTCACAATAGGATCAGATTCACTGTATGATCAGAGATTTACAATAGGATCAGATCCACTATATGATCAGATTCACAATAGGATCAGATTCACAATAGGATCAGATTCACAATAGGATCAGATTCACAATAGGATCAGATTCACAAGGATCAGATTCACTATATGATCAGATTCACTATATGATCAGATTCAATATATGATCAGATTCACTATAGGATCAGATTCACAATATGATCAGATTCACAATAGGATCAGATTCACATAGGATCAGATTCACAATAGGATCAGATTCACAATATGATCAGATTCACATAGGATCAGATTCACAATAGGATCAGATTCACTATAGGATCAGATTCACTATATGATCAGATTCAGTATATGATCAGATTCACTATATGATCAGATTCACTATAGGATCAGATTCACAATAGGATCAGATTCACTATATGATCAGATTCAGTATATGATCTGTGACATAGTGACACGATAAACTTTGCTATAGGTTGTATGCACTGTAGTGTTGACTCGCTAGCAGTGGAGTTGTTATTGATCGGCTTAGAGATTGTATTTTATTCCACCCCACCCCATGCGCGCGTTTGAATCTGTCTGAACCCACCACCTCAGTGCTAAATAATAAATGTTAGCAGCCTAGCTCTCAAGCGAGCACCTTTTACTCACTCCTGCAATTCCACACTTCTGCCTCGCTTAACAAAGTTATCACAATGGCGACGAGTCTGCCCACGCTGGGCCAACTGCTACCATTACAAACATCGAGATCTTC
Source organism: Macrostomum lignano (assembly GCA_002269645.1). NCBI lineage: Eukaryota > Metazoa > Platyhelminthes > Macrostomidae > Macrostomum > Macrostomum lignano. Next base: position 238,685 of record NIVC01001753.1, on the reverse strand, counting down.
CTAGAGCGTCTCGAGCAGTACTTCATCTGCAAGGAGGTGAAGGATGAAGCAAAAGTGGCAACTCTGATCACGTCGATCGGAGAGGAGGCTTACATCACACTGCGGAGTCTGTGCCAGCCGGTCCAAGTGGCGCAGAAGTCTTACGCTGACCTGAAGAAGCTGCTGACAACGCACTTCGCACCCAAGCCTTCGGAGCTAGCTGCGAGGTTCCGTTTCCAACAACGAACTCAGCAAGCAGGCGAGAGCTTCACGGCATTCATCGCGGGGCTCCAGGCTCTGTCAGATGACTGCAACTTCGGTGAGTCGCTAAATGAGCGGCTCCGAGACCAACTCGTGTTCGGCCTTCGAAGCAACGCCTATCGAGCCAAGCTGCTGGAAGTCGTTGAGCCGACTTTCGAATCCCTGCAAACAAAGGCTATGTCGCTGGAGTCTGCAGAGCGTTCGTCCCTGGAGATGTCACAAAGGGCATCGGAGTCTGTTGCCAATCTGCAATTTGTCAGCAAGAGAGGTAGCCGCAAGCAGGTGACACCCTCAGCGCACCACAGAGGGCATCGGGTCAGCGGCAGCGACAACGGCGGCAGCGGCAACGGCGGCAGCGGCAACGGCAGCGGCAACGGCAGCGGCAACGGTGGCGGTGGCAGCTCATGCAAAAGCTGTGGCGGTTCCCACGAGCGTCATTCATGCAAGTTCAGGGACGCCAAGTGCCATGCATGCGGCAAGGTCGGCCATATCCGCAAGGTCTGCCAGTTCACCAAGCAGGCCAAGCTACACATGCTACAAGAGGAGCGGATGGCACCTACTGTCGAAGGCGCGTGTGACACCCAGGTGCCCATCTTCGCAGTCCGACCAACAGGCAGAAACGCTGGACCGACAGTCATGCTGCTCGTCAACGGCCAGGAATGCCAGTTTGTCATCGACACCGGCTCTGCAGTCACGCTGATGCCGCAGCAGCTGCAGCAAAAGTTACTCCCTCAGCTACAACTGGCTCCATCGGCTGCAGTGCTGCGAACCTTCACCAATGAACGCTTTCATCCGCGAGGCCAAGCCACAGTCTGCGTCCAGCACAACACCCAGCAGCTACAGCTACCGCTGCTTGTAGTCGACAAAGGAGACACGGCACTGCTGGGACGAGACTGGCTGGCTCACCTTCGGCTGGACTGGCCGACAATTATGGCCCAGGTGCACGCCGTGTCGACCGATAGCGACATCAGCGACCTGCATGAGAGATTTGCTGCGGTGTTCGAGGACCGACTTGGCGAATATCGACACGGTAAAGTGCGGCTCAACGTCGTCGACGGTGCCCAACCTCGGTTCTTTAAAGCCCGCCCGGTTCCGTATGCACTACGAGAGCGCGTGGACGAGGAGCTGCAGAGACTGGAGGCCAACGGCATCATTTCGGCGGTTAAGCACAGCGATTGGGCCTCTCCGATCGTTCCGGTGGTCAAGAAGGATGGCGGCGTCAGGATTTGCGGTGATTATACGCAAACTTTCAACCCGGCGTGCCTGACCGAGCAATACCCTCTGCCTAAGATCGAGGACCTGTTTGCCAAGCTGGGAGGCGGCTGCAAGTGGACAAAACTCGATCTGTCCAATGCCTTCCTGCAGCTTCCGCTCGCCGAAGACAGCAAAGCCTTCGTCACGATCAACACGCCGAAGGGACTCTACCAGCTCAATCGCATGCCTTTTGGGATCAAGTGCGCCACTGCGATCTTCCAACGGACGCTGGACACTCTGCTAGGAGATCTCGACTCTGTCCAGGTGTTTGTCGATGACATCCTGGTCACCGGCAAGACGATGCACCAATATAAGAAAAACCTGGAAGAAGTTCTGCAGCGCCTTCTTGATTCGGGACTCAGGCTGAACAAGCAAAAGAGCCAGTTCTTCATGGACTCAGTCGAGTATCTGGGTTATCGCATTGACGCATGTGGACTCAGCCCGCTGACGGACAGGGTGGCCGCAATTCAAGACGCCCCAGCGCCGAAGGATATCAGCCAGCTGCGCTCGTTCCTCGGCATGCTGACTCAGTACGGCCGGTTCCTGCCTAACCTGTCCACCGTTGTGGCGCCGCTCAATCAGCTGCTGGCCAAGGACGTTCGTTGGACGTGGGACAAGCCGCAGCAAACCGCCTTCAGCGAAGCTAAGCGTCTGCTGCTCCATTCACCTGTGCTGGTGCATTACAATCCGGATCTGCCGCTGCGGCTCGAGTGTGACGCTTCACCATACGGAGTGGGTGTGGTGTTGTCCCATCGCATCGACAACAAAGACTGCGCAGTGGCATTCGCTAGCCGCACCCTGAACGCAGCTCAGCGGGGCTACTCGCAGCTCGACAAGGAGGCGCTGGCCATAATGTTCGGGCTGCACCGCTTCCATCAATTCCTCTACGGCCGGAGATTCACGATAGTCACTGATCACCTGCCGCTACTCGGGCTACTGGGCGAGCGGAAAGGCATCCCGGCACACGCTGCAGCCCGCATGCAGCGGTGGGCGATCCGGCTGGCGAGCTATGACTATGCGCTCGAGTCAGTTCCAACGGCATCCGGCACATCTTCTCGGCGCCATTCCACTCGGTGACCAACGGCCAGGCCGAGCGCTTCGTCCAGGTACTGAAGCGGCATCTGAGTAAGTGCGGTCACTCAGACGCGCAACTTCAACGACTGCTGATGGCCTATCGCAACACTCCGCACAGCGTCAGTGGCACCGCGCCGAGTCAGCTGCTCATTGGCCGCCGGCTGCGCAGCCGGCTGGACCTCCTGACACCATCGTTGACTTCGGCCATGCAACAGCGACAGCAGCATCAGCTTCAGCAGCAGCGGCCAGCGCGCCAGTTCCAGCCTGGAGATCGTGTGCTCTACCGCGATTTCAGCACTGCTGCTCGTGCAGGAGAAAGCAGCCGCTGGGCCGAAGGTGTCATTGTCAATGCCGGCACTCGCAACTGCACAGTCGATTCTGGGCGCGGCGTACAAGCGCGACACGCTGACCAGCTGCTGGCGGCTCCCGCTGGGTTGGCCGAGTCGAATAGCAGCACAACCCCGGCCGAGGACTGCGCGGCACCTGACGCTGGCGGCACGCCAGCCTCGCCGCAGGCAGACACGGCTGACTCTGCTAACGAGGCACCCCGGCGCTACCCGACTCGAGTTCGAGCACCACCTAACAGATTGATGCTGCAGTGAGGGCGTTAACTTAGGGGGGAGATGTGACATAGTGACACGATGAACTTTGCTATAGGTTGCATGCACTGTAGTGTTGACTCGCTAGCAGTGGAGTTGTTATTGATCGGCTTAGAGATTGTATTTTATTCCACCCCACCCCATGCGCGCGTTTGAATCTGTCTGCACCCACCACCTCAGTGCTAAATAATAAATGTTAGCAGCCTAGCTCTCAAGCGAGCACCTTTTACTCACTCCTGCAATTCCACACTTCTGCCTCGCTTAACAAAGTTATCACATGATCAGATTCAGTATATGATCAGATTCACTATATGATCAGATTCACCCTAAAGCACAAAATCTGCTCAAAAAAGTACAACAGGTACTATTTAGTTAATAATATAGAATGACAACAGTCGAGACCATAAACTATTTGATTTATGACTGTCCGAGTCAATTATGATTGGACAGGGGCGCCTTCTCCTCTGCTTCGGCCTCAGCTATCGGCTTCGCGTCGGCACCTTCAGAGTCGGCGGCGGCGGCGGCAGCGGCAGCCCGGCCAGACGACTGCGGAACGTCCAATTCGAAGGTCTTGCCGGTGCGCGAGTTCGGGCTGAGGTTCAGCTTGCTGATTGACAGCATCTCGCCCTGAGACTCTTCCACTTCTGCTGGGGCCACGTTAACCACGCAGCGAAACACGTCGTGATGCTTCTGCAGGCGGCCGGTGTGGAACAGCCAGTCGGTGAAGTAGCTGACGCCCACGCAAGCTGCCAGAGACAGCAGCATGCTGAGCGTCTTCACCGGGAACCGCTGGTAGAAGCCTTCCCCGTCGACGAATCCCGGATAGCGGAACAGCGGCGGCAGGAACAGCAGCGTCTCGCCGGCGGTGAGGCGGCAGAACAGGCCGACCAGGTAGCCAGCCAGGGAGCCGTATGTGTTCGACTTCTTAATATAGATGACGTTGAGCAGCTGCGGGAACAGGATGACAAAGACCAGATCGGAGCAGAGGAACCACAGGCCGTAGATGGTGGTGATCTTGATTGCCAGCACGCAGGCGATGGCGCCGATGACGGCTATGGCGACTCGCATCGACCAGATGATCTGCCGGTCCGTGGCCTGCTGCCAGAAGATCGGCTTCATGACGTTTCGAGCAAACATCGAGGCTGCGGACAGGATCGAGCTGTCAGCGGAGGACATGACGGCGGCGGAGACTACCCCGAGGCCAAGGAATGACACGACTGGCGGGCAGAGGTACTGGAGCACCAGCGGCAGGATCAGCTTCATCTCTTTTTCCGCGAACTGGCCTTCGGTTTTGTTGAGAAAGCCAGTCGCCTCCCAGTCTGCGGCATAGTTTGGAGACTTGAATCAGGTAAATGCGCTAAGTTTATGGCGTTCTTCAGCTTGACACTAATGCACTCACAGCCACACCATTCATAACAGCATTCATAACAGCCACACCATTCATAACAGCATTCATAACAGCCACAGCATTCATAACAGCATTCATAACAGCCACACCATTCATAACAGCATTCATAACAGCCACACCATTCATAACAGCATTCATAACAGCCACATTATTCATAACAGCCACACCATTCATAACACCATTCATAACAGCCACACCGTTCATAACAGCCACACCATTCATAACACCATTCATAACAGCCACACCGTTCATAACAGCCACACCATTCATAACAGCCACACCATTCATAACAGCCACACCATTCATAACAGCCACACCATTCATAACAGCCACACCATTCATAACAGCATTCACAACAGCATTCATAACAGCATTCATAACAGCATTCATAACAGCATTCATAACAGCATTCATAACAGCATTCATAACAGCTCTCACCAGCAGAAGCGGCCACCGCGCCAATCAGAACAGACGGCACGGCCATCAGCAGGCAGCCAAAGGCGGCCACATAGGACAGAACCTGGGCCTTCTTGGCCGACTTAGCCGACAGCACCCGTTGAAAGTACACCTGCCAGGGAATGCCACCGAAGGTGAGCATGAGCAGGTTGTCTGCGTAATTGGCTCCGTCCAGGGGGTCCAGCTTGCCGAGCCAGCCGAACTGCTCAGTGCCGTTCCACACCCGCTGGACCGCCGTGCTCAGGATTGGCTGGGTGTAGCTGCTGGTCATGGCGAACGGCACCGAGAGCCACTGGGTGGGTGGACGAGAGCGGCCAGTTATTTGTCACGTGATTTGGGTTGAAGAGAGAAGGGTTGAAGGACCTGAGGACTGAATAGAAGAAACTGAAGGATCTGACGACTGAATGGAAGAAACTGAAGTATCTGAGGACTGGATAGAAGAAACTGAAGGATCTGAGGACTGGATAGAAGGAACTGGAGGATCTGAGGACTGGATAGAAGGAACTGGAGGATCTGAGGACTGGATAGAAGAAACTGAATGATCTGAGGACTGGATAGAAGGAACTGGAGGATCTGAGGACTGGATAGAAGGAACTGGAGGATCTGAGGACTGGATAGAAGAAACTGAATGATCTGAGGACTGGATAGAAGGAACTGAAGGATCTGAGGACTGGATAGAAGGAACTGGAGGATCTGAGGACTGGATAGAAGAAACTGAATGATCTGAGGACTGGATAGAAGAAACTGGAGGATCTGACGACTGAATAGAAGGAACTGGAGGATCTGAGGACTGGATAGAAGGAACTGGAGGATCTGAGGACTGGATAGAAGAAACTGAATGATCTGAGGACTGAATAGAAGAAACTGAAGGATCTGAGGACTGGATAGAAGAAACTGAAGGATCTGAGGACTGAATAGAAGAAACTGAAGGATCTGAGGACTGAATAGAAGAAACTGAAGGATCTGAGGACTGAATAGAAGAAACTGAAGGATCTGAGGACTGGATAGAAGGAACTGGAGGATCTGAGGACTGGATAGAAGGAACTGGAGGATCTGAGGACTGGATAGAAGAAACTGAATGATCTGAGGACTGGATAGAAGGAACTGGAGGATCTGAGGACTGGATAGAAGGAACTGGAGGATCTGAGGACTGGATAGAAGAAACTGAATGATCTGAGGACTGGATAGAAGGAACTGAAGGATCTGAGGACTGGATAGAAGGAACTGGAGGATCTGAGGACTGGATAGAAGAAACTGAATGATCTGAGGACTGGATAGAAGAAACTGGAGGATCTGACGACTGAATAGAAGGAACTGGAGGATCTGAGGACTGGATAGAAGGAACTGGAGGATCTGAGGACTGGATAGAAGAAACTGAATGATCTGAGGACTGAATAGAAGAAACTGAAGGATCTGAGGACTGGATAGAAGAAACTGAAGGATCTGAGGACTGAATAGAAGAAACTGAAGGATCTGAGGACTGAATAGAAGAAACTGAAGGATCTGAGGACTGAATAGAAGAAACTGAAGGATCTGAGGACTGGATAGAAGGAACTGAAGGATCTGAGGACTGGATAGAAGGAACTGAAGGATCTGAGGACTGCATACTTGTAGAGGTGCAATGAGACCTTGAAAGATTTAAACTAAAAAATAGCATGCAATTAAGTGAAACAATTTGCGTCCCCTGCTACTCATTAGTAGCAAGTAGTGTTGTTCGGGTAAATACACTCATCGAGGCTGAGAAATGACTGCTGGAAAAGCAGACTGCGCGAATCGCTTGGCAGTTATCCTCTGGGAGACAGAACGCCGTTAATTGCATTTATCCCCTACTCAGTCCCCAATGGCCGAGAACGCTAGCGTCCAGGCGGAAGCAGAGATGTCGCAATTTTTTCTTTACTCTCTTTCTCCATTTTCCCTTTAAAAGGCGCTGCTTTTTTCTAGCTGGTTCGTGCGGAGAACTCAAGGGGGCATAGGGCGGGAGAGACGAGCGGCGAGCAGGAGGAGAACACGGCACTTTGATGACGAGATTCGTGCGCACGCTCGCGGGAATCGAATTTTTTTATTCCCATCCAATTTGCTGCTCGAATCGCACGCGAAGTCAAGAATGATCGGTAAGCTAGGGGAAAAATTTCCCAAATGCTTCCCTCTCTCCAATTCTCCTTGAAGGTAAGGGACAGGACAGGACTATCAAAGCAAAAAGCATCGATTTTCAAGATTTTCACTCTCCGATTCGGGAGAGGTTTTCTCGAAACAGCACGACGCTTCTAGATCTGGGAAAGAAATTTGCTGAGTCGGCAGTTGAGCTGGGATGAGGGAGAGAAGACGAATCAATCACGCTTGCAATAAACTCTGCATCGATTCGGAAAGGGAAGTCTGTCAGTATTCGAATGGGGATCTGTCAGTATTCGAATGGGGATCTGTCAGTATTCGAATGGGGATCTGTCAGTATTCGAATTTGAATCAGTTAGTATTCGAATGGGGATCTGTCAGTATCCGAATGGGGATCTGTCAGTATCCGAATGGGGATCTGTCAGTATCCGAATGGGGATCTGTCAGTATTCGAATGGGGATCTGTCAGTATCCGAATGGGGATCTGTCAGTATTCGAATGGTGACATTGAAACTTCCACTGGCCTCACCAGTCCAAAGAAGATGCAGAACAGCTGCACAACGTCTGTGTAGGCCACTGAGTAGAGTCCGCCGAACAGAGTGTAGCCCAGGGCGATGCAGGCTGACACAATCACTGACTCGGTGCTGCCCATGCTGAGGATCACCTCTAGTGTGGCTCCTGAGTTCGATTTTTTTAGTAATTAAGTATTACGCTTTGTTGCAATTCAAGTTAAGGGCTTAAGGACAGCTTTAGGATTATGAATGACCGGAAGGAAGTGACCGACACTTTGATGCAAGAGAGTGGAATTCCAACCGGATGTGAATTGGATTTTGAACATGGAACCGGAAGTGAATAAGATCTTAAATATAGGAACCGGAAGTGAATAAGATCTTGAACATAGGAACCGGAAGTGAATAAGATCTTGAACATGGAACCGGAAGTGAATAAGATCTTGAACATAGGAACCGGAAGTGAATAAGATCTTAAATATAGGAACCGGAAGTGAATAAGATCTTGAACATAGGAACCGGAAGTGAATAAGATCTTGAACACAGGAGCCGGAAGTGAATGTGATTTCGATTGTTGGAACTGGAAGCAAATAGGATTTTGACCATTGAACCGGAAGTGAATGGCCGTGAATGGCCGTGAAGTGAGTAATGTCTCGAACACGTTACGTTCCACCATAATAAAAGAATTCACTCTAGGCTCACCCAGGGCGGACAGAATGGCGGCGGACCAGAAGACCTCGCCAAGAAGTGCGGGGACGAACAGCAGGCCGCACATTCTCTCGCCGTACTTGTACTGGAACGGGTCCAGCATGGTCACGTAGCCCTGGGTGCGCATCTTGGCCGCGAAGAATATGCCGCCTGGAATTGCGTTGAAGGTCGGCTGGTGCGCTTACTGAGGTCTGACAGTGGCGCTTACTTGGGTCTGACAGTAGCGCTTACTGGGGTCTGACATTGGCGCTTACTGAGAACTGACAGTGGCGCTTACTGGGGTCTGACAGTGGCGCTTACTGGGGTCTGACAGTGGCGCTTACTGAGAACTGACAGTGGCGCTTACTGAGGTCTGACAGTGGCGCTTACTGAGGTCTGACAGTGGCGCTTACTTGGGTCTGTCACTGGTTTGTTGTGGTCTGACAGTTTTTCTAGCGTCTAGCAATCAACACAACAAACTGGGCACTCACCAAGCACCAGACTGAGCGCATAGCCGAACGGAGCCAACGCCCACACCAATCCGTAAGCCGGATTGAACACAATCTCAGCCGTGCCATTGATGTAGCCGCCGCCAACCCATGTCGCTGTAAAAGTTGGGGGGGGGGGGGGTTGCGCAGAGGTGCAGGTTGAAAAAGCTTACACTCAATGTACATTCAGTATAATATAATTATATAAAGACCCGTTTTATCAGTTCAATTTGTTCGTTCAACAAAAGTGTGTACTTGAAAGTGTTTTACAGGGTTGTAAATGTTAGGCTGGGAGTTCTATATTGCCACCACAGATACTAGAACAAATAGATGGCCACCTAGGTATACAAATGTTTAGTAAACAGTTTTCTACTTTTATTTCAGTAGTAAGGAAGAATGCATAAGCTATTATTTAAAGAAACCTTTGATAACTTTGTAGATTTTGCAGCCAAAGCTTGCAGACATAAACAACTTGCTAATTGGTTCAGCCATAATGTACATTAGCTAGTCCACTGAAATGTTCATGCCAGCTTTAATTGGCTGGAACGCGGGAAAAAGGCAATAAATTTGCGGTGGGGTGGGGTAGAGATTTGTGTGGAAAGGCGGTTTGGATGGCTTTAAGCTAGTGGGGGGTGGGTAAAGAGTCAATAAATTACCTTGTCTTTAAAAATACATTAAAATGCTTGTGTAAAACACTCTACTGAAGTGAATAGTAGCTTGCACGAAAATGTGCTGAGTGGCCCATCTAGTTGTTCCTAGTTTCTGTGATTGCCACTGTAATATTTAAGCTTGCAAGTTGACAATTCGTAGGGCCTTCTGGACTTCCAAACTACAAATTAAATGTGTGTGCCTTTTTCTTAGGTTGATTCACAAGTTTCTTGAGCTAAATAAATACACGAATCACAGTTTTTATTCTATAAATAATGTAATAAATTTGCTAAGGTTTTGTAACGTCAATTGGGTTTCGGCCCATAGACAGTAAAAGTAGATAGCAACTTGGCTCGTTTGCCGGTCTCCGGTAGCCTTCCATGAAAAAAAATAGCTCGATAAGATTCTCACTCTTCCCACTCTCTTGATTTGCCATCCGGACGTTAAAATGTTGAGATCGTGTGAATTTTGGGCTAAAAAACTCTGGAACCTTCCTCGGGCCTCTAGCGAGAGGTACAGACAACTCTATTAATTTGTTAAATTTCTACCGTTAGGCCCACTCCGTGCTATGCGGTGTGTTGCAACTAGCCGAAACGGCTGTACAAAAAAGAAGATGGCTGAGAAGAGAGCTGAGCAGAGCGGGAAATCCGACACGGCCAACTCCGGGACCTTGGGCAGGGAAAGAGGGATGGGCTGAGCCTGGGACTTCCGCCCACGCGCTTCCCATTTTGGGATGCTGCAAGTTTTTTATTATTATTGAGGTTCTCGACACCGCAGCAGCGGAGGCGGCAGCTTTGGAGAAGCCAGCAGAAACAGAGCGAGAGTTCTTGTTCAGAAACCGAAAGCAGGCCCAACTGGGATTTGATGCGCCTGTGCTGACCTTGACCGGTGCTTTACGACCCTGCCCGTTTATTTGGTCCCTGCTGGCCTGCCCTTGGCTGCCCACTCCGGCACAGGAATAAAAACCAGCTGTCTTGGCATCGAATTTCTCTTCACTTGATAGCTGGGCTTCGAATACCATAAATTCATGAAATCTGACAATTGAATGTGAAACTCTTATATACAGTCATTTTACAGTTGATGTACATAACGAGTGTAAACTTGATTGGTAAATTTAATTTACAATAACTGAAAGGATAAAATATTAAAACAAATATTTCCAGTAGGGCTTGTGGGCTCCCTAACGCAACGCCTTCGGTGACATCTTCCCAATCTTCGCCAATTTTCGTACTAAAAACCCCAACCAGGGTCGATTTATTATTGTACATGCTTACCTTTGATTTTTTACACTAAAAGCAGAATTTAAGTCTGTTAAATTCCCATCCGAAAGACTTGCTTTATTAGCATCAATAGGAGCCAAAATGTTTTGACAGTCGCGAAACTTCATTGAGTTTAACAGGAGGTTACGGGGGGATTTCGTGAGTTTAAAACAAAACTTGCGCATCAAATAAAAATTCCGATAATTACACGGGATGTCGACAGCTCCAGCAAACACCTGGACAGAAATAATGATCCCACTGAACTTCTCGAGCCGCCAGATCCAAGGACCAATACCCTCCACCTTATGCAGCATTCCATTAATCTCGATGAAGTGCGAGAAGTGCACCCCCAGCATCTACCAATTCCTTCGATGTGATGTTCCCATGGAAGTGAGTGCCTACTCAACCTGAGCAGGACTCGCTTTTTCCCCTAGCTACACGCTTCATCTGGAGAAATCCCCCACTCTCTTCCTATCTCTTGATCAACTTTGCCCCGAATACACACACAAGCGGCTGGCTGCAACCCCCCCCCCCCCCAGGGTGATTGATGCGGTCCGCCTAGAAGCTGAGGAGAGACTGGAGGAGGGAGAATCGCTTAATCAATGCTCTCGGAGCCCCCCCCCCCAATGCAAATTGCCCGTGTTCCGCTTGTGCCCATCCGACCCAAGACTCTCGGGGGGGGGGAGAAACTTCCCGAGGTCTGCGTGCCTTCTTGTCTCCCTCTTTCCTGGTGAATGTAACAAACTCTCTCCTCTCCATGTTCTCTCGCTCTTCAGATCCCTGGTCTGGGCGGGGCGAGCGGCCCTTTGATGATTACAGAGTCGGCAGGTATTAGGCTTAGTGTTCGATACCTGCGAATCCGAACCCTCTTATGCATTTTTCTTCTGCTTTTTCCCACCCTTACTCGATCTGAGAAATCTTACAGAGCCTCTCTGCTCGCGTGTCGGCCAGTTGTGGTTGGGGTAGGGGGGGAGCTCTGACTGACAGGCCGAAATGTGAGAACTGGTTTGAGATTGAAGCGATGCAGGCAGCTCGCTATGGTGGAAGCTGTCTCTCTTCATCAGTGCATTTGATCGACCATCAGTAGTTAGATTGTGTATTTGCTCTCTATCTCTCGAATTTCACCTCGGTGTGCTGTTAACTACTGCCGGGCGTCTGAGTGCATCGACAGTTTCTATAGCGATATTATCGTATGACAATGTCACAGCAAATGAACAAATTTACTCGTGAAACAGTCTACTGCACAGTGTACACTTCGTTGGAGAGTAAAGAAAGAATGAGAGGAGAGGAGAAGGGAGGAGGGAGGGAAGGGAGAGAGGGAAGGAAGGGAGAAGTAGAAGGGAGAGGGAGAGATGGGAGAGGGGAGACGGGAGAGGAGGCAGGGAAAGGGAGAGACGGGAGAGGGGAGAGACGGGAGAGGGGGAGACAGGAGAGGAGGCGGGACAGGGAGAGGGAGAGACGGGAGAGGGGAGAGACGGAAAAGGGGGAGACGGGAGAGGGGGCGGGACAGGGAGAGGGAGAGACGGGAGAGGGGAGAGACGGAAAAGGGGGAGACGGGAGAGGGGGCGGGACAGGGAGAGGGAGAGACGGGAGAGGTGGAGACGCGAGAGAGGAGGCGGGAGAGGCAGTTTGAATAGAAAATTATCTAATGAAGACGAGTGGGATTAGAAGAAAGTAAAAGAGGCAAATCAAAAGCAAGAAGGCGGTAGGTAATAAAAAGGAGAATAGCTTGAGAGAATCAGCTCGAATGCATTAGCATACAGGAGGGTAACAGTTGCAATTAGGGTGGCTCAAAGCGGTCTTATAAATTGTAAAACTGTCACAAATTCATAGCTTAGCAATAATACTATCGCCCCCCCCCCCAATTAGCGAGCTGACCGTAGCTAGGGACCCAGCGGAGCGTGCAGCCCCAGGAGCTGGGATTATCTCTCTGCCTCATGCTCGGGGATTGATTTTGTTTGGCTAGATAAAAATTCGCAGGAGACTTGACCCGCCGAGCCAGCTGCTGACTGCCTGACTGCCTGCTCGTTAGCGAGGCATAGAAAAATAAGCAAATGGCGGGTAAAAAAGAAAGTTTTATTCTGAGCACGTCTGCGGAGTGGACTACGCGAGCACGTTTAGAAGACGCTAGAATCTTCTATATCTTGCAAATTTCACTGCAGGAAGCAGGGGGTGAAGGCAGAGACGGGAGAATGGAAGAAGGCAGAGACGGGAGAATGGAAGAAGGGAGAGACGGGAGAATGGAAGAAGGGAGAGAGGGGAGAATGGAAGAAGGGAGAGAGGGGAGAAGGGAAGAAGGGAGAGACGGGATAAGGGAAGAAGGCAGAGACAGGATAATGGAAGAAGGCAGAGACAGGATAATGGAAGAAGGCAGAGACAGGATAATGGAAGAAGGCAGAGACGGGATAATGGAAGAAGGCAGAGACGGGATAATGGAAGAAGGCAGAGACGGGATAATGGAAGAAGGCAGAGACGGGATAATGGAAGAAGGCAGAGACGGGATAATGGAAGAAGGCAGAGAGGGGAGAATGGAAGAAGGGAGAGAGGGAATAATGGAAGAAGGGAGAGACGGGAGAAGGGAAGAAGGGAGAGACGGGAGAATGGAAGAAGGGAGAGAGGGGAGAATGGAAGAAGGGAGAGAGGGGAGAATGGAAGAAGGGAGAGAGGGAATAATGGAAGAAGGGAGAGACGGGAGAAGGCCTATAGATGCCAACGACCAGAGTTTGGACCATAGACGGTACCTCTGTGACAGCGTCAGTCTTCGAGCCCAGCGTCTTACCAGTCATGGTGAATATGCCGACCACCAGGCCGATGTTCCTGCCAGCCACCATCACATCCTCGCTGTCGCCGCGGCCCTTGGACTTCCGGCCGGCCCAGATGCCAACGACCAGGATTAGCAGATAGAATATGATGACCGAGATTAGGCCGGGGACGTTGATGTTTGAGAAGTCCATGACGGTAGTGTAGGCTGTGCCTGGATTGAAGAGATTTTTCACAGTACGATTTAGATAGTAGTCTTTGTGTGACAAGCCACTGACTAATTTGTCTTTGTGAGGGCAAGAAAACATAGGCGAATCTAAATCTACCATATTGTGAGGCCAAAGACTAATCTCAGTCTGTGTGAGATGCCATAGACTACTGTGAGTTTGTGTGAAATGCCATAAACTACTGTGAGTTTGTGTGAGATGCCATAGACTAATCTGAGTCTGCCTGAGATGCCATTGACTAATCTGAGTTTGTGTGAGATGCCATAGACTACTATGAGCTTGTTTGAGATGCCACAGACTAATCTGAGTCTGTTTGAGATGCCATAGACTAATCTGAATCTGTTTGAGATGCCATAGACTAATCTGAGTCTATTTGAGATGCCATAGACTAATCTGAGTCTATTTGAGATGCCATAGACTAATCTGAGTCTATTTGAGATGCCATAGACTAATCTGAGTCTATTTGAGATGCCATAGACTAATCTGAGTCTATTTGAGATGCCATAAACTACACACGATGCCAAACAGACCAGCATGAGCCTGTGTCACAGGCCATAGACGAATCTGAACCGTTGTGAGAGGCCGCAAACAAATCCAAATGTAAGAAAGAAGCCGCCACAAAAAACTTGAATCGCTTATTAAAAATGCAAATACCTCACCTCCAATGAATACGAAATGGAAAATTAGTCGCTGGGTTTGGCGACGGTGGGGAAATATTGCGATGGGTCGCCAATCTGTATGAGGAACGGAACCAAGCGAAGAGCGACAAGGGAGGGAGGGAGGGAGGGAAGTTAGTGGTTTGCCGAAGCTTCTGATTAAATCCCCCGTCCGAGCCCCCCACCCTCAGCCCCTGCCCCCACCTCCAAGCCCGCCCACTCCCGAAGTCGCTGCTTTTCCAGCCGAAGTCTCAGGCGGAGAGTCGGCCTGCCGGGTGGCCTTGCTCACTGTTCTCAGATGGGGCGAGAAGAAATGGGCTGCTGACTTAGAGCTGGGAGTGGGGAAGAGAGGCACTTGGCAACTAGTGCAGAAAACTTTCCAATCATGGAGCCCCAGCGCTAACGTGAGGCCTTCAATTCCATATAAGCCGGAGCACTTTGCCATGGGGTGGCAGACGAAATCGAATTACCTTACCAGCGCGATGAAGAAGAGCGAGAGGCTGGGACCGACCTCGCCCGGCAACAAGTCCTGGAGAAAAGTCTTGGGGTGACTTTCTCGGAGACAGCGGGAGGGGAGCTGCAGAACTCTTAAGATAGGATAGTTTTAAGGTAAGCTGCCAAAAATGGGAGAGAATGTGGGCGGGAGGGGGGACAGATGGGGCCCAGCCTCCTCAAATATGGAGAGGGCCACGGAGCTCACGGAGTGCTCAAATGATATAGCGTCTGGAAGTGAGCTGGCAGTTTCCATGCTGTTGGGATGAATGAGTTGAGTTAATTATGCAAACACAAGAAGAAATTTGGCAAGCTCGTTTCCCCTTACTTTGGCAGAGTTTCAACCCGACTGTCAATACCAGCTACTGGTTTCAGATATGACTATAAGAAGCTCTGTCACAAAGTCAGCCTCCTTCATCCAGACTCTTTTTAGGTCTAGCTCTCCACGGCCGTAAACTGGGGCGGTGAAACGATTGACTGCTTTTTCCCATCCTCATTTTCCTGTCCCATCTCGCTGGGGAGACCCTGCATGGGACCAATGGTTGGAGAGAGGGACATGGCTTCCAAACGGCTCCTCATGCTACAGGTTGAGCCACCCCCCCCCCAGCAACCGCCGTGCAAAAGTCTTCTCAAAGCTTCAGTCGTTGTTAGCATTTTGGCTTCTTGAAAGCTAATTCTTTTTTGGTACACTTTGCTTGCATCTTTTTCTCGCTCAGATTTGAGTAGCCTAATGCAAGCACACTTATAATTATGCTCAATGCTGTAATTTTCGGCCTCAACAATTCCTGAGTCGAATTCCGTATTGATGAAGCTTGCCTGTCAGCAAGCAGCATTAGTTCAGACAGTGTCTTTTCATGTAGCCTGCTAGCTGTGCCCCCGCACGTCTGTTCCACTGAGCACCTGCCTGCAGCAGCATCTGCTGCCTGCTTTCATCATGCTCTCAAATTTCCAACTGATTCGGATATTTTTTATCCGTTTAATACATCGCGTTTTGCTTTTTTTCTGTATCCAGCCATCTCTCTTCCTTACCGTCACCTTTTCAGTAGAGCTTGTCTAATCTGAACTCAATCTCTCCAATAACCTCTCATCTTTCTCTTCTATCTCCCTCTTCTTTTGCATCTCCGTCTCTCCCCTTCCCTCTCCGTCTCTTCCATTCCATCTCCGTCTTTTCATTTCCATCTCCGTCTCTTCATTTCCATCTCCGTCTCTTTTTTTCCCTCTCCGTCTCCTCCTCCTTTCCATCTCCGTCTCTTCCTTTCCATCTCCGTCTCCTCCTTTCCATCTCCGTCTCTTCCTTTCCATCTCCGTCTCTTCATTTCCATCTCCGTCTCTTCATTTCCATCTCCGTCTCCTCCTCCTTTCCATCTCCGTCTCCTCCTTTCCATCTCCGTCTCTTCATTTCCATCTCCGTCTCTTCATTTCCATCTCCGTCTCTTCATTTCCATCTCCGTCTCCTCCTCCTTTCCATCTCCGTCTCCTCCTTTCCATCTCCGTCTCTTCATTTCCATCTCCGTCTCTTCATTTCCATCTCCGTCTCTTTCTTCCCATCATCTGACCCTCTCTTTCTATCTCCCTCCTCTCTTTTTCCTTCTCTACCACTCCCCTCTCAATTCTTTGTCTCCCCTTAACCCCCTCCCTCCCTCCCTCCCTCCCTCCCTCTCTCTCTCTCTCTCTCTCTTTCTCTCTCTCTCTCTCTCTCTCTCTCTCTCTCTCTCCCTCCCTCCCTCTCTCTCTCTCTCTCTCTCTATTTCTCTCTCTCTCTCTCTCTCTTTCTCTCTCTCTCTCTCTCTCTCTCTTTCTCTCTCTCTCTCTCTCTCTCTCTCTCTCTCTCTCTCTCTCCCTCCCCCCCCCTCTCTCTCTTTCTCTCTCTCTCTCTCTCTCCCTCCCCCCCCCTCTCTCTCTCTCTTTCTCTCTCTCTCTCTCTCTCTCTCCCTCCCTCCCCCCCCTCTCTCTCTCTATTTCTCTCTCTCTCTCTCTATTTCTCTCTCTCTCTCTCTCTCCCTCCCTCCCCCCCTCTCTCTCTCTCTCTCTCTCTCTCTCTCTCTCTCTCTCTCTCTCTCTCTCTCTCTCTCTCTCTCTCTCTCTCTCTCTCCTCCCTCCCCCCTCTCTCTCTCTCTATTTCTCTCTCTCTCTCTCTTCTCTCTCTCTCTCTCTCTCCCTCCCTCCCCTCTCTCTCTCTCTCTCTCTCTTCTCTCTCTCTCTCTCTCTCTCTCTCTCTCTCTCTCTCTTTCTCTCTCTCTCTCTCTCTCTCCCTCCCTCCCCTCTCTCTCTCCCTCTCTTTCTCTCTCTCTCTCTCTCTCTCTCTCTCTCTCTCTCTCTCTCTCTCTCTCTCTTTCTCTCTCTCTGGTCTCTCTCTACCTCGATTATTCTTAGTCATTTAATCAGATTCTTCCAGTTTTCATTGGTCAAATATACTGGTACATTTTATTGGATAAATATAAGCGCAATTTATAACACATACACGTGTCTCATACCAGTTAATGACTCGAATTAAAAACAGCACAGTTACTAACTATAGAAACGGAGAACTTCTCATTAGAAAACCGGCACCCGACGCAAAGGTGCAAGAATATAAATAGATATAGCAACACTGGGAAGCAGGGGGAGGGAAGGTACACCTAATCGATGGGTCTCTCCGCATGCGCCAACACGGCTCAGTGCTAAACGAGTTGAGCTAAAGAATTAATTGCTCTCAAGTCCGGCTGCGCCACGGTGGCAACTGCGGACAGCTACGCAGGGGAGAAGAAATGAGAAATGAGAGAGAGAGAAGAGAACGCAAGTAGAAGGCGAAGGTGATTGGAGAAAAGGCTTGGCAGTATGCTCAGGATGATTCTGGGATAGACGGGGCTTTGGATGTGAAATATAAATTATTCAAACGAGGGCGAGAGAATGGGGTAGGGCGAAAAGACACACGACGCCAGGGAGTGGGCAGCCACGGAGCTGTGAGATGGGATCGATTTTGTTTCTGTAAGCACGACAGAGAGGGCATGCAGTTAATTTTGCACAGACCTTGCACATTGATGCGGCACGGAGGCTGGACTGAATGGGATTGGAGAATTTTAAGTTGGGAATTGGGGATTTTGTATTTGAGTACAGGTTGCTCCTCTAGCTACAGTGTATATTCAATTCTATCCCGTCTCTCATTTCTGCTTTTAGAGCTCCCTTTAAAACTGTTTGTCTTCCTGCGCTTTCCAGTTCATTTCTCTGGTTGAATCTTCAGTTGGATTCCCGCTGAATCTTCAGTTGGATTCCCGCTGAATCTTCAGTTGGATTCCCGTTGAATCTTCAGTTGGATTCCCTGCTGAATCTTCAATTGGATTCCCTGCTGAATCTTCAATTGGATTCCCTGCTGAATCTTCAATTGGATTCCCTGCTGAATCTTCAGTTGGATTCTCTGCTGAATCTTCAGTTGGATTCTCTGCTGAATCTTCAATTGGATTCCCTGCTGAATCTTCAATTGGATTCCCTGCTGAATCTTCAGTTGGATTCTCTGCTGAATCTTCAATTGGATTCCCTGCTGAATCTTCAATTGGATTCCCTGCTGAATCTTCAGTTGGATTCTCTGCTGAATCTTCAATTGGATTCCCTGCTGAATCTTCAATTGGATTCCCTGCTGAATCTTCAGTTGGATTCTCTGCTGAATCTTCAATTGGATTCCCTGCTGAATATTCAATTGGATTCCCTGCTGAATCTTCAATTGGATTCCCTGCTGAATCTTCAGTTGGATTCTCTGCTGAATCTTCAGTTGGATTCCCTGCTGAATCTTCAATTGGATTCCCTGCTGAATATTCAATTGGATTCTCTGCTGAATCTTCAATTGGATTCCCTGCTGAATCTTCAATTGGATTCCCTGCTGAATCTTCAATTGGATTCCCTTCTGAATCTTCAATTGGATTCCCTGCTGAATCTTCAATTGGATTCCCTGCTGAATTTTCAATTGGATTCTCTGCTGAATCTTCAGTTGGATTCCCCACTGAATCTTCAGTTGGATTCCCCACTGAATCTTCAGTTGGATTCCCCACTGAATCTTCAGTTGGATTACCCGCTGAGTCTTCAGTTGGATTCCCGCTGAATCTTCAGGAAATTCCCTGCTGAATCTTCAGAATTCCCTGCTGAATCTTCAGGAAATTCCCTGCTGAATCTTCAGAATAGTCAGTCAGATTCCCCGATGAAGCTGCATCCAGTCCATTCTGTGAAATCTTCAGTCGAAGTTGAACGTACAGCATTGCGACTTGCGGAGCAGCGAAAGCCAGATAAATAGCAGATGCCGCAGGCTGATCCAGTGCTTAATAATATGCAAGCCCTGCTCCTATTTTCAAACCTTGCACTTTACAGTTTTGCTCAAGAAAAATGAGTAGTCGGGGGATAAATGCACAGGCCCAAAGCTTTAATTGACCCAGCTTCCAGACGGGAGAGTGGGAGAATAAATCTACTGAGCAAAATGCCAATAAGGCCAGTATTTGCTCAGTAGGATTCTGGCGCAGTGCTACTGCGATGGGGAACGGTTTGCAAATTAAAAAAATTATTCATCAACGGAGCTCCAGCCAAAGCTGCTAAATAAGGTCTTACTAGACAAGCATGCACTTGGGCGCAAGCGACAAAACAAATCGTCAAGTCTACCCCAATCCAATTCCAACCCTACCCCAACCTACCCCAACCTACCCCAACCCTACCCCAATCCCACACCAATCCTACCCCAATCCTACACCCCCTACCCCAATCCTACACCAACCTACCCCAATCCTACCCCAATCCTACCCCAATCCTTACACCCCCTACCCCAATCCTACCTCAACCCTACCCCAATCCTACACCAACCCTACCCCAATCCTACCTCAACCCTACCCCAATCCTACACCAACCCTACCCCAATCCTACACCAACCCTATCTTAATCCTACACCAACCCTACCCCAATCCTACACCAACCCTACCCCAATCCTACACCAACCCTATCTTAATCCTACACCATACCTAACCCAACTCTACTTCAATCCTACACAACCCTACCCAAATCCTACTATGGAGCATCTATGGAAATTTCATGCCCAGCTACTGACAAATGGATATGATAGTCAATCCCTAGGAAGAAATATATATTCAGTTATATTAATCTTACAGGTATCAAGACATGAGATAAAGTAGACTGGTTTAATATTATGGTAAAAAACTAAAAAATCTATAGAGGGTCCTGAAATAAGAGATACGAGAAAACTGATCGGGTAGCTTTAATCCGTCCAACCCGCGCACACTGCTCCCTCCACTTCATTCCTCAACTCAAGTCTGCCGCGGCGTAGTTAAGTTGCGTCACTCGCAAAGATTGAGAGACTTTACCTGCACTCTTCAAAAGTGAAGACCACAGATGGAATCTTCTGTGATGGCGACAAGGATGGTCCTTGGATGGCGACTTTTCTATTTTGCTTAGTATACTTTTGGGTCCCTGATGGGGCGCAAAAAGCGCGTGGCGCTGAATTGGCCGGCGACACCCCGGAGAACGCAGGAATGAATTGCGCGACTTCTTCGCCGGCATCGTGAACGCGCCCGCGTCGCCGCTGCCTGCCAATTTTGCGCTCCCTCTGGACACGCCGCTCCCAACTGAGGAGGCTTCTGCACCAGCCCAGTCACCACGGAGGGTGTTGTGCTGTTCGCTCGAAAAAGCACCAAGGCGCTCGGCCCCGACGAAGTTCGGACGAAGCACTGCGGCTCCGCTGTGTGGCCTCCCAGGTCACAGGCGTCATGAACCGCGTGCTCGCCGGCGCCCCCGCGCCCACCGAGTGGACCGTCGTGCACATTATGCCGATCCCGAAGAAGGCAGGGACAACGCGGAAAGAAGACCACCGCGGGATCTCGCTGATGTCCTGCACCGCGAAGCTCGTCAACCGGCTGCTGCTCGATCGTCTGCAGTCGGTGCTGGACCCGTACCTGCGCTACGAGCAGAACGGATTCCGGCCGCAAAGCGGCACAGTGACACAGATCCTTGCACTCCGCCGTGTCATCGAGTAGGCGCGCATCCGCCAGTCTACGCTGATCATTGTCTTCGTTGACTTTCGAAAGGCGTTTGACTCGGTGTTGAGAGCCGCGCTTCTCTTTGTCCTTCGAGCCTACCGGGTACCCCAGCAGCTATTCGACGCTGTCATGGCGCTGTATTGCGACACTCGAGCTGCTGGGGTGACGGCGGACGGCCTGTGTGACCTGTTCGACTGGGAATGGGAACTACGCTCGGATTGCCAGCAGGTCGGGCCTGGTGTTGCGCAAGTCTATACAAGTGGGCGCTGGCGTGATCGACCCTGACTATACTGGGGAATTAACTGTGGTGATATTTAATCATGACAATTCGGACTGGTTCATTTCTCGGAGCCACCGTATTGCCCAATTAGTTTTTAAGCGTGTAATGATTGCTCCTGTAGTTGTAAGGGATCTCTATATAGAGCGATTGTGGAGGAAGAGGTCGAGACCGAGCAACAACTACTTTCGCGAAAGACACGCTTGGCGGTTTGGTAGTACAGGCGTTGATTAATTAACCTGTCCCAACTGTTGTAATAATTAAATTCAGTACAATGCATTATAACAGCTTTTATGATGAACAGAATTGTTGATTTGTCTTTTCCATGCAGAAAATAAACTCTGAATTGAAATGGCGTATTTTTTCATAAAAATATAATGAACTCTAACATCTCTACTAACGGTAGTCATGTGATCAGCTACATCTGAAATTCAGTTGTTGAATATATCGCAGTTCGCAGTGCTACAGCGTGTTGAAAGCAGTGAGCAGCCACACAACATGCTCCATGCATGTAAATGGGCCTACAATCTGCAGCGGTTTACTTTTATAAACGGCTGTATCAAAAAGGCTACTTCACGCTACGTACGTACCAATTTTGCACTGATCAATTTTCAAACTTATGAAACTTATAAATATGAGTTTTGTCTATTTGGCGTAGTCAAATATTAGTTAGTACGTCAGTTCTTTTTCTGGGGCGGGGGCGTAGCCATGAGTGCATGTACACTCAGCAACATCGAAAAGTCGCCATGACAGAAGATTTCGTCTGTGGTCGCCCCAGCTTTTTGTGACGGCGACAGGAAAAGTCTCTCAATCTTTGCGAGTGACGCAACTTAAGAGGGGTGTCCGAAAAGTTCCTGGAACTTTTGCTTTATAGCTAGCTCCTCAGTACCATGGACCAAATTTATGTTTTACGTGTCAAATTTAAGATAATTTTGCAGCGAAAAACATCAAGTTTGAATTTTCTTTTTATCTGGTTTCCGTTAAGAGTTACACAGAGTTGCAGGAAATGTGAAGGAAGGTCAGTACTAGTGTTACACAACCTCGAATGTCTGTGGTGTCCTTTTCCAATAATCAATTTTTGTTGCAAAAGTTTACTTTGAATTCGTCAGAAAGATGTGGAAACGGATAAGGATAAAACTGGTAAAATTGCTGATCAGATCTAGTGGTGCCAGCGCTTGCTTATTCCATTCTAAATTGTTGCTTTTGGCTAAAGATTTAAAGACGAGTTCTCTCCATAGCCTTGGGAGTAAGCGGAGTCAAGTTTTCGCCCTGTGGTCTGCAGGATGGAGTGCAGGAGCTAAAACTGCAAATCATTTTTTCTCAACCCATGGTGTGAACAGCATTAAGAAAACAGCTATTTACAGATAAATCCAACGGTTCAAGGATGGCCAGTCCACTTTGAATGACCAGCAGCCACACTCGCCGCCCACACAGGGGGAAAAGTCAATGTCAAGGTCAAGGTAGTGAGGAGCTAGAGCAAAACTTCCGGGAACTTTTGAGACACCCCAAGCGGCAGACTTGAGTTGAGGAATGAAGTGGGGGGGGGGGTGGAGCGGTGTGCGAGGGTTGGACGGGTTAAAGCTACCCCAATCAGTTTTATCGTATCTTTTATTTCAGAATAGTCCAAGAGAAATTGCTCAGTGGCGCATGGAGTGGCGACTTTTCAACTTTGCTGAGTTTTACTTTCATTGGGGCATCATTCAATCAGAGAAAACTTATTTGATTGGACGCTAGGAACTTGGCCAAGATTAAGAAGCGCTGTAGCAGCTGTGGAGCTATATCAACGGCTCCAGGGACAATTGTGGCGCTAGATCAAGGAGTGCCAGCTCAACGGGTTCTAACTTCTAAAGCGAATGTGGAGCTAGATCACTGGGGCGCTAGCAACTGTTGTGTCTTTTCAATCGATCTTACAAATTTGTTAGTTTTGATGCAAAAAACTTTATTTTCCAGCAAATCTGAAAACTGATTGGTGTCATTAAAAAGCCAACTTCAAAAAATTAAGTAGTAACAAAAAAGTTTTCAAATTTCTACATCACAACTTTTCCAGGTTGGAGACTGGAGTTATATTATGCTAAATATCATTTCTTTGAACTTTCCTGCCGCCGCATAAATAAGGAATTCGTTCTCCGTTTCCCCGTCCTTATGTCTTGACTATGTTGGTCCGCCTCCCTCCTCATTTTTAATAAGTGTCGCTTCCATTTCTCTATAGTGTAGGACTGTAGAGGCGGTGTGGCGGTGTATACTGTATAGCCAAACTGACTAGACTATGGCCGGCTCGGCATCGGCAAACTCTACATGCGGATGCGCTCCGTGAAGCCTCTCCTCCCTATCTGGCCCTCAGGACCTTCGCTTCGGCTCCTTTAAATCTTCCCAACAGCAATCCGGCCCGCTCAAGGCTTGTCTCTTCTCAGCTTCATTTCTCCTTTCTTCCTCTCCTCTTTTTTCTTTCTCTTCTCTTTCTCCTCCCTTGCCTCCTCCTAGCCATGAGTCATGAATTGTCTGGTCTGGCCCTTGCCCAGAATTTAGGGAACCCACAAAACAGAACCGATCGATATCTCTCTCTCGTCTCTCGTATGACCGTGCACGCAGCTAGCCTTCTCTCCTCACTCACCCCAAAACTGGGTTTGTCAACTCCCTCGATTTTCTACCTCTTGTCGAATGGCTGGCCCGTACATTGGCTGCCTGCCTCCCTTTCTCTCCTTTACCCCTCGCGGCCTGCACGAAGGGGTGGGGTGGGGGGGTTGAACATTATAAATTCCGCTGATTCAGTCATTCAGTCAGACGGACAGAGCCAACCCAGACTTGGATGGGCCTCACTCAGCATCAGGCTTTTCGTTTCAGTTGTATTTTGGAGCGCCCATAGTTTTGGTCAGTGAGTCTGGTCTGGGCTCTACGTTAACTTTTATTAAAACCGCGCAAACTCCTAGCATGTAAGTTACAATGTTTTTTATTCTGATATACTATGTTAAATATAAGCTACAGTGCAACGCAGACCCGTAGTTAGCTATATTATATTTATATAGTCAGAATAATTAACTAGAGCGTTATGACATACAAACCTTAGAGATTTAGTATATTTGGATTAGAGATTTAATATATTTGGATTGTTCTCGTATTGTTTTATTTATGTATTCGTAACTATTTCTGCAATACTACTGTTTGAATATTCTTACAAGGAAGATTTAGTATAGAAAAATGTTAATTTTAGAACTTGTACACAGTTTTATACAAAGCCATAGCCCATATCTCTTCGTGAGATATAGTTCACATATTGCATTATTGCATCTTTTTTAGCAGATTTGATATGTCATAAAAATTCTAACTATACATTCGCACAGTCCCTGGACTAGTGTTGTCACCACTGCAATTTTTTATTGCTCAGCGATTTTTAATTGCTCAGCGATAATTTTGTCCATTTTGCTAGTTTCCTGCAATTTTTTATGGACACCAGTCCTTTCAGCTTTTTATCGAGTACTGTGTTTCATTTTTTTGCTCAATTTAAGTGTCATGAATGTCATCAATATAGTGTGAGGCTGTGCAAGCCTGTAGTTTTGAAGCTTGGCAAAAGGAGATTAAGCATGCTGCGGTCAAGCAAGCACTGAAGAAAGCTGTTGACAAAATGGCTCGGCGAAAGAGACAGGCAGAGTTTGGCACTCGATCTGTCCTGCCATAGGTTCTAAAGAAAAAATGAATATCCACTAAAGAGCCTGCAGTTTTGCCTAACTAATGTTTGACTAGCCAAACAAAGATTCACATAAAAGTATTTCTTCCCCTATAATTACTGATATGATCAACAATTAAAATACTAAAAGAATTCATTTCAACTATATAGAATTGAGAACAGATTCAGACAACTGGAATATAGCATGAAATTTAGTTGTAAAATTGTTATTACTCATCAGTGGTTATAGGTAGCGTCTTGTGTTTTAGTTGGTTACTTGGGTTGGTTCCATAATGAACATTAGTAATCTATATTATACACTCTGCAATAGTCAAAACTGCCACCCTACCAAGAGAGGCGACTTCTCTCTCACTTCAACTGCAAGTGACATAACTTATGCCACGCGTGGCTAAAGCTGGGTGAGAGTGAATGCAGAAGAGGGAAATCAGGGGATGCCCTATCTGCTTCTTTTACCCCAAGCCCAAATTAGACGGAGCAGGATGGCTGGTGGTTGGAGTTTGCCTGACAATCCACAACAGACGTCGATTTGCCCTGGCTATTGAGCCGCGGAGATCATGGCGCTGGCTACCTATGGCTACATGCTGAACACAAACAGTATTTTGGGACTTCATTAACAGCGCTTGAATTGTTGAATGTGATCAGCCAAATCGGTGAGCAACTGCGCTGATGGATGCACCAGCATCTAGCATGCCAACAGTGCATTATCGTTCAGCGTCTGTCATATGCCTGACCATTGTCACATGTACTATTGCACCCCCGACCCCAACCTGTCCCTTTTGTACTCTTACACTGGAATTCACTCTCATCCAGCTTTAGCCACGCCGTGGCGTAAGTTATGTTATTTGCAATTGAGGTGAGAGAGAAGTCGCCTCTTGGTAGGGTGGCGGTTTCTATTGTTGCTGAGTGTATGTATGCCTGTCTTCCCTTAAGAAAATGCTTGTGTTGTATGACTACTTCAGTGATTCTGTGTAAATGAGAGTTGCATGCAGTTATTGCAAATTGTAGTAGTTCTTTTTGGTCAAATAGAAGATGGAATTAGAAATGGAAAGCTAAAAAAGAAAATTGTTTTCGCATACTGGCGCCTTTTTTTCTATGACAAAAAATTTGTTCCTGCAATTTTTTTCTTATCCTGCAATATTTTTTGGTTGTTGTAGTGGCAACACTGCCCTGGACATTTTGGAGACAAAACATTTTTCTGACAGCCTTTTTGGTGACAATATTCGGTTGGGGAGAAAGTTCCCGCGGTTTCTAGAACTTTCTGTCAAACTGAGTTTTTTTAAACAAAAAGCCAATTAAGAAATAAAATAATCACCATCACAATCGATCACCTTCTGCCATTTTTCGGGCAGACTCATAATACCGTCACTGTAAAATTTCTCTGGCTTTGAAGTGAAAAAGTTGTTCAGCCAGTTATCGAGCTCTTCATCATCAGCGAAGGTTTTGTTGTTCAAGGCGTTGGCCAGAGACAAAAACAGGTGATAGTCGCTTGGTGCCAAGTCTGGTGAATATGGTGGATGGGGCACCAATTCCCAGCCAAGGTCCAGTAGCTTTTGGCAAGTCACCCTAGCAGTGTGTAGACGAGCGTTATCATGGAGGAATCATACCGGGCCATGGTTCGGACGCTTCTGTGCGATGGCGGCGGCCAATCGGTCCAGCTGTTGGCAGTGCGGCACTGTGCCGGTGCTGGTGCCGGCACTGGTGCCGGCACTGCGGCGTCGGCTTCCCTCGCTGTCAGCATCATTGCTGCCGTTGAACCACGATGCTGGCTCCGAAGCCGTCTTGGGCGGCGGCGGCGGCGGCGGCGGCGGCGGCGGCGGCCGGGTTGTTGCGATGCAGCCAAATCTGGTTGTTTTTCACTTCCAGAATCTTGCGACCGCTCTCGCCCAGCTGAAACCGTTCATGACGAGAGTAGTCACGGATCCGCAGAGACTCAATAATCCAGCGCGCCCGCTTAAGATGCTGCCACTCGATGCGAGTCAGAAACACGCCTTGGAAACCGTGCTTGTAGTTGCCTTTCTTGTCGGTGTAGAAACGCCGAATCTTAATCAGTTCTCGATCAGTATCGAATGTGGGCTTGCGCACCACGTAATTTTCAATGAAGTGACACATTTTGGCTCTAGAAAGTTCCCATCCAGATTGAATGTATTTTAACCAATGAATGCGCTCCAACTAGCAAAAGCTGGGGACACGACCCCAACCTCAACCAATGAAAAGCAGCTATGTACTATCCAATGCGATCAAGACTGAAAAGTACTATAAAAGCCCATTTTAACCAAGCAAGGAGCTCGCCTTGCCTCGCCTCTCTTTCGCCTCTCTTCTCTCTTCTCGCTATTCTAACATACCTACTCTGACTACTTTTGATTGACACAGTTAGGGTCTCAACCCAAATACTAAAACTGATAAATTGACTCACTAAAACCAAAACAACAACCAACCCACGTTCCACAATAGACTGAACCTTCGGTTCACCCGAAAACTTGGAAACCCCTTGGAACTCGAACAAAACGAGCTTCTTATTTGGAATTCCATCTTAGACATTATATTTTGTAAGATAACATCTCGAAATTGTGACCATCAAATACAACGGTCTGTAAGTTACCATCAAGTGTTTTGCGTCATCAGGAAAAGTCAGTTGAATCCGCCGCCTCAGTTATTTGGCTCTCACATTGATATTTGAAATAGACATAGAGCCATAGAAGTGAGAGACCAGAAGAACAATAACATATTTTAAAATATTTCACTGGTTCCCTGACCGTACTTTTCCTCCGATGCTTTTCACCACAATAGCCGCCATGCCCTGCATGGGGTAGACAGCTATAGGCATGGCTGATGGGTGCGAACGGTTGGACTGCCCCTCCCCTCCCCCTTTGAACATTCGAGACTGTCAGTAATACATATTCGAAGAATGAATCGTAAATTACGAGCTCTTAAGTTCAAATTCAGAATTCAAATCGGTTCTAAGTTTTTTTCAGTGCACTGAGACCTGATTCAAGTCATTTCAAATTCAAAGGATCCATGAAAAAAAATCTATATATTATCGTTCCGGAACAATTACAATTTCAATTCAATTCAAGAAACGTCGTCGAACGTATGATATCGAGTTCTTATTCTCAAGCCTCAGAGCTTCAATGCAGAAATTCAATTCAGTTATTCGGATCCTCAATTGTTCAGGCTTCAAAGCTTCGATTTTTCAAAGACCGCGGCATCATCAATTGTTCAAGTTTATTCAATGTTAGACGCCTCTTTCTTCACTACTTTTCCACAGAATAGCAACGTTTGTTCTGGACTTCCCCATACAAGTATGAGACTCTCCAAAGCGACTGCGCCATTCGTTTTTCCTCCTCGGTTTTTCCCAGTGTGGCCACATCCAGAAAACTGGCTTATCTCAAATCCTCTGCGCCGCTAAACGCCCGAAAGAAAGAAAGAAAGAAAACGCAAAACACAAATTGACGAACTCTTCAAACAAAATCGCTAGAGCAAACATTGACTGGAAAACCCTGCTCCATCAATTTTTGCTGTCAGAAAGAACTTTTTCGCTTTTTTTCAGACAGGCTGCTTGCCTGACCATTCATTATCTTCCTTGATTAAAGCCCAAGATTCGCTGTTTGCCGAGCCTGCGTGCTTCATTCATCATTTTTTCTTGATTAAGCCCAAGATTTACTGTTTCCAAGGCCTACCTGCTCCATCCATCAAATTCTTATCGACCAAAGCTTTTTCCGGATTGCTGATCCTATTGGCAGCTTCCTGTAAATCATTCATAATGCTGCGGATTTTCTTGTCTGTTTACTCAGCTCCCTGATAAACATTCTTATCTTAAGCAAACTGCGTAAGCCAGACTTCGCGTGCTCCCTCAATCTTCCCCCGAGAAACCCCCCTTTTTGGTTAAAACCATCACTCAACTTTATCTCCACCGAGAAAATCCTTTCCGTAATCAAACTGTCCAGGCCAGCCTTATCCTGCCACTTTATCACCTGCCCAGCGATGTTTTTTTCCGCAATCTCTGACATCTCTGACCCTGGGATCTGTTCCTAGCCCCCTCCCGTTTCGCATGATGGATTAAGACCAAAATAACCTCAACTTTTCTTCCATCTCCCTATTGCCAGTGGCAAAAGCCGTTTGGTACCTCACAGAGCTTGTATTCTAGTTATTTTGCTAGTTATTCTGCTTTCTTCTTAATAAAAACTACATTAACGCTATCTATCACCTACCTTATTAAAAAAGAACTCTGCCCATATTTCCCCCTTTTCTTAAAGCAGCCTGCGTTGATTTAAAAAGTTGAACGGGTTAGTTTAAGTTATGTATTTTATAAACATTCACACACAAAAAGGGTTTTTTCAACAATAATATATACACTAATAAATCATTCAGCCAAAGCTAGCATATTTACAAAAAGAATTATACAGAAAATTACAAAAAAGGAAAATTAAACTCAAGTCAGCCCTACCTTTAGTCAGTTGCCCCCTTCAATTACAGTAAACTAGAATAAAATTGCCCCAGCGACGTCCCGCTACAATTTCCTCCTCGACTTGCCGGAGTTCCTGCCACCATTAGAGGCGGCGCTCACACCACTTGCGGACGGGTGTGATTAGCCGTCTGAACGCTGACAGGAGCCGTGAACCCCGCCGAGCACCCCGCTTCGTGTCACGGGGCCAGCCGTCCTCCAGCAGCAACTCGAGTTCCCACAACCGCCGACAGAGCCACCACCATTGATCCGCCGTCTTCCTCGTCCTTTCGAGTTGGGCTTGCATAGCCATAATGGGTTGTCGAGCAGTCGCGGTTCGGGAATGGTTGAATTGACAGAGTCGCGTAGGAGTAGCAAGCCTTATCCGTTCCCCTTTAGTTTAACCAATATATGCGCCCCGCCTCCCAGGCATAGCTTGGAATTCCTCAGTCGAGTCCGGAGGAAACGAGTACCACCACTTGTAGCTGCCGTTGCCGCTGCTGCCGTCGCCTTCGCTGCCAGCCGTAGCCGTAGTGGGAAGCTTCTTCACCGGCGGCGGCTGCAGTTCAATCGGCGGCGGGGTGTCAGCACTGCGGCGGCAGCGGCTACCCTTACCGTCTATCATCATTGCTGCTGCTGCTGCTGCCGTTGAACCACGATGCTGGCTCTGAAGCCGTCGTCTTGGCAGCGGTGGCGGCGACTGCGAGACAAACAGCGAATCAACGTCAGCATCCATTAGAGCAGTCCACAATTTAATGCTCAACTTGATTGAGTATTTCCAGCGCTCGCCCTCATCGCAGCATCCGTTGTCGGAGTCGGCCGGGTTGTTGCGATGCAGCCAAATCTGGTTGTTTTTCACTTCCAGAATCTTGCGACCGCTCTCGCCCAGCTGAAACCGTTCATGACGAGAGTAGTCACGGATCCGCAGAGACTCAATAATCCAGCGCGCCCGCTTAAGATGCTGCCACTCGATGCGAGTCAGAAACACGCCTTGGAAACCGTGCTTGTAGTTGCCTTTCTTGTCGGTGTAGAAACGCCGAATCTTAATCAGTTCTCGATCAGTATCGAATGTGGGCTTGCGCACCACGTAATTTTCAATGAAGTGACACATTTTGGCTCTAGAAAGTTCCCATCCAGATTGAATGTATTTTAACCAATGAATGCGCTCCAACTAGCAAAAGCTGGGGACACGACCCCAACCTCAACCAATGAAAAGCAGCTATGTACTATCCAATGCGATCAAGACTGAAAAGTACTATAAAAGCCCATTTTAACCAAGCAAGGAGCTCGCCTTGCCTCGCCTCTCTTTCGCCTCTCTTCTCTCTTCTCGCTATTCTAACATACCTACTCTGACTACTTTTGATTGACACAGTTAGGGTCTCAACCCAAATACTAAAACTGATAAATTGACTCACTAAAACCAAAACAACAACCAACCCACGTTCCACAATAGACTGAACCTTCGGTTCACCCGAAAACTTGGAAACCCCTTGGAACTCGAACAAAACGAGCTTCTTATTTGGAATTCCATCTTAGACATTATATTTTGTAAGATAACATCTCGAAATTGTGACCATCAAATACAACGGTCTGTAAGTTACCATCAAGTGTTTTGCGTCATCAGGAAAAGTCAGTTGAATCCGCCGCCTCAGTTATTTGGCTCTCACATTGATATTTGAAATAGACATAGAGCCATAGAAGTGAGAGACCAGAAGAAGAACAATAACATATTTTAAAATATTTCACTGGTTCCCTGACCGTACTTTTCCTCCGATGCTTTTCACCACAATAGCCGCCATGCCCTGCATGGGGTAGACAGCTATAGGCATGGCTGATGGGTGCGAACGGTTGGACTGCCCCTCCCCTCCCCCTTTGAACATTCGAGACTGTCAGTAATACATATTCGAAGAATGAATCGTAAATTACGAGCTCTTAAGTTCAAATTCAGAATTCAAATCGGTTCTAAGTTTTTTTCAGTGCACTGAGACCTGATTCAAGTCATTTCAAATTCAAAGGATCCATGAAAAAAAATCTATATATTATCGTTCCGGAACAATTACAATTTCAATTCAATTCAAGAAACGTCGTCGAACGTATGATATCGAGTTCTTATTCTCAAGCCTCAGAGCTTCAATGCAGAAATTCAATTCAGTTATTCGGATCCTCAATTGTTCAAGCTTCCAAGCTTCGATTTTTCAAAGACCGCGGCATCATCAATTGTTCAAGTTTATTCAATGTTAGACGCCTCTTTCTTCACTACTTTTCCACAGAATAGCAACGTTTGTTCTGGACTTCCCCATACAAGTATGAGACTCTCCAAAGCGACTGCGCCATTCGTTTTTCCTCCTCGGTTTTTCCCAGTGTGGCCACATCCAGAAAACTGGCTTATCTCAAATCCTCTGCGCCGCTAAACGCCCGAAAGAAAGAAAGAAAACGCAAAACACAAATTGACGAACTCTTCAAACAAAATCGCTAGAGCAAACATTGACTGGAAAACCCTGCTCCATCAATTTTTGCTGTCAGAAAGAACTTTTTCGCTTTTTTTCAGACAGGCTGCTTGCCTGACCATTCATTATCTTCCTTGATTAAAGCCCAAGATTCGCTGTTTGCCGAGCCTGCGTGCTTCATCCATCATTTTTTCTTGATTAAGCCCAAGATTTACTGTTTCCAAGGCCTACCTGCTCCATCCATCAAATTCTTATCGACCAAAGCTTTTTCCGGATTGCTGATCCTATTGGCAGCTTCCTGTAAATCATTCATAATGCTGCGGATTTTCTTGTCTGTTTACTCAGCTCCCTGATAAACATTCTTATCTTAAGCAAACTGCGTAAGCCAGACTTCGCGTGCTCCCTCAATCTTCCCCGAGAAACCCCCTTTTTGGTTAAAACCATCACTCAACTTTATCTCCACCGAGAAAATCCTTTCCGTAATCAAACTGTCCAGGCCAGCCTTATCCTGCCACTTTATCACCTGCCCAGCGATGTTTTTTTCCGCAATCTCTGACATCTCTGACCCTGGGATCTGTTCCTAGCCCCCTCCCGTTTCGCATGATGGATTAAGACCAAAATAACCTCAACTTTTCTTCCATCTCCCTATTGCCAGTGGCAAAAGCCGTTTGGTACCTCACAGAGCTTGTATTCTAGTTATTTTGCTAGTTATTCTGCTTTCTTCTTAATAAAAACTACATTAACGCTATCTATCACCTACCTGATTAAAAAAGAACTCTGCCCATATTTCCCCCTTTTCTTAAAGCAGCCTGCGTTGATTTAAAAAGTTGAACGGGTTAGTTTAAGTTATGTATTTTATAAACATTCACACACAAAAAGGGTTTTTTCAACAATAATATATACACTAATAAATCATTCAGCCAAAGCTAGCATATTTACAAAAAGAATTATACAGAAAATTACAAAAAAGGAAAATTAAACTCAAGTCAGCCCTACCTTTAGTCAGTTGCCCCCTTCAATTACAGTAAACTAGAATAAAATTGCCCCAGCGACGTCCCGCTACAATTTCCTCCTCGACTTGCCGGAGTTCCTGCCACCATTAGAGGCGGCGCTCACACCACTTGCGGACGGGTGTGATTAGCCGTCTGAACGCTGACAGGAGCCGTGAACCCCGCCGAGCACCCCGCTTCGTGTCACGGGGCCAGCCGTCCTCCAGCAGCAACTCGAGTTCCCACAACCGCCGACAGAGCCACCACCATTAATCCGCCGTCTTCCTCGTCCTTTCGAGTTGGGCTTGCATAGCCATAATGGGTTGTCGAGCAGTCGCGGTTCGGGAATGGTTGAATTGACAGAGTCGCGTAGGAGTAGCAAGCCTTATCCGTTCCCCTTTAGTTTAACCAATATATGCGCCCCGCCTCCCAGGCATAGCTTGGAATTCCTCAGTCGAGTCCGGAGGAAACGAGTACCACCACTTGTAGCTGCCGTTGCCGCTGCTGCCGTCGCCTTCGCTGCCAGCCGTAGCCGTAGTGGGAAGCTTCTTCACCGGCGGCGGCTGCAGTTCAATCGGCGGCGGGGTGTCAGCACTGCGGCGGCAGCGGCTACCCTTACCGTCTATCATCATTGCTGCTGCTGCTGCTGCCGTTGAACCACGATGCTGGCTCTGAAGCCGTCGTCTTGGCAGCGGTGGCGGCGACTGCGAGACAAACAGCGAATCAACGTCAGCATCCATTAGAGCAGTCCACAATTTAATGCTCAACTTGATTGAGTATTTCCAGCGCTCGCCCTCATCGCAGCATCCGTTGTCGGAGTCGGCCGGGTTGTTGCGATGCAGCCAAATCTGGTTGTTTTTCACTTCCAGAATCTTGCGACCGCTCTCGCCCAGCTGAAACCGTTCATGACGAGAGTAGTCACGGATCCGCAGAGACTCAATAATCCAGCGCGCCCGCTTAAGATGCTGCCACTCGATGCGAGTCAGAAACACGCCTTGGAAACCGTGCTTGTAGTTGCCTTTCTTGTCGGTGTAGAAACGCCGAATCTTAATCAGTTCTCGATCAGTATCGAATGTGGGCTTGCGCACCACGTAATTTTCAATGAAGTGACACATTTTGGCTCTAGAAAGTTCCCATCCAGATTGAATGTATTTTAACCAATGAATGCGCTCCAACTAGCAAAAGCTGGGGACACGACCCCAACCTCAACCAATGAAAAGCAGCTATGTACTATCCAATGCGATCAAGACTGAAAAGTACTATAAAAGCCCATTTTAACCAAGCAAGGAGCTCGCCTTGCCTCGCCTCTCTTTCGCCTCTCTTCTCTCTTCTCGCTATTCTAACATACCTACTCTGACTACTTTTGATTGACACAGTTAGGGTCTCAACCCAAATACTAAAACTGATAAATTGACTCACTAAAACCAAAACAACAACCAACCCACGTTCCACAATAGACTGAACCTTCGGTTCACCCGAAAACTTGGAAACCCCTTGGAACTCGAACAAAACGAGCTTCTTATTTGGAATTCCATCTTAGACATTATATTTTGTAAGATAACATCTCGAAATTGTGACCATCAAATACAACGGTCTGTAAGTTACCATCAAGTGTTTTGCGTCATCAGGAAAAGTCAGTTGAATCCGCCGCCTCAGTTATTTGGCTCTCACATTGATATTTGAAATAGACATAGAGCCATAGAAGTGAGAGACCAGAAGAAGAACAATAACATATTTTAAAATATTTCACTGGTTCCCTGACCGTACTTTTCCTCCGATGCTTTTCACCACAATAGCCGCCATGCCCTGCATGGGGTAGACAGCTATAGGCATGGCTGATGGGTGCGAACGGTTGGACTGCCCCTCCCCTCCCCCTTTGAACATTCGAGACTGTCAGTAATACATATTCGAAGAATGAATCGTAAATTACGAGCTCTTAAGTTCAAATTCAGAATTCAAATCGGTTCTAAGTTTTTTTCAGTGCACTGAGACCTGATTCAAGTCATTTCAAATTCAAAGGATCCATGAAAAAAAATCTATATATTATCGTTCCGGAAC
Organism: Macrostomum lignano; assembly: GCA_002269645.1. Lineage (NCBI taxonomy): Eukaryota > Metazoa > Platyhelminthes > Macrostomidae > Macrostomum > Macrostomum lignano. Next base: position 203,920 of record NIVC01001753.1, on the reverse strand, counting down.
AATTACAATTTCAATTCAATTCAAGAAACGTCGTCGAACGTATGATATCGAGTTCTTATTCTCAAGCCTCAGAGCTTCAATGCAGAAATTCAATTCAGTTATTCGGATCCTCAATTGTTCAGGCTTCAAAGCTTCGATTTTTCAAAGACCACGGCATCATCAATTGTTCAAGTTTATTCAATGTTAGACGCCTCTTTCTTCACTACTTTTCCACAGAATAGCAACGTTTGTTCTGGACTTCCCCATACAAGTATGAGACTCTCCAAAGCGACTGCGCCATTCGTTTTTCCTCCTCGGTTTTTCCCAGTGTGGCCACATCCAGAAAACTGGCTTATCTCAAATCCTCTGCGCCGCTAAACGCCCGAAAGAAAGAAAGAAAACGCAAAACACAAATTGACGAACTCTTCAAACAAAATCGCTAGAGCAAACATTGACTGGAAAACCCTGCTCCATCAATTTTTGCTGTCAGAAAGAACTTTTTCGCTTTTTTTCAGACAGGCTGCTTGCCTGACCATTCATTATCTTCCTTGATTAAAGCCCAAGATTCGCTGTTTGCCGAGCCTGCGTGCTTCATCCATCATTTTTTCTTGATTAAGCCCAAGATTTACTGTTTCCAAGGCCTACCTGCTCCATCCATCAAATTCTTATCGACCAAAGCTTTTTCCGGATTGCTGATCCTATTGGCAGCTTCCTGTAAATCATTCATAATGCTGCGGATTTTCTTGTCTGTTTACTCAGCTCCCTGATAAACATTCTTATCTTAAGCAAACTGCGTAAGCCAGACTTCGCGTGCTCCCTCAATCTTCCCCCGAGAAACCCCCCTTTTTGGTTAAAACCATCACTCAACTTTATCTCCACCGAGAAAATCCTTTCCGTAATCAAACTGTCCAGGCCAGCCTTATCCTGCCACTTTATCACCTGCCCAGCGATGTTTTTTTCCGCAATCTCTGACATCTCTGACCCTGGGATCTGTTCCTAGCCCCCTCCCGTTTCGCATGATGGATTAAGACCAAAATAACCTCAACTTTTCTTCCATCTCCCTATTGCCAGTGGCAAAAGCCGTTTGGTACCTCACAGAGCTTGTATTCTAGTTATTTTGCTAGTTATTCTGCTTTCTTCTTAATAAAAACTACATTAACGCTATCTATCACCTACCTGATTAAAAAAGAACTCTGCCCATATTTCCCCCTTTTCTTAAAGCAGCCTGCGTTGATTTAAAAAGTTGAACGGGTTAGTTTAAGTTATGTATTTTATAAACATTCACACACAAAAAGGGTTTTTTCAACAATAATATATACACTAATAAATCATTCAGCCAAAGCTAGCATATTTACAAAAAGAATTATACAGAAAATTACAAAAAAGGAAAATTAAACTCAAGTCAGCCCTACCTTTAGTCAGTTGCCCCTTCAATTACAGTAAACTAGAATAAAATTGCCCCAGCGACGTCCCGCTACAATTTCCTCCTCGACTTGCCGGAGTTCCTGCCGCCATTAGAGGCGGCGCTCACACCACTTGCGGACGGGTGTGATTAGCCGTCTGAACGCTGACAGGAGCCGTGAACCCCGCCGAGCACCCCGCTTCGTGTCACGGGGCCAGCCGTCCTCCAGCAGCAACTCGAGTTCCCACAACCGCCGACAGAGCCACCACCATTAATCCGCCGTCTTCCTCGTCCTTTCGAGTTGGGCTTGCATAGCCATAATGGGTTGTCGAGCAGTCGCGGTTCGGGAATGGTTGAATTGACAGAGTCAATAGTGGGGGGCTGGCCGCCCCACCCCCGCTCCCCTATCCCCACCGCTCCCCAACACTCGACAACTTTTCCCACGTCTCTTTAATATGTTACAACTACATTCCAGCCTTCAGACGACCCGACACCAAATACTTGCTTGCCGACATGTATCGTAATGTACTTTTTGCACTAACAGTCATACGTGCCGCACTAAAACATTTACTGTTACTCTTTAAATACGTATAAAAAGAATAATAAATTCAAGTTAATTAAATTTAATGGTATACAAAAAATAAGAGTTTGAAAGAGAAAAGAAACTAAAAATCTTTTGCCCTTAAAAATTTTAAAATAAAAACAAATCGGACAACTTGGGAATCGAACCCAACAGCACACAATTATACGGCAGCTAACTTTGCCACTGAGCCACCAGTTGCTTACTATTTAGGCCTACAGTACACGCGTAGAAATTTAAGTACCCGCAGTGTTTGGTTGCCATGGCGACGCGACGACTTTGTCAAAAACTTTGATCTCAAAAAATAGGGATTGAGAATATGGCAGCGCTTAGCGAGCGGGCTCAGCAGACGCGGGCATTCGAACGCTACAATGATCCGAAATGGATTTTTTGATTGCACTTTCACGTCTAGGCTAAAAGTACAAAAAACGTGTTTTTTGAGGTCGAAAATTTGGCATTTTTTTCAACTTTGCCTAACCGCAGCGAAAAGGACGCGCGATAGCGCGGCCTTTGAGCGTCGTCCTAGCCTTAAAAACACTTGAAGCTGTTTAATGCGCAAAATTTTTTAGGGCTAAAATGTACTTTTCACATGGCTGTCTATCTGCACTTTAAAAGTACAAATTTTTTGTGCACTTTTGAGTGGCCTATCTCGTCGAGATGGAAAAGTTTATTTTTTATTTTTTCTACACCAAATCACTCAACTGGTTGTCCTCTATTTGGAAACATTGAGATCTGGCCGATTAGGCCATTAATAACTTGCCCAGGTGCCGAAAAGTGCCTAAAAATGTTTTCGAAAAATTGGGTCACGTTTTAAAAAAGTAGTCCTTAAACTTGAAAAAGTGTTTTATGCTACGGTGTTGAGACTTTAACAAAATGTGTCAAACATATGGAAATTTGTTTTCCTGAATTTTCTAAGCAATTGGACCTACCTGTACTGAGCAGTGACCCGGAAACCAGGGAAAAAAGAGGCCGGGGGCTCTGCAGAAAATCAGACGTTGTTAAGGAAATTTTTTTAAAATGGGGCGAATTTTTTCGAGTGTAGTGTCAACTTGTAGCCCATCGGATGCCCTTTTGAATGACATAAGACACTCCTGAAAAAACCCCTGTTAACATGTACTTTTTACCTGTTAATTGAAAAACGGCCCATTTGGGGGTACAAACTTTGAAGTCAAAAAATAAGAATTTTTGCGCACCGATTTTTCTGCATTTTCAATATTGTTTAGTCGAATAGCTGAAGTTACACCGGTTATACGCCAATATAGCTGGAAAATTCGTATTTTTTGAGAAAATTGGCTCCGAATTTTGAGTAGGCTATTTTTGGGCAAATTTTGAGCATTCTTTTGCTAATAAATCTGCATTGGCAAGGCCTAGAGACTCAAGTTTGGTGTCTAAAAACAGCACTACGGATGTACTATGCAACTAAATTAGTTTTGAAGACTGATTCTTAAGTTAACAGGTCTCAATACCTGTTTAAATACCTGTCGGAACAGGTGAAAATGCATAATTTGGCGCCTAGGAGCCGTAAAATTTGTTGACATAATTTGAAAATGCATTAGATGAATGCGCCTTGATGTTGTCTCTGTAACGACATGCGACTCGCATTTTTAGGTAGAAGCGTTGCGATGCAGTGAGCAGAAATGTATGAAAAAGCAGCAAAAATCGTATAAGTGGCTAGTATAGGGAATAATCGATATAAAACGTGTGCCCTGTCGACTATCGGATTAAGCGAGAGCTGGCGCGGTGGCAAAGTCAGTTGCTTCGTAATGGCATGAACCCGGGTTCGAATCCCAAGAGAGCCAAGTTTTTTAATTCAATTTTTTTAGCGGCAACGGATTTTTAATATTTTTAATTATCATTTACGTTATAATAGAATTTAATATTATTTCTTTTATCTTCTTTTTCTTTTATAACTTACTATAGAATAAGAGTAAAGCTGAAAGTGCGGCATAGGCCGCATAGATGATTTGTTAGTGCAGAAAATATATTACGATACATATCGGACAGTATGTTTGCAGAAGGCTTGCAAGCAATGTTGGCATGCTACAAAGATGGGCTTAGGGGTTGGGAAGTGTTTCAGATGGGTGGGGTGAGAGAAGCGGGGGTGTGGGGGCGCCGAGTCTTTAATTTGGAATTTTGATTTGATGAAATGGTATTGAGTATACATGTGGAAATTAGCACCCCTTTGACAACCCCTACTACCCAACAAAGTGGACACTTTTCAACAATTGGCTAATTGACCCTCGATAACTTTACACCATGTTTTAGTTTACGTTCTGATAATACTATACTGTACAGTAGTTAACTTGGAGGGGTAGATACAATTGCCCAGGAATGTTAATCATTTTATAAATAGGAAATTTTGCGGAACGTATTTAATATGTAAAAATCAATAACATAGATATATATAAATATTTCAACATCAAATACGAACCTAAATTTTATGTTAGAAAATAAAAATTTTCTAACAGTTTATGTGTAGACTTTGTTTAACTGATAGAAAAATGGCTGCCAAATTCAAGAGTTAAGCACGACGCAATCCCGAATTAAACGACTGAATGAAAAGGAACTAACCTTTCTTCTTCAAGCATTGAAATACCCAAAATATCTATAATTTGCTAATACATTTCGCATTTGCATTGCAAAATCAACATTTTCATTGTATTGTTTGTATTATTGATATCTGCTTCGTTCCCTCTGCATATATTACTTACTTTTAGAATTTAGTTGTCTGCTACTTGCAGTTCTATTTGTAGTTGTAGACGTAGTTGTAGTAAACGCAGGCTTTTAATTTAATAAATAGTTAGTGTCATTTCTTAAGTACTGCCTATTTTATTGGTAGTCTGTAGCTACTGCCTATTTATCATATTTGAGTAATTTTATTGCTACTGATATAGTCTAAATCTTTATTAACTTTTGCCTATTGTACCCCACATTTTTACTATAAAATTGCTTAGCTTAGGGCTTATTATATAGCTTTTTCTTGCAGTTATAGTATTCATTATTTAAATACTCCCAGTGTTTGGTTGCCATGGCGTTGCACTTTCTTATCAATCATCTCCCATCTCTCAACTCGGCTTTGAGCGAATTTGGCTGTGGGAGCTACCCAAAACGGTGGTGTCCTCGGATTTGTCATTGGAGCGACAGCTGGTTGAGCCGGCGTTTCCGTGATTGAGGCTCTAGAGACTTGGCCGTGCTGTTACCACTCCCGCAGCACGCGCCCATAAAGTTGGCATTCCAGTTTGAGATCGATGTTTCTGCGCCTCTGACACAACAGTGCAACCAGCCGTTGCAGACGGTGCACTGGACGGAGCTGCAATTTTTAGCGATGACCATCCCGCACACAGAAGAAAGCCAAGTCTGCGGGCCTGGGTTGCACTCGACGTCGCCGACGAGGAGGATAAGGCGGGACAGCCATGCTGGCCAGACCGACCCGCCACAGAAAAAGGTGACCAGGAAATGCATAAGCACTATTTAATATAGTTAGGAAAGTGTAAAACACAAAGGCCTGACAGCGATAACAAAAAAACTAATTTGATCAATAAAGGTTCCCTACCCTATTGTCCCGTGCATATAGGCAGTGTTGCGCACTGTAGTCTTATAATAGGCAGTAATCCGTTGATACGCCTTAATAAGGGCAAAGACTTTTCATTAACACTACCGACTTGCCGTTTTAAGTGTTTATAAAGAATTAACTAATTTGCGTTAATACTTTTGGCGTCATAACGGAATTCAATATTTTCAATATAGTGCCCAACACTTCCTATTGTACAACGCACCTACCCCCAGCCCCAACCCCAACCCCAGCCCCTGCCCCAGCCCCAGCCCCAGCCCCAGCCCCAGCCCCAGCCCCAGTCCCAGTCACATTAGAAGCAGCAGCAGCAGCAGCAGTCGGGACGGCAGGAGCAGTCGGGACGGCAGTAGTCGGGACGGCAGGAGTCGGGACGGCAGTAGTCGGGACGGCAGGAGTCGGGACGGCAGCAGTCGCAGCTGGAGTAGCTGCCGCACGAGCAGTCGGCGCACTATTTGCTGCAGCAGTAGCAGCTGCAGCAGGAGCAGCTGTAGCAAGGGCCTAAATTAAATTAAATATCAATTTTTATTCTCAGTTTCAGTTAGTCACAAATTTTGTGTGCTTAAAATTCAAACACAAGCTTTTGCAGCTATAACGTCTTTAAAGGATTTAGACATTAAAGACAGACAGAAAGACAGATCTTAGAGATTTAGTATATTGTGATGAGAGTAAACAAATACATTTGCACATGAACTTACCTTGCGTCGTATTACTCTACATTCTCGGGCAAGGTGCCCGAGAACTTTACATCGATAACATCCTACAAATTTAAAATTGGAAAAAGGTTGCTTACGTTAACTAAGATGATGTAAAAATGCAATAATTTTAACAATTTTTTGTTTTTAGACTGCTAAAATTGAAAATTTAGTGTAAGCTTTACTCACGATAACTTCGCCTCCTGTCACCGCCACCGCCGCCAAAGCCGCCACGGCCGCCACCGCCCCGGGCGCCACCGCCGCCAGGGCCACCGCCGCCAGGGCCACCGCCGCCAGGGCCACCGCCGCCAGGGCCACCGTTGCGGGGGTCACCGCTGCGGGAGCCACCGCCGCCACCGCCGCGGGGCCACCGCCGCCACCGCCCCGGGGGCCACCGCCGCCAGAGCCACCGCCGCGGGGCCACCGCCGCCAGAGCCACCGCCGCGGGGGCCACCGCCGCCACCGGGGCCACCGCCGCCGCCACCGCCGCCAGGGCCACCGCCGCCGCCACCGTCGCCATGGCCGCCACCGACGCGACCGTCATCATGGCCGACACCACCAATATAAAAATAAAATTGCGACATCTGAAAGCAGAAAATACAAACCAAATGACTAGTCATCATCATTCAGTTATACTAAAAATAAAACTGTCTACCAATCTATGTATCTATCTATACGAATTTTGGCTCAATTTGACAATGTGTGAACCAATTGTCTTCAAACTTGCACTATTAGATCAGAAATCTTTTCGTGAGGATAATTTTATCGTGGCTAGGAGATTGGTCAATGCTAAAAAGATGAAAGCTAAAAATAAAAACTACTTTTCTGCAAAGGTCAAGTAGCCCTTTCCACAAGAAATGCATTGTAACAATTATGGAGAAGAACTGACTCACTGAATTCTGATTCTGACAAACATTGGCATCATATTAAGCGTATAAAAAAGTATAAAAAAACATTTCACACACAAAAATCTCAAAAGACCGAGGCCTAGTAAAACTATGTCTTAGTATAATCTAGCATAACAAATTTTCAAGGAATAATATATTATAAGTTTTATTCGTTTATGTGGTCTACTTAGTTAATTAAATTAGTGAATCGAAAAATTATTTAAGTTGCTTGTAGTTTACAATACCTAAATTGTCAAAGTGGAATAGTCGAATAGTGGTAATAAAATTCAATCAAAAGTCATTAATTACACTTGCGTCGTTCCAATTCTGTTGCCAAAACTTAGAGACAAGAGTTTTAACATGTTCCGCAGAACATAAGAATTATTATAGACTCTTCACTTCTAAAGAACGGCGTAACACCCGCAGGCTCGTGAAGCCATTGGATACGACTTTGCAGTAAACAGATGATCACGTTGCATGCCTGGATAAGGCAGGGCGGCAACTTTGCGTGATAAGTCCTTAATTAGACACAGTTGTAATCATAAATCAAAGATTGGTTCATAAAGCAGCTATTTAAAATATTTTTTAAATAAAAACTGTGTCTAAAACTCAAAGCGTCGTGCATCGAATAGCTAGTCGGTAGAAGAGGATGTTTTATCCATCTTAAATAATTCATAAGTAAAATAGCTTTCTTTTTTGAAAGGCAAACTATTATTTCTTACAGAGCAGCAATGTTGATATCAAAGCAATATCAAAGCAATGCCAAACGATGCCGCTCACACTTTGACGGACCTTTACTGCACATTTTGCGGGCGATGTTACGCGCAGCCAATTCACCAATAGATTAATAACGATTGCACGCTTAAGGCGAATGGGCAGCACACTTTTCTGCATGCTGAATACAACAGTATACAGTGCTGCTGCCCAAGTGCAACCACCTACACAGCAGACCGCCAATGAACTCATTCTAATGAGCCACGGCAATTTGTTTCCTACCTAGGCCATAGGCCATCGCAATATTGCAGTGCCTGCTATGCACAAACTAATGCCGACATTAAAGTTCTGGTATTTAAACCATAAATCGATTGCCCACCTTCTAAGGCGAACGAGTAGCACGCAATAAGGTGCTACCCGAATGCAACCACGTGCATAGCAAGCCGCCATAGTACTCATACCTAATGAGTCTAGGCAAATAATCGAGAGTCGTATCTCCGCAGTACTGCATTGTCTACTGTGCACTATCGTCGGCAATTTTATGAAATTCGAACGCCCACCTTCTAAGGCGCATGAGTGACACGCATCTTGCAACTGGATAACGTTTGAATAGTGTCACATTATCAGTAGGCAAAACGCAATAGTGGTGTGTCACACAAGGGCGAACAAAGTGCACAGTAGACCGCCATACTGCCCATACTTAATGAGCAGAGGCAATTATTTAATCATTTGGCACACATTTCAACTTTCCTAAGCTATATACCGCAGTACTGCATTGCCTACTGTGCATAAACCTATCCATCCGAACAGTATACTATATCACAGCTAGGAAAGCTTTTCACCTCACGATTGCCCACCTTCTAAGGCGCGAATGCTTAACAAACTATTCTGTCTGCTGAATAATGCTGAAATTATCACAGCCTGCAGAATGCAAGAGAATTTGTGCTAAACAAGAGCAACCACATGCACAGTAGACCGCCTTGACACTCATAATTAATGAGGCTAGGCAATGGAATGGAATTCCATTATCAACGACTTATATAAATTTCTAAAATCCTGGCCCACCATGCACTAGCGTTGACAATAGGCATAAGATTATGCGCAGAAAAATCTAACCTTGCATGGTAGGCGACTACTTTCTAGCAGTGATTTAAATAAACGCAATATTGCCATGTCTGCTGTGTAGAACGTCAACGCTAGATTTTCGCTGCGCGTAACACCCACTCAATACCGAGTGACTAATAACTACATTACTATAATATCAACAACGCCAATTGCTGCTGGCTCATTTCTCGCACAAAGCTAATAAACGCTTTTGCTCATTTACCTGTGCCAGAATACCACCTGTAGAAAATAGGCGCTGAAATCTAACGAAATCGCAACAGGTAACAAACAGATCAGACAAGGCACGAACTCTACTCACGGCAGTGTAGTACAGACCTGCTGGCGGCGACTTGCGGCCCTTACCCAGCTGTACAAACGCCTTGTCAATCGTTAGGCCTTGCGACTTGTGAATAGTGATTGCCCAGGCTAGCCTCAGCGGAAACTGCTGTCTCGACAAGCTGGCGCCTCGCTGAAGCCACTGGCTCGACACTGGCAGAATTGGCACAACAGAAACTGATGACGCACACTCGCTGCTGCTGCTGCTGCTGCTACTACCATCTCCTCTGGTCAGCCGCATGGCTTGCATTGCCGGGCCATTGTAGCGCTCGAATTCAACCCAAATGCAGTCAGGCAAATCGTTTGGCGGCTTCTTTCCATTCGCATAGCAGATGCCACGAACCGTTCCAACCGAGCCATTCACCAGGCCATTTTGCACGGATAGATTCCGAGTCAACATCACGCGTGCTCCAATCGCCAGAAATAGTCGCCTGGCCAGGCCTGTCTCCGATTTCTGCTTGCTATTATCAGCATTGCTGCCAGTCAGCGGTTGCCTTCCAGTACAAGTTGCATTGATTATCCGCACCGGATTGTTATCATCGACAATTTTTCGCAGCTCCTCACAGTTTGCATTAGACACATCTTCATTTGTGTGGTACAATAGCGTGCATTTGCCATCAACATCTAGCGGTAGCATGTCTGCAGCTGCTACTTGACACTTGTCCATTACAGTCTTCCAAATGGCTTCGGTTACTTTGCCTTCGCGAAGAGACTCTAGAATGCTGGCAAACTCTGTGTCATTTGCTTGACGCACCTGCTTGTTTAGATAAACAACCGTTTTGAAACTCTGGCACACTTGATAGCCAATCGGTGTCAAATTATCTTTAGCATTCTTGTTAAACACATACAGCTGTTTGTCTTGCACGGGAGGCAGCTGAAACACATCGCCCATCAAAATAATTGACCGTCCGCCGAAATATCCTTCTTCAAGCGTGTCTCGCTTCTCCTCAGGAAACAGTTCGCACAGCCGGTTGTGCACCTTTGCCAGTGTCCTTTGGCCAACCATGCTAAACTCGTCAATGATTATGTAGCGCACATTTGACCATACCGATTGCATGTCTGACAATGCCTTGCTGCTGCCCGAAGTCGTTGAACCGTCAGCATTAGTAGTACACGCCGTAGTCGAAAACTTTACGTTTAACTTCAAAGCTGAATGCAGTGTCTCGCCAGCAATGTTGAACGCAGCCACACCAGTCGGTGCCATTACTTTGCACTTGTCCTCACCAATCAATTTTCGTAGTGCAGCAATCAGAAAACTCTTGCCTGTTCCAGCGCTGCCATACAAAATTACTCGCAGTGGTGGAGGCATCTTTCCCGACTCAGTAGTATTGTTAGTAGTGTCACTTTCGGCCAGCCGTTCAAGCTTCAATTGATTGTCAATCATGTCAATCATGTCAATCATGTCGTAGAGCTTCCGCTGTCTCTCATTCAGCAGTGAAACGTCAATCGTTTGACGATTAGCGCCTGCACCATCTTCGGTGGTAATTCCAGCTACACGTCTAACAGGCTTAGTCAATTCGGTCATTAAAAACTGCTTCGCCTCTGCCAGACTCGGAAATTGCCAATCTGAAGCAGCACTCCAATCGAAACCTTCTGACGCAACTGGCAGAGTATCTTCCGGATTCTTGTTGACATTCAGCTGAATGTCCGCATGCTTTGCACCCAGTGCTGCCATCCAATCAATCCTCTTGCTGACGCTCCGGATAAGCTGGACCTGCAACTGATTCGGCATTCGCGGCAGTCATGTCTGGCAAATCGGCGACTGCTTCGCGTTCCTCGTCGGCTTCATCGTTGCGCAGGTCGTCCAAATCGCGCACAACCAGCTGACACGCTTCCGTTTGCATCATCGCCTCGTAGGCCTCGCGCCAGCTTGCATGCGATCCCTTTGCTTGCTCTTCGGTTCGCCAACAGCTCCACAGTAGTACCTGCTGCCGATAGTATTGTTCGCGCCGTTTATCGTCGCTTTCTGTTGAGCGCAAAAACGGACTCATAATCAAAACTGCTTCCTTGCCCGCTAGTCGCTTCTTGTAGACGGCAACTTGTTTACCACCGTGTCTTTGTTGACGCATCGGGGGAATATAGTCCGAAAAGAATCGATACACTGTCTCATTCTCCAATTGTGCCGGCCGATTTGCGTACTTTTCAATACTATTCTTGCAAACGCCTCGACTCTCAATCGCTCTAGTCTCGCCAGTTTGAACGTAGACAAACTCTCGCGACGCCTTGTACATCGGTGTCTGTAATACCAGATGCATAGCCTCTTGTGCTGAATAGTCGTGCGCTCCAACTTGCATCAAGTGCTGCTGAACAATGCGACGTGCAGTATTTGTTCGGCTATACTCGTCATGCTGCTGTTGCTGCTGATTATTATCATTTTCTGCTGCATTATCAATGTCCACTGACTCCGGCTGCTGTTGCTGCTGCTGCTGCTGTTCCATCGAAAGTTAGCGACGATTCAACTCTTGCAACTGCTCCGATTCCTTCTCTCCTTTGCTTGCATACTTGATCAAATAGCGAATCAAATCTTTGGCCGAAGAAATCATCTGAATGTCTACGTTAGCTCTCCACATGCACAGTACTTGAGGATTGTACATGCCAATATATTGGTCGTTGCGCTGCGTCTCAACCTTCCAGTTTAAACTCGACAGCTTTTTGGCGACAGTCTTTGTCTGCAAATCTCGCGGATATTTGTATCGACACTTCATAGAGCCGTTCTTTTCCTTTCGTAGGCACCGATTACTGCACCTTAAGTGCCTCATGTTGTTGTGAAGAAGTGCTTGCAAATCGGCTTTATCGTCCTTAATTTCGGACGGCTTCAATCGAGCCGGCTGCGCTCCTACTCCGCCGGACGAAATTTCGCGACCGCTATCTGATTCGTCCATGCACGTGTTCCAACTGCAAATGTACTTGTCCACAAAGGCAACCAAATCTTCTGCTTGCAAGGATTCCGAAGTCACATCCACTCCGTCCGGCATCCAAACGCAGCCATGAACATGCGGGCTTCCTCGACTCTGATACTCGATACGAAGCCAAAAGTCCTTTACTTTCCAGTGTTCAACAAAAAAATTTTGCAAAAACAATTCAAAACGAATCCAAAACACAGTATCCGCCATGCCAGGATCCTTTTGCAGTCTAGAAAGCAACTCGTCTCGGATTTCTTGCCAATTATCATTGTCGACGTCTTCTTCGATTTGCCAAACTTGCAACAACTCTGGCCACTGAATATCCGCCGCGGATAAGGTCACAAAATAGTGCGGCAAACCAATTGTTTTAATCATTGCTTCCAACTGTCTACGCTTGCTTTGCCAATAGCTGGCTGTTCCACGCAACTCTGACGCTCTGGCTGACACGCTGGACATCACTGCTGGATCTTTCAGCTTCTCCAGCATCTCTGGCGCACTTAAGCCAGCCAAATTCTTGTCGTGCACAAATACTCGTCCAACTTCTAATGCTCTCCATCGCATCACCATGTTCTCAATGAAAAAGCGAAAGCGAGGATCGCAACGAAATCTCGAGCAGTGAAACTGCATCAGGTGCTTCGCATAGTCGCCCAGGCCTATCGAACGCACTCGCGGAGTCTTGTAGTCGCCTTTGCCGTCAGGAAATAGGTGAGGATAGGCCAGACTAAACAAGCCTTCTTGTTCGAATTCATTCACCGGTACTCGGCTCGATCTTGGCCATTGCAATTTCTCTTCTAGCAAACGATCGCGAATCTTTACTTCCAAACGACGCAATGGCGTATTCAACAAAGCGCTTGTCGTCTCTTCCAACTGAACTTCTTCCATTTGTTGCCTTTGCTCATCTTCATCACGCTGCCTGGCTTCCTCTTCTGCCGCATCAAGATCAACATTGATGACTTCTTGAGCGTCCATTTCATTAACCATTTCTTTGATTTGCTGCGCATATCCATTCTCTGGCAACGAATTCAACGCTTCGCGATCAATACCGACAGAAAATCGTTGAAAATATTGATTATTATTAATCAGATACCTGATTGCATTCAACACCTTGTCGCGTCTTACTCGCAGATTGTTCATCGCTCCCGTAACTGTACTGCCAGGATTGTTTTGCATCTTTTTGTCATACATCAGCACCACAGGTAGAGTTCGTCTCGGCAATTCTCTCACAACGCTTGTCTGATCCTGCGGAAACATGATTCCATGCCCTCTCAAAGCGTGCTGGCCTTGCGAAACAATCGACAGACTACAATAACAGACAGTACCGGAGAAATCAGCATTTGCTCTGCCACTGACAAATCGCGTAGTTCTTCCGGCTGCTCACACATTGGATTGGCATTATTTTCGTCACTAAATAGTTTTGGCTTTCCAGAATCTCTAACACATCGATGGCAAGCTACGTCACTATTGTGCTTAATGAAAACGCCGGGAAATTTTTCTTTACACACCAAGCATCGCTTCAAATTACACAGCTTCGAAATGCATTCTTGAAAAAAGTCAACTCGCATCTTTTTGTACTGCTTAGTAAATGGATTGCGAAGACAATGCGGCAAACTGATATCACCAGCATCTTGCTGTTCAGCATCAGGATTATTTTCTTCAGGGTTAACTTGCTCGATTTCCGGCACTTCAGCCCCAATTTCAACTCGTTGCTGCTGCTGCTGCTGCTGCTGCTCAATGTGCACCTTTTTCCTAGGCGAAGAACGACCCTCTTCAAGGCTGTCCGGTTTACGCCTGCACTTTGTCGGCGATGCTTCTGAAACAGTATCTGTAGGTTACTGGCCATCTTTCTTGGTGAACTTCGACTCTCAAATTGAACATTTTGTCCTTGTCTTTGTCTAGTCTTGGTCTTTGTCGGTCGCTGATTATTATTGCTCTCTTCTGAAACTACACTTGCCAACTCGACTTCTTCCTCCCGTGCAATGCAGCTCATTTTGTCAGACTCTGCAGCCGCTCCAATGCTGCTTAAATTCGATTTACCAACTGAAGAAGCGTCACCTTCTTCTATGCGCCTTTTCTTGGCTAGTAATCGCTCGCTTCGACGCGTTGGACTGCCAGGCTTGACAATTCGCTTTCGGCGTCGAACGACACTTGAAGCGCAACTGTCAGATGCTTCTGCTGACGACAATACAGACGCATTGCTGCTGTTGCACGCTTTCGCGCTTAAACGACTGCTACGTCGCGTAGGACAACTGGGAACACTTCGATTTCGACGACTCCGCCGCGAAACACTCGACGAAACCTTGCTGGTTGAATCATTGCCGCTACACACAGAAAGAGTTGGCTCCTCCTCGTCCGCATCTAGGTCGACATTCCATAGTAAATTGAACCGATTCTCGTCGACTCTAATGCTAAACTTGTTGTCCACATCAGTCGCAGCCGCACCTAAAACCCTCCTGCATGCTCGTCGGTTACATTTCACTTCTTTTCATTCTTGCACTTTCTGCGCATCACTCTGCATCGGAATCGCAGGAGGCGGCGGCGGCGGCGGCGGCGGCATCATCTTGGCTGCACCATCATCCTCAGCGGCTAGACGAGACGATTGGCGCACATGTACCGACTGGTAATGCTCAGCTTGCCGATTAAAATGCAATCAAACTGTCGCTCGCGGTTCCACACCGACTGGGCCTAGATAAATGCCGTCGAGATTAGAACCAGCGTCCATGTTCTGGTACACATACGAGCTAGATCTCAATGCCAAGCAGTCTAGCTGCTGCTGAAGCCACGTGGTCAGAAACATATTCGCCTTTCCGTTTGGTCTTTACCAACAAATCGCGCCACTCTGCTTCGGAAATGCCAGTGTCGTTCTCCGCACTGTCGATCCAATTCTCTAGCTGAATTGCCAGCGCTTGTCGAAGATTATCTGCGTTCATTTCCAAAGCTGTGCCTTGCAATTGATCCGACAGAGCCGAAAAGAACCAGTTTCCATCACCTGCGATGCGCTTCAACCAGCAGGCAGACAAGGGCACCCATTGTGGGGCACGGCCAACTTGTAGCCTCGCCAGACTCACTCGGTCCTCTGTGTCGTCTTCCAGAGTCGCGACACCTTTGAAGTTAAAAGACATGTACTTTTTGTAACAAAAAATTGGATCAGCTTACCACTTGGTCTGTCTGCTTTTACAGAACTATAGTGCTAGTGCTTTACAACCCTCAAACAACTTATAGCTGCAGTGACTTAAGTGACTACCGAAAACCCCACTTCCAAAACTGAAACTATTAATCTTAATTTTCCATTAAAACCCACCCAACCAGCAAAAATACTAACGAGACTGGTTCGATAATGGCGCTTTAAATATTGATGAAAGAATATTCCTTGTTCGAACCATGACTTTTCAAAATCGCTTTTCTCTAAAATGCTACATTGACGAAATACAAATTAACAGTTGTGGAATGTCTGCATTGAGAAATCTGAGATATGGCCAAACATTCCAATCTTAATACTTGTAGATTCTATATTAGCATTTATTATATTAAATTTCAAAATCTTGATTTAAAAAACTATGCCACCCAAAATAGACACTAAACTAAGGCAGGGCTTACCGTCAGTGTGGCCAAAACCTGCTTCTCTGAGTGCAGCAGCAGCTTCGTCCAATTCAGCTTGTTGTCCTGCTAATTCATCAGTAGTAGACACGACAACAGCAATTGGGCAGTCTGAAGCACATTAGGGTGAGTATAATACTAAGTTATAGGCTTATAATTCAAGCATATACATAAAACAGCATTCTAAACTTTATCATCCAACTTTCATGACATCTGAATCCAACTATTCCAGTTCCGTTACAATCTATTCGTATGTGAAAGTTGGCAATGGCAAGGAGTAACACAAGCTTACCACGAGTTTCGTCACACAATCCACTCTCCTTCAAAGCAGCAGCAGCATTGCGCAATTCATAGTCTACAGTCGCATCTTCAGCAGCAACAACATTGTCAGAACCACCAGAAGCAGCAGCAGCAACTGCGAAATTCGTAACTTCCGATACAACAGTAGCGACAGCAGGTGTGCTTGATTCAGGCTCAAGAGCAGTAGCAGCAGCAGCAGCAGCAGCAGCAGGTTCGCCTGTCTTGCAATCAATAGCGACGGCTGGCGGCTTCGTTTTAGACTCGAATGGACGCCCGTAGGTAGCGCGTTTAGGCTTCCTTCCAGGTCGTTTCGGCGGCATACTCCTTAATAATTGTTGAAAGTGTTAAAGTGTTAATACATCAAGATTAAATGAGATTTGAATCTATACAATATATACAAGAACTCATTTACTTCTGTTTTGAAACTTAACTATTGCATTTTTGTTAATGCTTTAATTCTTTATTCATTGGCTCTAATCTCTAGTCTATCTCCAATATTAGGCCTGGACCTGGTGGGTCTTACAACTTAGGCTTTATGACTAACTTTTAGCTAAGGGCTTTGACTTTTAAGTAAGCCTATTATGCTTATCTATGCCTATCTTTCTACTTCTTTCTACTAGTTATTCTAGGCCAATGTCCCATTGATGGAATTAGCACAGATTACACCTATTGTAGGTTTATATTTATAATAATAGTTATAATTTTAGTTTTATTCTTTATGTGCGATATAACATTATAAAACAATCTAATAACAATAATTTTTAATTAGGTTTGCCAATGCCAATGCATTGATTCAAGGACCCCAATTCTCAATTGATTAAAATTGATTAAATCAATTGCTAGCTGCTGTGCCATGCATGCAATTCAATAATAGGTATATGTGCATGGCTATTGTGCAAGCAAGCTCTTTGGTATAAAAATTGAGCTAATATTAGGTTATAATACTCAAAGACAATTTTTTGTATAAAAAGCATTTTGTGTATAAAATAATAAAATATTCATAGGCCCTATGCTTGCAAACTTGCGCAGCTTTTTGTTTTAAAAAATCTAGAATTTTCTGAAAACTACACTATATTAGTAAGGGAAAGCTAAAATTTTAAATAAAGCTAAAGCAAAGAGAAGACCAAATATCAGCTAAATTGTAGCTCTAAAAGTTTTAGTAATGTACTAAATATAGCCATACCAATTTATCATGGCATAGCTATCATAGCTACCAAACATATATCATTCTGGCACACGGAACACTGGGGAGACTCTGATGGAACTTGTGGATTCCTTCACGCCAAGTCAATACAAGTCAATGACGTTGCTGGCAAATTTGCTATTGCCGACACCGACAGGTCAGGCAGGCAGGTGTGCATTGTTCACATGACCCCCCAAATTGTGCAAAAATTTTAAACCTTGCAATTTTCTTGAGGCAATTGACTCAAATTGCAATTTTATTTGGTGGAAAATTACAATTTGTTTAATTTTTATAAGCTTCAAATGCTAATTCTGTCAGTAGAATGATAGGACATTTTTGTACTTGACATTCTTACAACTATATTGCAGAAAAACTTACAATTTATTCAATTATGATGCGCTCTAGTGCTACTTGTATAAGTAGGGTAGTATACATTTATGGAGTGACAATTCTTACAATCTAATTTTGCATGACAATTTCAATTTGCTATATTGGGATACCCCACCCCCCTAGCTGCCAAATAATGTTTGAACCTCGCGGCAATGCGGAATCTAAGCCCTACAAAGTTCAATTTGGCACAAAAACTGAGGCTTAAAATGACTTGGCTTATGACTTATTGTATGAATTATGACTTGCTGTATATATAACATATATAGTTCCCATGCATGTAATTCTAGGCTTGTCTAGGATTATAAGCTAGATATATAAGCAAGATATAAAAGCTTCAAATGCTACTTGTGTCAGTAGAGTGATAGGACATTTTTGTACTTGGCATTCTTACAATTATATTGCAGAAAAACTTACAATTTACTCAATTATCATAAATTGAGTAGCTCATAAAGCTCTTGTTCCTGTGAACCCTTATAAAGTTTCTTTATTAATAAAACATGTTTGTTTTACACTTACAGTCTCCCAGATCCTCAGTTGCTGGGCCAGCTTCGCAGATCCTCAGTTGCTGGGCCAGCCTCTCAGATCCTCAGTTGCTAGGCCAGCCTCCCAGATCCTCAGTTGCTGGGCCAGCCTCCTAGATCCTCAGTTACTAGGCCAGCCTCCCAGATCCTCAGTTGCTGGGCCAGCCTCCCAGATCCTCAGTTGCTGGGCCAGCCTCATAGATCCTCAGTTGCTGGGCCAGCCTCCCAGATCCTCAGTTGCTGGGCCAGCCTCCCAGATGCTCAGTTGCTGGGCCAGCCTCCCAGATCCCATAAGCCCATCTATCCCAGCTTAGCCAGTTCATCAGCCCCTGCCGCCTCTGCCCCACAGTCCGCAGATCCGAGTCACAGAGTCGGCCACGGTGTTCTCCGACTCGCAGAGCTCCAGCTTCGACATGGACTTGTACAACTCGGCTGTCGAGATCATAGAGAGGCTGCTGAGGTGCTACTTCACCAAGGCTCGATGAGAATGCACGTGACTGTGGCTATCGAGAAGAACCCGAACAATCTGTTTGCTTCTTTGTTTTAAAAAAACTAAATACAAGCTAATTGCATTTCTGTAAATGCTTTATTTACGAGTATTCAAACTCAGTTTAAAATTTTCAGATCGAATGCAATATTCCAGATGACTGCAAAATATAGCCGAGTTTTTTAGCCCAGTAGTTTGAATGAATGACCTAAATTGTCACTGCTTCTGTGAGTTGTTCTCTAAGGTTATCATTGAAACCGAGCTCAGAGACCGGCTCAGTGACTTGGATCACTGATTCCTTGATTTGGCACTGAGGTCACTTGCGGACGGGTGTGATTAGCCGTCTGAACGCTGACAGGAGCCGTGAACCCCGCCGAGCACCCCGCTTCGTGTCACGGGGCCAGCCGTCCTCCAGCAGCAACTCGAGTTCCCACAACCGCCGACAGAGCCACCACCATTGATCCGCCGTCTTCCTCGTCCTTTCGAGTTGGGCTTGCATAGCCATAATGGGTTGTCGAGCAGTCGCGGTTCGGGAATGGTTGAATTGACAGAGTCGCGTAGGAGTAGCAAGCCTTATCCGTTCCCCTTTAGTTTAACCAATATATGCGCCCCGCCTCCCAGGCATAGCTTGGAATTCCTCAGTCGAGTCCGGAGGAAACGAGTACCACCACTTGTAGCTGCCGTTGCCGCTGCTGCCGTCGCCTTCGCTGCCAGCCGTAGCCGTAGTGGGAAGCTTCTTCACCGGCGGCGGCTGCAGTTCAATCGGCGGCGGGGTGTCAGCACTGCGGCGGCAGCGGCTACCCTTACCGTCTATCATCATTGCTGTTGCTGCTGCTGCCGTTGAACCACGATGCTGGCTCTGAAGCCGTCGTCTTGGCAGCGGTGGCGGCGACTGCGAGACAAACAGCGAATCAACGTCAGCATCCATTAGAGCAGTCCACAATTTAATGCTCAACTTGATTGAGTATTTCCAGCGCTCGCCCTCATCGCAGCATCCGTTGTCGGAGTCGGCCGGGTTGTTGCGATGCAGCCAAATCTGGTTGTTTTTCACTTCCAGAATCTTGCGACCGCTCTCGCCCAGCTGAAACCTTTCATGACGAGAGTAGTCACGGATCCGCAGAGACTCAATAATCCAGCGCGCCCGCTTAAGATGCTGCCACTCGATGCGAGTCAGAAACACGCCTTGGAAACCGTGCTTGTAGTTGCCTTTCTTGTCGGTGTAGAAACGCCGAATCTTAATCAGTTCTCGATCAGTATCGAATGTGGGCTTGCGCACCACGTAATTTTCAATGAAGTGACACATTTTGGCTCTAGAAAGTTCCCATCCAGATTGAATGTATTTTAACCAATGAATGCGCTCCAACTAGCAAAAGCTGGGGACACGACCCCAACCTCAACCAATGAAAAGCAGCTATGTACTATCCAATGCGATCAAGACTGAAAAGTACTATAAAAGCCCATTTTAACCAAGCAAGGAGCTCGCCTTGCCTCGCCTCTCTTTCGCCTCTCTTCTCTCTTCTCGCTATTCTAACATACCTACTCTGACTACTTTTGATTGACACAGTTAGGGTCTCAACCCAAATACTAAAACTGATAAATTGACTCACTAAAACCAAAACAACAACCAACCCACGTTCCACAATAGACTGAACCTTCGGTTCACCCGAAAACTTGGAAACCCCTTGGAACTCGAACAAAACGAGCTTCTTATTTGGAATTCCATCTTAGACATCATATTTTGTAAGATAACATCTCGAGATTGTGACCATCAAATACAACGGTCTGTAAGTTACTATCAAGTGTTTTGCATCATCAGGAAAAGTCAGTTGAATCCGCCGCCTCAGTTATTTGGCTCTCACATTGATATTTGAAATAGACAGAGCCATAGAAGTGAGAGACCAGAAGAAGAACAATTTTAAAATATTTCATCAACAAGTGGAATAGACATTTTAACAGAGTTTCACGGAGAAAGAGAGCGACTGATGCTGCTGCTGATGCTGAGAGTGTCAGAGCGAGAATTCTGAAAAATTTCAACTCCAGCGTCGTCCTTTATATACCTGCGAAAGCGACTGTACTCTGAGGAGGTGAGACTGCAGTCTGCATTTTTCGTTCCTACAGCACTACCGGTTGGCTAGATACACTAAGATCCAATTACAATCTGTGCGAGAACGAAAATGATGGGGTATTTTCAGACCCCAACTTTTCTATACCAAGTTGGGGTCTGAGTGTACAATTGTACACTAATTTGCAAATGCAGTACAGGGGAAAGAGAAATAATGCACACCGCGCGCATTCTGTTTGCGGCATCCCTTCCTACAGGGGTACATAAAGGAGATTGCAGGAGTATCGGCATCAGCAGTCACAGCCGCAATCACAGCAGCATCAGCCGCAATCGCAGCAGCAGCAGCCGCAGAAGAAGAAGCAGAAGCAAAGAATGGCATCAAAACGCCCAGCCGCTGAAGCCGCTATTTCAGCTTTGTGGGGGCGAGCAGGCCCCTCACAGCAGCAGCAGCAGCAGTCTCAGCCTCCGGCCGCAAAGAGGGGACGACAGCTAGGTGAGTCTTGTTGCAAGTCTCTGCGTGTTAAACTATGCTTTTCATCCTAAGCATTCGCAAACTCTAAATTCAGAAAAATAGGGCTGTATAACTGCTTTTCAGCTTTAGCATTTACTAGCAATCTACGCCCCCCGTTGGGGAGCCAAAGAAATGCAATACACGTATTTTTAATAAGCTACATGTAGCCTTGAAATCTTAAAAAATCTCCTGTCAAAATTCTAACCCTAACCAAAACCCTAATCTGCATCCGAGGGGCTCCTGGCGGACTAACCCCCTCACGAGGGGGTTCTCGCGGCGAGGGGCTCTTCGCCCCTTACCTTGCGAAACGCCCCTCCAGGGGGCGCGAGAAGCCCCTCGCCATGTGCGAGAAGCCCCTCACCATAAGAATACATGTATTTTTTTCTTTTTTTTTCCGCAATACAATCTATAAATCCTTTCGTTTCTCTATCAACCTAAGCCACTATTTGAGGTCCCTTGACCTCCGTAGGCGGTCAGGGGGGGAATTAACCCAAAAAAGCTTAATAGAGTGACATTTACTTTTGACGCTTTTCCAAGGTATGAGATAGAGGTCACCTTGTCATTAGGATTTTCTATACCATCCTAATCCGAGATCTCAGGGTGAGACTTTTCCGATTAGGTGAGATTTACCTTTAGATACGTTTTTCGGGTATGAGATAGGGGTCACATCTAACATATATTATACGGACTATCTAATCTTACAATCCTACAGTGAGATCTCAGGGTGCCTCTTTTCCAATAGGGTGAGATTCAGATTTAGATCTGAATTATCCGCTTATCACTCTACTGAGCGACGATATTTAGTAGTCAAGATGGGCTTAAAATTATTAAACCCTCCAGGGGGCGCGAGAAGCCCCTCGCCATGTGCGAGAAGCCCCTCACCATAAGAATACATGTATTTTTTTCTTTTTTTTCCGCAATACAATCTATAAATCCTTTCGTTTCTCTATCAACCTAAGCCACTATTTGAGGTCCATTGACCTCCGTAGGCGGTCAGGAGGGGAATTAACCCAAAAAGCTTAATAGAGTGACATTTACTTTCGACGCTTTTCCAAGGTATGAGATAGAGGTCACCTTGTCATTAGGATTTTCTATACCATCCTAATCCGAGATCTCAGGGTGAGACTTTTCCGATTAGGTGAGATTTACCTTTAGATACGTTTTTCGGGTATGAGATAGGGGTCACATCTAACATATATTATACGGACTATCTAATCTTACAATCCTACAGTGAGATCTCAGGGTGCCTCTTTTCCAATAGGGTGAGATTCAGATTTAGATCTGAATTATCCGCTTATCACTCTACTGAGCGACGATATTTAGTAGTCAAGATGGGCTTAAAATTATGAGGGGCGAAATGCCCCTCTTGAGGGGCAAATAGCCCCTCCTATCTCTACTAAAACACTTTTATAAGTTCCTTTCCTATATTCTCTGAGTAACAATTGACTTTGAACACATTTACATAACTGAAAGTCCGACTACCAAAACCTAGGATGGCCAGAAGCTAAAGTGAAGTAACGTCATATCAGTATATCGACCTTCTTAGAAAGTGTACTGATTTTCTAGAGTAGATGTCTGGAGCATTATTCTCTCTTCAGACTCCAGAAATAATATAAAAAGACAGGGAAATTTATATCATATCTTTGCTTTATCGCAAGAGTGCGCTCAGTCCTTTTATTACGCTTATCACTCTACTGAGCGACGATATTTAGTAGTCAAGATGGGCTTATAATTATGAGGGGCGAAATGCCCCTCGTAAGGGGCGAATAGCCCCTCATATTTCTACTAAAATACTTTTATAAGTTCCTTGATATATTCTCAGAGTAACAATTGACTTTAAACCTTCTTATAAGAGGCAATAAAGACAGTATAGTCATGACATGCCAGATATTGCATGTCCCCTGAAAAACTTACTACTCTGACATAGGCATACGTCGGTTCTCCTGACGAGGGTGAGAGTTACCTTCAGGACTCTCAAACGTTCATTGCGCTACTCATAATAAAGTGTATAACATGGACTTGTATGGTTAAGAACAAGAGCATGCAGTTGAATGCCACAATAGTACCTAACCTTTGAGCTGAAAAACTTACTACTTAACTGTATGGGCAAGCATAATAGAGCGCACAACAGCCAAGTCGAGATTCACTTGGCCGCATAGAAAAATGTTTGACAACTACTTAGGATATTTTTCGCTTTAGGAGGTCTATACACGATTTCAGAATGTTTACACAACTGAAAGTCCGAATACACAAACCTAGGATGGCCAGAAGCTAAAGTGAAGAAACTTCATATCAGTATATCGACCTTCTTAGAAAGTGTACTGATTTTCTAGAGTATAGGTCTGGAGCATTATTCTCTCTTCAGATTCCAGAAATAATATAAAAAGACAGGGAAATTTATATCATATCTTTGCTTTATCGCAAGAGTGCGCTCAGTCATTTTATTACGCTTATCACTCTACTGAGCGACGATATTAAGTAGTCAAGATAGGCTTATAATTATGAGGGGCGAAATGCCCCTCGTAAGGGGCGAATAGCCCCTCATATTTCTACTAAAATACTTTTATAAGTTCCTTGATATATTCTCAGAGTAACAATTGACTTTAAACATTCTTATACGAGGCATTAAAGACAGTATGGTCAAGACACGGCAGATATTGCATGTCCCCTGAAAAACTTACTACTCTGACATAGGCATACGTCGGTTCTCCTGACGAGGGTGAGAGTTACCTTCAGGACTCTCAAACGTTCATTGCGCTACTCATAATAAAGTGTATAACATGGACTTGTATGGTTAAGAACAAGAGCATGCAGTTGAATGCCCCAATAGTACCTAACCTCTGAGTTGAAAATCTTACTCCTCACTATATTGGCAAACATCAAAGAGCAAATAAAAGCCAAGTCGAGATTCACTTGGCCGCATAGAAAAATGTTTGACAACTACTTAGGATATTTTTTCGCTTTAGGAGGTCTATACACGATTTCAGAATTTTTACACAACTGAAAGTCCGACTACCAAAACCTAGGATGGCCAGAAGCTAAAGTGAAGTAACGTCATATCAGTATGACCGAGTCCGCTCAGTCATTTTGATACGCTTATCACTCTACTGAGCGACGATATTTAGTAGTCAAGATGGGCTTATAATTATGAGGGGCGAAATGCCCCTCGTAAGGGGCGAATAGCCCCTCATATTTCTACTAAAATACTTTTATAAGTTCCTTGATATATTCTCAGAGTAACAATTGACTTTAAACATTCTTATACGAGGCATTAAAGACAGTATGGTCAAGACACGACAGATATTGCATGTCCCCTGAAAAACTTACTACTCTGACATAGGCATACGTCGGTTCTCCTGACGAGGGTGAGAGTTACCTTCAGGACTCTCAAACGTTCATTGCGCTACTCATAATAAAGTGTATAATATGGACTTGTATGGTTAAGAACAAGAGCATGCAGTTGAATGCCCCAATAGTACCTAACCTTTGAGCTGAAAAACTTACTACTTAACTGTATGGGCAAGCATAATAGAGCGCACAACAGCCAAGTCGAGATTCACTTGGCCGCATAGAAAAATGTTTGACAACTACTTAAGATATTTTTCGCTTTAGGAGGTCTATACACGATTTCAGAATGTTTACACAACTGAAAGTCCGACTACCAAAACCTAGGATGGCCAGAAGCTAAAGTGAAGAAACTTCATATCAGTATACCGACCTTCTTAGAAAGTGTACTGATTTTCTAGAGTATATGTCTGGAGCATTATTCTCCCTTCAGGTTCTAGAAATAATATAAAAAGACCGGGAACTTTACATTAATTAGTTTCGAATTAAGTAATCGAATTTATTTCTTGGAAATGCTGCGACATTCTTATCTCATTATTGACCATGTTATTTTTTTCGAAGCATGGCACACTAGGGAAAGAAAATCTTCAATTATCAAACCAAAAAGCAAAATAATAAGCAAAATAATGCGGAAAGCAAGCCAATAAGCAAAATGATAAGCAAAGCAACACAAAATTGTAAGCAAAGTAAAATACGAAGTACTAAGCAAACCAAAAATTAAAAAAGAAAATATAAGGAGGTCAATGAAAAAAATTATGAGCAATAAATCAGCCATGAAGTAATTAAGTATTAAGCAACTAAGCAATTAAGCTATTAAGTAAAGAATTGTAAGTGATCTAAATCGATTTTTTAAGTATGTTTAAGCTTTATCTTGTATTGATTTCTGACGGGAATATTTTTAGAACGAGTTTTATTTTAATCGTTCAGCCACTTACAACTCTCCAGAGTTTCCGCGTCCCTAGGGCCGTAGTCGAATAAAAGTTCACGTCCCTTCGGAACATATTTTGTAGTCTGGAAATATAGGGCCGGTCGAATCACGCCTCCCGGACATTGGACACCGGTGGTGACTACTCGGCAGTTTTTTTTTGTCCGAGAATGATTTAAGAACCGACGCGATCGGTGTCCGTGGCGTCGATAGCATATTCCCGGCCATTGAAATCAAAGTTAAATAAAAAAAACGTGTCTTTGTCGGCCTCGGCGAGCTCGACGTAGCGAGTGTCGGATTCCGTCTTGCTAAGAAGCTTACCTGCATACTCGCATACGTATGCTCCTCTGGCGAGGGCACACGCAGCAAAAGCTCCGCGGCCTTTGCTCCGGGTAGCACTAACAGTTACTGCTGAGTCATCGTTGTTAAGGAGCCGCCGGAGGACTTCTGCTTGTCCTGCTGCCTTTCGGGCACCCTTTAAGCTAGCTCCCCGCGTAGGGCCGCGGATAGTGACGTCGGCAGGGCCTTCGTCGTTGCCACTGCCACTGCCGACGTCGCCACTGCCGAATGAGGCATCGAGGTCTACCTATATTTTTTCAATTAAAGTATGTATGAGGCTTGTATGAGCATGTAGAGACTTAAAGTATAACCTCAACTACGAGGTTAAGAGCTTATGGACTTACGATTTAGGACTCAAAATACAAAAGGTATAAAAGAAAATAATACGGGTATAAGTAAAAGTACTTTAAAAGTAGTAGATAAAAGACGAAAAATAACAATTAAACCAGACAATAAATATTTATTACATACATC
The DNA here is from genome assembly GCA_002269645.1 of Macrostomum lignano. Taxonomy (NCBI): domain Eukaryota; kingdom Metazoa; phylum Platyhelminthes; family Macrostomidae; genus Macrostomum; species Macrostomum lignano. The sequence continues at coordinate 177,621 of NIVC01001753.1, read as the reverse complement.
GAATAATGGCCCTCCAGGCAAGGATCCATTAATAACGGACCGACGCGCGTCCGGTGTCTATATTGAGTAGTATTTAGATCGAATGAACATTAATGTACATCTTGCTAATTTACATCTATACGATATCGTAGGCCTGTGTAGAATCTGGGGCAAGGTATCATGCTATGCCATGCTATACTATACTACGAGCTCGTAAAATTTGCGCCAGGGTTTCTATGCTATCTTTCTGCATAGCGTGCTGAATACCGCTTATATAGATCTGCTACAAGTAAGTAAACGTGAATACTAGCAGATACAAAATACTTACAGCGGCAGCAGCGGAGCTGGTGGTGGTGGAGGTAGCAGCGGAGGTGGCGGTGGTGGAAGTAGCAGCGGAGGTGGCGGTAGCAGCGGATGTGGCAGTGTAGGCGGCCGTCATAGTGGCACCGGCAGCACCGGCACCGGCACCTTCAGCTGGCTGGACAGGTTATATTTGAGGTTATATAAATATATTTAGCTAAAGTTATCATGTAATTTTGATTCATTTGCCCTTAAAAGCATGGAAAACTTACTTGGAAAAAGCGTGTTGGATAATAAAAAGATTATTGGACACTGAACACTAAACGACTTGATTGTGCTTATAAACTTTTTTATAAGTTTGTAAATTGACTACTTTTTTTATTTAAAGCTTTCGCAGAAAGACTATGAATGCTTAGTTAAAATATGGAATTAAGAATTGGTATCTAAAATTTTACGGCTTACACTAGGCATTTTTGGGTTTGGAGAACCTTGAACCGATTCTAGGGTCCTGCGTTGGCTTATAATGAGGACGTGCTGAATTCGCAGCATTTCTTTTAGCCAGGCGTTTTCTGATTCCAAAGCTCGCATCTGCTTTTCTCGATTCTAGTTAAATTATATATTTAAAATAGGGGAAATCGAGAAAATTACGCATCGTTAAATATTTTTAAACAGCTTATTTTTTTCTCAAAATCAAAAACAATACTTTTAAACGGTTTATTTATTTCTCAAACTCACAAATCAGATAAAATCAGAAAGAATATAATAAAAAGAAAGAAAAGTTTTTCAAATAAGATAATGCCTGAACCTGAATTATTTGCACAAATAAATTGTCTTAAAGAAATAATATTATAATTATTATGTAATTCATCAACGCTTCCGCCTGGCTGCTCGCTTCTTGGCGGCGTACATATTCTTAAATTTAGGCTCATACTTTGAGCTATAATAAAATGCCACACATTGTGCAATAGTCTTGCTATGGATGGCGGCGGCGATCTTCGAAAACTCTTTGCCGAATTTTTTAAACGCTTGTAAAAACTGGCCCTTCTCGTCTTCTGTCCAATTTGCGAATTCGCTTGAAGCGTACTGAATCCTGCGCGCCAGATCACTTTGCGCAGAATTCAGTAAATTAAAGTGCGTTCTACACGTAAGCGTCTTCAAATCCTAAATGAAACAAAATTGAACATTAAATGCACGAACCAATACGGAAAAGAAACCAATATAAGAAACCAATTTTAAGATCAAGATCAAGTTACAAGTTCTTGCCCTTGAAAATCTTAATGATCGCGTTCTGAATACTTTCAAACTTCCGGTTACAAGTATTGATCAGAACGTGATTACTAAAAGAATTGTGCCCTTCCTGAAAAACTTACTACGCGAAATAATGTTTGACTTTCTGACACAAAAATACATTGAATTTACTGTCTGCTAAATTCTTTAGGAATGACGTGAATATTGTGACACACTCACCGCTTCATGTGAATGTCCACGGCCGGTTGGACAATTCCTTGGCACCGTTGTGGCACTGGCCGAGGCGGAATGTGATGGCAGCTGAGGTGAGGCCGAGTCACCGGAGACCTGAGGCACCAGAGGCACCACAGGCTCGCAGGGCACATCATCATTGGTTTGCCACTGGGAAAGCATTTCAGCAAGATTGAGGAAAAATTTAGATTTTGGATGACACTTTTATAGTCTAGAAAACCCTAACCACTTTTATAGTCTAGAAAAAGTTACTTAATGCTTACAGAAAACCAATTACAATATTCATTTATTTTGATTCTAAAAAGTGTGACTACAGGCTTTCAGAAAATTATATAAAGTATAAATAGAAATCAAGTTCTTGCCCTTGAAAATCTTAATGATCGCGTTCTGAATACTTTTTATTAAAAACTTCCGGTTACAAGTATTGATCTGAACGTGATTACTAAAAGAATTGTGCCCTTCCTGAAAAACTTACTACGCGAAATAATGTTTGACTTTCTGACACAAAAATACATTGAATTTACTGTCTGCTAAATTCTTTAGGAATGACGTGAATATTGTGACACACTCACCGCTTCATGAGAATTTCCGGTCGGTTGGACAATTCCTTGGCACCGTTGTGGCACTGGCCGAGGCGGAATGTGATGGCAGCTGAGGTGAGGCCGAGTCACCGGAGACCTGAGGCACCAGAGGCACCACAGGCTCGCAGGGCACATCATCATTGGTTTGCCACTGGGAAAGCATTTCAGCAAGATTGAGGAAAAATTTAGATTTTGGATGACACTTTTATAGTCTAGAAAACCCTAACCACTTTTATAGTCTAGAAAAAGTTACTTAATGCTTACAGAAAACCAATTACAATATTCATTTATTTTGATTCTAAAAAGTGTGACTACAGGCTTTCAGAAAATTATATAAAGTATAAATAGAAATCAAGTTCTTGCCCTTGAAAATCTTAATGATCGCGTTCTGAATACTTTTTATTAAAAACTTCCGGTTACAAGTATTGATCTGAACGTGATTACTAAAAGAATTGTGCCCTTCCTGAAAAACTTACTACGCGAAATAATGTTTGACTTTCTGACACAAAAATACATTGAATTTACTGTCTGCTAAATTCTTTAGGAATGACGTGAATATTGTGACACACTCACCGCTTCATGAGAATTTCCGGTCGGTTGGACCGTTGAAGAACGGCCGGTTGGACCGCTGTGGCACTTCGGCACCGTTGTGGCACTGCTGGCACTGGCCGAGGCCGAATGCGGTGGCCGCTGAGGTGAGGCCGAGCCACGCTGAGGCACCAGAGGCACCAGAGGCTCGCAAGGTGAGGCCGAAAGGTGAGGCTCGCAAGGCACATCATCATCATCAGTCGTTTGCCACTGGGAAAGCAATTCAACCAGATTGAGGAAAAAATTAGATTTTGGATGCCACTTTTATAGTCTAGAAAACCCTAACCACTTTTATAGTCTAGAAAAAGTTACTTAATGCTTACAGAAAACCAATTACAATATTCATTTTGATTCTAAAAAGTGTTACTACAGGCTTTCAGAAAATTATATAAAGTATAAAAATCATTAGAAAAGTGGTTTGCAGAACCGAAATACTTACCTTTGTCCGTTTGCTGGGTTGGTCACTTGACGAGTTGACGAGTGGACGTTTCGCAGCCTGGATACGGGGGAAGTTGTTTGAATTTTTGTTACAAAGACTACTCCTTAATCTTAGTTGCCTCCACGCTTCTTGTACGTAGTTCGTAAAATAAAATTGGTACTTTATATACATCACTGTTAAAATATATGCACTTCTCGTAAACACGGTAATATTTAGCAAAGTATATTTAGCAATACTTGCCCTGTTCCTGGGATGCCCAGGCACCTGGCCCATGCATCCACTGCGAAAAAACTCAGTGCACATTGAGAGATAACTCTGTGCGTTGTTTTGTGCCTCGTCCAGCGTATTCTTTGGCATCCCTTCATTATGTTTCGCCTTCATATGCATTCGCAACGAGTCTTTTGTGCCTACATGGACACATGTGGGGCACATGTAAAGCTCGGTTGCTTTATATTTTTTTAGTTTGGCAAATTTTATTGCCAACTCCGTAGAGTCGGTGTTCAATTTATGGACATTGATAATATGTTTCCTCATGTTGTATGACCTAGCAACATGCATATATTTTGTTAAAAAACATATGGGGCAGCTGAGGAATTCAGCCATAATCTGAAAAAAAATTGAAATTATAGTTATCTAAATACTCATTCTTTGTATATCCAATTTATACCTAATGAATCTAATCACCAGGCTAAAATATTTATTAAAAGAATCTAGAAGAAGCTCCAAACGTTTAAGCAGTTTATATATTTATTTTTCATTTTCAGAATTATTATTTTTATTTATAATCATATAAATTAAAATTATTTATTCTACATAGGTATACCTCAAACAAAAAATAATAGTTTGTTTTAAACAATAAACAATAAAAAAATTAATCATTTTTAAATTATTGCCACAGTAGCTACATTGCAAAAGTGCAAAGTGCCAAGCTACAGCTTTTTTACACATTATTAAAAATGTATATTTAAAAAAATTATCATTTTTTACAAAAAAATATTAAGCTGCAAAAAGCTGTAGCTTTTCAGTAACTTTTTCAGTAATTATATTTATAATTTATAAATTATTGTCACATAAGAAGACAGTAGCTACATTGAAAAAGTCCAAAGTGCCAAGCTACAGCTTTTTTTACACATTCTTAAAAATGGATATTTAAAAAAATGATATCATTTTTACAAAAAAATATTAAGCTGCGAAAAGCTGTAGCTTTTCAGTAACTTTTTCAGTAATTATATTTATAATTTATAAATTATTGTCACACAAGAAGACAGTAGCTACATTGAAAAAGTTTAAAGTGCCAAGCTACAGCTATTTTGCACTTTAATAAAAATGTATATTTGGATAAAAAGCTTATTACTTTGTACTAAAAAATATTAAGCTGCAAAAAAAGCTGTAGCTTTGCAATTTGTGCAGTGGAAAGCAAAGCTAAAGCTACAACCCTAACCCAGCTGGACCTTTAACTCACATTTAACTCACAGATTAAATTGGAACAAAATAAGCATGGTCAAAAAATCTCCTAAATCAAGTATAGTAAAGTTTGACCTAATGAAAAGAGCACAAAGGGGCCAAATAGATAATTAATTGCTGATACAAACTTATAAGCGAACATTTTAATGTGATTTTTACTCCAAGTCAGACCTAAGCCAGACCTTTGTGCTTGTTTAAAAAGTATTGAAAAGTAATAAGCGGTTGCTTCTTCGATTTCACGAATAAAAATGCACGTGCATGTAGGCATAATTTAAAATAAAAATAATGTAGAACTAGTTAGAGTTTTTAATTAGCGTTTTGACAGAAATGTTTTAAATAATACCAGACTTTTCTAATTTCAGTCTTTTTATTCGTTACTTGCGCTATTTCGAATGCGCAGTTTTTGTTTTACCTTTATAAATTCTTATCTGAAAATCCGTAAGTTTTTTACGTTTCGAAAATGATTAAAGCGTATTATGCCAAAATGTGAGATCATTTGATAGTGAGATTTAAAAAATCTCGCGGTTTCCTTTTAGATAAATTTTAATAAAGTTTAGATAAATTTTAGATCAATTGCTACTAAAGGGAACTGTGTTAACATTTATAAATTATCCCGTGCACCTTTATTTTTACCAGAGGTTATACACTCTCATTTATTAGCACCGGCTAACCCTAATCCCCACCCTGTCCGTTGACAGGCTGAATTGTATAATGGTGCTAATCAGCCCTCAGCAGGGAGTTTTAGGTTGCATGTGGCATATGTTTGAGCAACCCTTATCCTCACCTAGAGCTTCTATACATAGTTTTGCAATAGATAGTAAGTTTTTCATAGTATGTTGCACATTTGGAATTCTATTATGCCACACCATTATTTTACCAAAAGTTACACTTTCATGTCTTAGCACCGGTTAACCCTAATCCCCACCTTGTCCTTGTCCGGAGTTTTAGGTTGCATGATGCATGTGTTTGAGCAACCCTCATCCTCACCTAGAGCTTCTATACATAGCTTTGCAATAGGTAGTAAGTTTTTCGTAGTATGTTGCACAAATGGCATAATACGGCACACAAACTGCTGTCTTTGTCTTAAGATTTCAAATCTTGCAAATTCTCATTTGAATTTTTATGCATCGGTGACTATCGATGAAAAGTGACTATTAGACAATTGCACAAGTACACACATGATAGTTTATTTTCGTTTGCGACTCAAACATTTTATTAGCCTGTAAAATACAATGACTTATTACATATAGACATTTTATTATGAAAAGCAATTAACGATTAGCATTATTATTTCCGTTCTGTTAGCACAATGTAGCACATACAGTGTTCAAATAAAAGTAAAAATACAAAAAACATTAGAAGCATGGAAGCGATACGAATAGAAAAGAATAGAATAAAAAAGCATTGTAAGTAAAAAGCGATTACTTCTACTGTTAAGTCTTTGACAATCGGTCAATTCACTGGAAGGCGTTTTGTCGCCTCTCTTGAAAGGAACACTTCCAAAAGGCGAGCATAACAGGCGCCATTTGAATGGCCTGCTTCCTTGAAATTGGACCAAACTTTAGGCCGTCGACAATGTACTGCCGGTACGTCTTCGGGCTCGGGTAGACGGGCTTCCGGCTTCCTGGTCCTTGGTAAAGAACGAGGTGGATGATTTCATTCTTTACAATGCGACGGACCGGTCGTTCCATTTTTTCGTGCTTTTAGAAGACCTTAGCTAAAAGTAATAATTGTGCTGAGTTGGCATTTTGAACTCTATGGTAGTCGTTTTATTGTTTAGTTTTAGCCAGTTACCTCCAATTAGACAGTCTGGACCCAGTTGTCCAATCGGAATGGAGGTAAACCTGATTTGGTCGTCATCAGACGTCATCAGAGTGGGAGTGAGGAAGTCCTCATATTTTGTTAGGCCACACGCGGATGCCAGATTATTGGCATGGATACAAGAGTTTCAAAGACTTTGACTTTTAAGACTTCACCAACAGTAGAAACAATAGAACAATACCAGTAACGGCTTGTTACTTACAATGGCGACAAAATATTTGAAACGAGCGAGTAGTTTAAAATAATTTAACTTTCTGTCCCACGGTTGCTAGGGTCCGTTCTGTCATGGGCCTAAAGTTCAGAATAGCTTCTTAAATTATTGAATAATCATTGATGCACTCGTGCGCTACGCCTAGGTGGTCAGGGCTTGCCAATAGTTTGTTTACTTTGGTGGTTCCGCTGAACTTTGTGTACAGTTAAAATTGTAAGAGAATTTTTCAATTCATGGAGCCTTGAATAATGGCGATAAAATGTCTCGGTTTATTTGTAATTATATTGTATTGTATTGTATTGTATAGAGTTTCCACAGAAACAAATCTCCGCTAGCTACACCATTACGCAATTTTTCAAAGCAAATGATATTATCTTGCTTTCATAAATCTGCGTCTTCAGAAACAATTAATATTGTAAAAGGTATTATAGTCCTTATAGAAAGTAAGTTTTTCATAACAGTTATTGTGTGCATACAAAGAGTAAGTGTTATCAGTTAGTATGCAGTGACAGCGACAGTTTGATTGTCATGAATTTTCTGCTAGCTTACCTTTTCAAAAAATGGCTACCTTTCTTATAAAAGTGGTAGGCATTTTTAAACATTATTGGGTTCTTATTAATTTTAGTTTTAGTTTGCAACATGTGGGCCCTACAACAGACCCGCTACTTTTAAATCATGATGTAAATCAGGATATGGGTTAGGGTAAAGTGTATGGGTTAGCGTAAGATTTCTTAATCAAACTTTACTACTGGTCGTAGTACGAGGGACGAGGTACGAGGGACGATCAAAAAGTTCTGTCACTTTATTAACTAGAAACTAAAGAAATAACGATGTAACTGTTAATCATCCTGAACCTCGTAGGCGTTAAGCCGATTAAGCTGTGCAAAGGCTTATAATATTGAGGGGCGAAATGCCCCTCGAGAGGGGCGAAGAGCCCCTCATATTTCTACTAAAATGCTTTCAAAAGTTCCTTTGATATATTCTCCAAGTAACAAACGACTCTAAACATTCTTATAAGAAACACTAAAGACTGAGTATGGTTAGGACATTGCAGATATTGCATGTCCCGTGAAAAACTTACTACTCTGACATAGGCATACGTCGGTGCTCCTGCCGAGGGTGAGAGTTACTTCAGGACTCTAAAACTTTCATAGCGAAACTCACAATAAAGTGTATGACATGGACTTCTACAGGTAAGAACAAGAGCATGCACTTGAATGCCCCAATAGTACCTAACCTCTGAGTTGAAAAACTTACTACTCACTGTATAGGCAAGTATCTTAGAGCACATGACAGCCAAGTCGAGATTCACTTAGCCGCATGAAAACTGTTTGAGAACTACTCAGGTTATTGTGCGCCTTAGGAGGTCTATAAACGATTTTAGGATATACAACAGAAAGTTGTGTACAACAGAGCCGCTGCTTTTAAATCATGATGCAAATCGGGATATGGGTTAGCGTAAGATTTCTTAATCGAACTTTACTACTGGTCGTAAGTAGTATTAAGCCGAACAGGGACAGCTCTTTAGGCGAAATTCGGTACCCCTCAACCAATCATGTACACAGGACACAGCAAGACACCCCTCAATTCGACAACATCCCCTCCTCCACCTGATAGATTATATTAGTCCAGCTGAACAAGACAAACAAGGCTCTTTTTCTTAAGAGTCTCGAGAGACTTAATTTAGAGCCAAGAAGGAATGCGTAGAAGTCACCATTCCGAGAAATTGAAAGAATGTGCGATTTGCCTACAGCAAATGAGGTTAGACAACCTCAAAAGACACATCAATGTTGTGCACAAGGAGTACGTGCATCGATTAGAAGACCTTCGATGGTTCGCAAAGTTTGAGGAAAAGGTGCGGCATAATGCTTCCATGTGCTCATTATGCTTTGAAGCATATATGCACCTAAGAGACCACTACAGAGCGGCTCATCAGTTTCAGTCCTCAGAGCAGACTTATGATCACATCGCGCATAATCAGCTGTGCAGAGAATTCGCCGTAGAGTACGCGCATTCCGCCAGGCAAGCTCTACAACAAGATCGGCCATTACCGCCGCATCCAAAATGTTGGAAGCGGTTTGAGAATCGGCTAACGGTTCCAACCGTAAGAGTGGTAAGTTTTTCGTTTCGTCTGCTATGATTTACATATTTTATTTTGTTTGAGCTAAGGTTAAATAATTTTTATTTGCTATAATTTGTGATTACTCTTATGAATAGATAGACAACATTGATAGATCAGGTGTTTGATCAGGGTCCAGGGTTAGGATTTGGGCCTAATCCTGTGGTGCTCATGGTTAGGGCCCTTCTTCCTTATTTTAAGATTTGTAGAGCCATCAATATGCTCGGCTGTCGACAGTAGACTTCAATCTCGTTGATCATAGGTAGTAACTTTTTCGTAAGGACCTATCTTTTTTGTATGGTAAACGGGTAACTTATGAAACAATGAATAGAACAGTAGATATGTTATTAATTGCATAAATATCTATCAATAGCTAAAATTTCCTCTTTACTTGATGCCTATTTTGAAGAAAAAAGATTGCGTTCTGGAAAAATAAATGTCTACCACAGCTTTCTCAATCAAGCTCAAATGTTACATTTTTCCTGACAGGCTTCAGCGACAAGACCAGCATCAACGCCCTCGTCGATTACATCCGGCCCGTCCGGGCCATCTAAAAAGCTTCGGCCCGAACCTCCTCGTGAACTTATTCTGGGCAGCGCATTCGACGAGGCTGCCAAGGCTGCGAAAATGGAGAGTTTTCTTCAGAACTTAACAGTTAACTGCAGAGTGCCTCTAGTGGTAAGTTAAAATACATGAAGGTATACAACGTGCGAGTCATGGCTGTACATGCTATGTAAAATGTTATGTACAAAACATAAGGGAGAAAATAATTATTAAATGAAAGCATACAACGAAAATTATTCTTATGAATTTTTATTTCTTAACTACGAGTTTTGAAGCAACCCAAACGTTAATTTACACAGCGATCGAGTAGCCAACCAGCGTTCCGTCCGATCCCGGCACCAAGGCTACGAAACCCGTCCGGAGCCTCATCAGCACCTGCCAGAACGGAGGACCTTTGCAAATTAGAAGATCTCATTGTTGATCCTTCGTCATGGCGGGTAAATTTTGAATCGAAGCATATAAAAAACTTTAGCATAAAAGATGAAAACAGTTTTCGTTTCATTAATTTTTACCTCTTTACTTTTTATTTTATTTACAGGATCATAAGCCTCGGCCGCGGATAAGAACAATGCCTCACCCAGAGCAGCGTTCGATGGCGCCAAAGCAGCAAAATAATGATGTGCCTCTCCCACCACCGCGTACGGCCTCAAATAGTACAACCGGCCGTGGACATTCTCATGAAGCGGTGAGTGTGTCACAATATTCACGTCATTCCTAAAGAATTTAGCAGACAGTAAATTCAATGTATTTTTGTGTCAGAAAGTCAAACATTATTTCGCGTAGTAAGTTTTTCAGGAAGGGCACAATTCTTTTAGTAATCACGTTCAGATCAATACTTGTAACCGGAAGTTTTTAATAAAAAGTATTCAGAACGCGATCATTAAGATTTTCAAGGGCAAGAACTTGATTTCTATTTATACTTTATATAATTTTCTGAAAGCCTGTAGTCACACTTTTTAGAATCAAAATAAATGAATATTGTAATTGGTTTTCTGTAAGCATTAGGTAACTTTTTCTAGACTATAAAAGTGGTTAGGGTTTTCTAGACTATAAAAGTGTCATCCAAAATCTAATTTTTTCCTCAATCTGGTTGAATTGCTTTCCCAGTGGCAAACGACTGATGATGATGTGCCTTGCGAGCCTCACCTTTCGGCCTCACCTTGCGAGCCTCTGGTGCCTCTGGTGCCTCAGCGTGGCTCGGCCTCACCTCAGCGGCCACCGCATTCGGCCTCGGCCAGTGCCAGCAGTGCCACAACGGTGCCGAAGTGCCACAACGGTCCAACCGGCCGTTCTTCAACGGTCCAACCGACCGGAAATTCTCATGAAGCGGTGAGTGTGTCACAATATTCACGTCATTCCTAAAGAATTTATCAGACAGTAAATTCAATGTATTTTTGTGTCAGAAAGTCAAACATTATTTCGCGTAGTAAGTTTTTCAGGAAGGGAACAATTCATGGTTCACAATAATCTTCTCATCTTTGCTTGTCGTTTTTACTTGTTATCTATAATGATGTATAATCAGACAAGAAGGGTAGCTGTCAGTTATTGCTTTAAAATATTAGCTATTAGGATAGTTTACTACTGTAAGCAGAATAACACTAGTCAGGTCATGTTAGCTGACAAATGAACAGTTGAGGGCCAGAGCCAAAATTTGCGATCTATTTATTATGCACAGACTGGTCGATAAATGTACATTGATTATTGAAACTATTTGATAGGTCGAGGGCTACAACGTGCACTAACACGCAGGTTCATATGAGTAACCACTGCTAGAGTGAGACAGCGCACGAGAGAAAGGGAGTAAGATAACATAGAAAGTAAACGAGGTCTAAAGCATAAAAGTGCAACCGCAAACCCAACATTTACTAAGATTTTCGTTACAAATTTATTTTCAGTAACTAGCAAGTCTTAGCGAGTTTTATGCTCTAGATAATTTTCTGAAAGCCTGTAGTACGTAACTCTTTTTAGAGTCTAAATAAATTAATATTGTAATTGGTCTTCTCTGTAAGCATAAGTAACTTTTCTTGAGTATAAAAGTGTCATCCAAAATCTAAATTTTTCCTCAATCAGGCTGAAATGCTTTCCCAGCGGCCAACAAAGTATGTGCCTCTCCCACCACCGCGTTCGGCCTCAAATAGTACAACCGGCCTTGTACCGGATCTTCAAACGGTGAGTGTTTCTCAATATTTACGTCATTCCAAGAGAATTTATCAGACAGTAAATTCGATGTATTAGTATGTCAGAAAGTCAAATATTATTTCGCGTAATAAGTTTTTGAGCAAGGGATCAATTTATGGTTCAATTATGAATAGTACAGAAACATTATTATATTTTTTTGCTTTTTTATTCAAGAGTGTGTTCAGTCATTTTTATACACTAATCACTCTACTGAGCGACTATGTTTAGTAGTCAAGCTAGGCTTATAATTTTATAAGCGAAAAGCCCCTCGTACGGGGCGAATAGCCCCTCATATTTCTACTAAGATACTTTTATAACTTCCTTGATATATTCTCGAAGTAACAAATGACTTTAAACTTTCTTATACGAGGCATTAAAGACAGAATAGTCATGACATGGCAGATATTGCACGTCCCCTGAAAAACTTACTACTCTGACATAGGCATACGTCGGTTCTCCTGACGAGGGTGAGAGCTACTTTAGGACTCTCAAACGTTCATTGCGCTACTCATAATAAAGTTTATGATATGGATTTCTATGGTTAGGAACAAGCGCATGCACTTGAATGCCCCAATAGTACCTAACCTCTGAGTTGAAAAACTTACTACTCGCTATATTGGCAAAAATCAAAGAGCACATAACAGCCAAGTCGAGAATCACTTGGCCGCATAGAAAAATGTTTGACAACTACTTAGGATATTTTTCGCTTTAGGAGGTCTCTACACGATTTCAGAATATTTACACAACAGAAAGTCCGAATACCAAAATCTAGGATGGCCAGAAGCTAAAGTAAAGTAACGTCATATCAGTACATCGACCTTCTAAGAAAGTGTACTGATTTTCTAGAGTAGATGTCTGGAGCATTATTCTCTCTTCAGATTCAAGAAATAATATAAAAAGACAGGGAAATTCATATCGTATCTTTGCTTTATCGCAAGAGTCCGCTCAGTCATTTTGATACGCTTATCACTCTACTGAGCGACGATATTTAGTAAACAAGACGGGCTTACAATTATGAGGGGCGAAGTGCCCCTCGTAAGGGGCGAACAGCCCCTCATATTTCTACTAAAATACTTTTATAAGTTCCTTTGATATATTCTCCGAGTAACAATTGACTTTCAACATTCTTATACGAGGCATTAAAGACAGTATGGTCAAGACACGGCAGATATTGCATGACCCCTGAAAAACTTACTACTCTGACATAGGCATGCGGCGGTGCTCCTGACGAGGGTGAGAGTTACCTTCAGGACTCTCAAACGATCATTGCGCTACTCATAATAAAGTTTATGATATGGATTTCTACGGTTGCGAACAAGAACATGCACATGAATGCCCCAATCTTACCTAACATCTGATCTGAAATACTTACTACTCACTGTATAGGCAAGTATCATAGAGCACATGAAAGCCAAGTCGAGATTCAATTAAGCGCGTGTAAACTGCTCAGTGCTAGTCAGTATAATCTATTCTTTAGGAGGGCTGCACACATTTTAAGACATTCATACACCGGAATGACACGCCTAATATAGGATGATCATACACTAAAGGTAATATAACGTTACGAAAGACGACATATTTGCCAATAAGTTGTAAAAGGGTCTGTAGTCATGAGTAGGACTTCCGCAGTGATTGATATAGATATTGATGTAGTAACTAAGGATATGAGGTTAATGAGGTTTCATGCTTTTATTGCCTTTTTTAGGAAACGTCATTGGCTCCTGAAACTTCCGTTCCGTTCTTTGAGTCCTGGCCAGAACCATTTAGTCTTAGTGAGCAGGATTTTCGTCATCTTAAAGAGAGTCTACCTGTCGTTGTGGGAAGCCACGGTGTCAAGTATCATTACTTGGATGTACCCTCATACGACATTGCTTATGACGTTAAGATGAGGGAGCCTATGTTCAGCATCCCTAGGCGTAGCCAAGTCAATGCTCCTTATTGGCTGAGGCCGTTTACTGCTATTCACCCGATGAGGCTTGCAACTGTGGTGGATTCAGGTCGTCGAGAAAAGCTTTTTCGCTTTCTGAAACGAGACGTCGGTTGCTACAGAAGCGACTTCGGAGTCGCCCGCAACATCCGAACGGATCCGGTTAGGAAAGATGAACCGGAAACTTCTGAGGGTGTTGCGGCCTACGAGGCGTTGGAATCAAAGCTGTCCATACTGGACATGATATGGCGGCGCACCGTGTCAGGTCTCGGCAGGGACGTTTATTTAACGGATATATTTGATCTCGATATCCTTGAAGCGACCGCGTTGTGGTGGGTTGGAGGCAAAAGCTCACAACTACAACTGCTAGCGCTTCGCTGGCTCGCTCAGACGCTGCTAGAAGCTGAGGTTCTTCATTCAAGCAGCTCGAAGCAGTTGTTTCACGAGCTGCGTGTCAGCAAGGAGCTATTAGAGAACACTCTTACGCTGTTGAAAAATCCAATTTCCCGTGCTAGTAAGCGGGCTAACATCGCAAGCCGCTGCTTTCGACAAGACGACCGGCGTAGGGACCAAGGTCCCGTGTGGTGTCGTAATCTGATGGCTACTGTTTATTTGTCTCCAGTAGTCAATGACAAGATCATGGAGATACTCCAATGCGACCAAATATCAACGCTGACAATTAACGAGATCAGGTCATTCGGCGCCGTACTAAAGCTAGCGCACATGCGGTTTCAGCATATGCGCTACGACTCATACCGGTAAGAAATTGTTTTGGAAATAGGCAATTAACATATTTAGTGTCTTAAAACACGCTATCCTTTTAACCTTAGGTTTCTTCGTCTTTACCATCTATTCGATCCGCTATTTTTTCGGCGTCAAGAAGATGGCTCCAGCTATATCATGTGTAAACACGTAAAAGACAAAGTTGTTAACTACAAGGGCGAACCAGTGCTGTTCTTATCTAGCGAACTTGTGATACTATTTCACAAGTTCGCAAATCTGCTTCGTGAATTCCTGAGAAGCAACTTCACTGGCGAGGCTACGGCTGATTTTATTGAGCATCAGCCTCTTTTTCCAGCAAACTTTGATTCGGAGAAAGGGTTTTTGCCTTATCTCAATCGGTCTAGTGGACAAGCAACACTCGCCACTCTGTTAAAAAAAGTCACTGGAGACAATAATGTGAGTTATATATTTTCCATTACCAAAACTTTATTTAATTTTTAGTAACTTTTTCTAGCTCTAGCTGTTAGGAAATTTTGTTGTTGGACACAGCGAGTGACTGTAGAAAATTATTTATTTATCATAGATGCAACATCTAGTACACATACGCATACAGAAAACACATTAACGCCGCACACGAAGGTAACGCCTACTCACCTTCGCCGAGCCCATTCGACGCTGTCTGAGGCTCTTTTAAGTACAGAGCAGAATCGAATGGTCACTCACCTAGGCCGGCGTCACTCCGAGCAGACCGTCAGCAAATTTTACAAAGCACACGATTTTCAAATCACGCTGACTTCGCTGCAAGCCATGTGCTGCTCTGTCCGTTCGATGCCATTGCCGATTCAAGGAAGCGCAGAACTTGCACCTATCATTGAAGAAGATAGTGAGGGCGAGAGCGAGAGCGAGAGCGAGATCGAGAGCAATGTAAGCCAGCCACAACAACCTGTCTTCCTCGAGGCTATCAAGTAAGAGGCATATTATGCTTGTCTGATGGAAATAAGAAAACTATTTAAAACAATTGTTCAAATAAATCATACAGAGAAAAATGTTGAATAAAAAACGAACACATATCCTTTCTGCTTACTGTCTACTTAGGCACGATGCATGCCTTTCCCCGATCGACGAAGCGACCGCTGAGCAAACGACAATAAGCCACTGTTATCGAACTGTTGTCGAAGGAAAAAGGTAAGAAGATACTTGTCATTTTTAGGTTGAATTTTTCTTTAAATATTGTCTATGAATTACTGCTCATATAAATATATCACACAAATTATAATCCAATTCATTTCATCAACAAAACAATCTACAAGGGAAGAAGTTAACCCAGTTTTTTTGCTTAATTTATTCACTATCAATATTCCTCTAATGATTCCCCTAATGATTTCAAACTTTGAAATACTAGCTCGGATCACAAAATCAGACGCAGAAGCATAAGCAGCAGCAGCAGCAACAGCGACATCGCGCCAAGAAAGCGAGCCTGGGCTTCTAATTGCCAGCCAGATAACAGGTAATGATTTAGGGTTAGGGTTAGGGTCAATATTCCTCTAATGATTCCCCTAATGATTTCAAACTTTGAAATACTAGCTCGGATCACAAAATCAGACGCAGACGCAAAAGCAGCAGCAGCAGCAGCAACAGCGACATCGCGCCAAGAAAGCGAGCCTGGGCTTCTAATTGCCAGCCAGATAACAGGTAATGATTTTATGTGCACTTTTTACAGCATAAAGGGAACAAAAGCTCTTTGAATAAATATTTAATTATCAGATTGCTTCTCAAAAATTCTTGAATTTCATCAAAAAGGATCGGGGGCACCGACCAGCAGCCTTGCGAAAAGCGGCTTCGCCTCGACTCTGAAGCTAAGCAAAGCTCAAATTCATGGTAAGAGAAAGAGGAATTGCCTTGACCAGTGTACTTTTAGATTTTATGAGAATATAGAATGCAAACAAGTCAAATTATAAGTTGCTATGAGCCATTAAGCCCTACCAAAACGCTAACCATCATTAACAGGGCGACAGCGCTAGAACTGGTTACGCAAAACGATCCAAAGACTGCTGACAGCTTCCACGTTTTCGATCAGTAAGTTTTTCAGAGTCTTCCTCAAAGAATATTGTGGTTAATTATTCTCTTAAGCACGGCCCTTTAAATTGGTGTAGTAAGTTTTAAACAGCTTGTAGTCAACCAATATAATGTAGTAAGTTTTTAGCTTGCATTCAACCAGTAATTAATGCTATTTTATTCCCTTACAATTACCTAGTTACCTAAATACCTTATTATCTAATGGTTTTTGGAGTAAGTTTTTCTGCAGCTTTTTAGAGACACTTTAGAATATGCAGCAGTGACAGCAGTTTAATAAAACTTACGTTTCGACAAAGCTATTATCTAAAAATTAAAAATTAGAGAAATATGTATGCATACTTTTTTCACACATTAATCCATATCAAGGTCACGAGAAAACTTAGGACTGAACTCAACGACATCAGCTCCAATCCAGTCGACCCCGAGAAGCACTAAAGTACCTGACTGCAATTTAAGCTCGGTTTTAAACCAGTCAACAGTCAGCAGTCAGCAGTCAGCAGTAGCCAAATCCCGAGCGGAAAAGCGCCAGGAATCGATCAAGTTGGCGCAGGAGTCGACAGCCGGCCGCTTGCTGGCTCAACTCGTAGTTGAAACCGTCCAGACTAACGGGCCCTACAGCAGCCAGCCAATTCCACCGAGCAAGACGGCGCTGCAGATTATTATAGCTCAGCACACGCAGCTTCGCCATATGAGCGACGAAGCTCTGAAGCCTCTTTCAGAAAGCACCGTCAACAAATGGAAGAACGCCTACTTCCAAATGAAAAAAAAGGCAAACAGTAGGCCTTACCTATTTATTGACAGCGTAACCTATTTACCTATAACCTATTTCCTATTTACAAATTTACTTTTGTAAGTTTTGGACAAGCGTTAGTGTTGTGATTTGAATGTGTATCACTTTTTACTATTTACTAATTCTGTTTAGTTTTCACAACTAAACTTTTACTTATGTTTTTAGGAGTTCTATTTTTGTTGTTCTTAATTTATATTTTGTATGCGCGTATTGCATTATGTATTACATTTAAACCATAACTTTTCTTAAACTATTAATACTCTTATTTATCTGTCGTTTCAGTTATTTTCAAAGTTTTATCTAGCACTTTTATCACTTTTGTCTCTATTTATCCCTTTTCCCACTTCTATCACTTTGTAAGCTGGAGCTTACAAATTTGGCGAGCTGCTTCATTAATAGATGGAAGTCACGCTACGCCGCTGAAAAAAAATTATTGTCACTAATTATTGCCGCGATCTTCATCCGAAAATGTGTATTTGCACCTATTATTCTTGCTTGTATTTCTTCCAAGTTTACTTTTCATCTTTTTCTAATTTTCTATTTTTATTCCTGTATACTTTTACGCAATTAAATGCGAAAATGTGCATTCGCACTATTTCAATAAGTACAAGCATTTCTCTTATAGCTTCGCTTACACTTACCGTTCTTACAGCTTTGCTCGTTTTTCGTCTGACAGTCAAATCTGATAGAGGGGCTTGATGATAGCACGAGTAGTAGTAGTAGCAGTGGAGGTAGGTAGGTAGTAGGTAATTTGACTTACTTGACTTAGCTGCAGGGCTGTCCCGGAGGGGACACAGCGGGAAGGCGCGGGCGCCCATTCCGCTAGTCCCTGAACGGCCGACGCGTCGCTATGGACGGAGGGTTGGCGCCGCCCAGGGAGGTCCCCCAGTGTCGCCAGCAGCTATGGTGCTCTCTGGAAAGGAGAGTTCAGCCCTGCGGGTGGCCCGAAGGTAGCGCATGAGCTGATTAAAGTTTTCGGGTTTGCACGCTTCAGTAATAGATGTGTGTGGCCCGAGGTAAGTGAGTCTGGCCCGCGTGAAGGCGGGACAGATGCTGACGAAATGCTCAGCGGTTTCGTCACCTGAGTTGCAGAAACTACAGGTGGCGTTGGTGGCGTTGCCCTGCAGGTACTGGTGCCTGGAGAAGCAGCCGTGACCAGAGAGGGTCATGGTGGCAGCCCGGATGTCTCTGCGCGAGAGGCGCAAGAGGAGCTTCCGGAGCTGGTGAGAGGGCTGAGGGACAGCGCCTCTGGATTGCCTGCAGTTCGTGCGGTTCGCCCAAGTCGAGCGGTGCTGAGTCCTGATCCACGCTTTGATGCGCGAGTCGATGACACAGCCAGGAATCGGGACAAGAGGTTCGGGGCCGAGAGAGGAGCCGGAGGCACCAAATTTTGCAAGGGTGTCAGCCAACTCATTTCCTCGGATCCCCACATGCCCCGGAACCCACTTAAGGGTAATTTTGTTGGCGGAACCCAACACATTGAGGAGTTTGATACAGTCAAGGACTGTAGCAGAGTTGGTGCTGCAGCCACTGATGGCGTGCAAGGCAGCTTGGCTGTCCGAATGGAAAATGATGTTCTTACCAGTAACGCCAGTGGCGAGAAGCTCTGCAGTGCAGGAGCTGATGGCCAGAACTTCATTTTGGAAAACACTGGAGTTGACCCCAGTGTATTGAGCGTGGGTAGCGATGACCCTCCCGTTCAGAAAGATTCCAACACCAAAGCCGGTGTTGGCTGACTGCTTAGAACCGTCGGTGTAGCAATGAAGCTCACCAGGGTTCCAATGGTCATTGATGTTATCGCGCGAGTCGATAGCTACGGAGTAGCGCTGTCTCAGGTTGAGCGTTGAGGCAATGCCATCGGTGAAGACGCGATTGGCCTGACACTCGTTGAGAAAGTTGAGGCACAGATCGCTATGCGGGACAAGGTTCCGCTTAGCAGGTGCTCTCATGTAAATGAATTTGACGCCGGCATCAATTAGACGCCGCGTCGTTCTAGCCGCCTCACCCCTGATGAAGAGGTCAAGAGGCGGAAGATTAAGAAAGGCCCCCATGCCAGCAAAGGGCGTGGACCTGGTGGCGTTGCAGATGAGCCTACACGCTCTGCCTTGGATCGTGTTGAGCAGGTCTGCATGGCTTTTGACCTGGGTAGCGCTAACCCAGACAACAGAGGCGTACGTAATGGCAGGTCTAACTACGGAAGTATAGATCCACCAAAGCCGCTTTGGGGATAGACCCCAAGAAGTGCCAAGTGCTCGTCGGAGCTGGGCCAGGATGGCTGAGGCACGCTTAGCTTTTGCTTTCACGTGGAAGGACCAGTTGAGCCGGTGGTCAAGTGTGACCCCGAGACATCTGGTCTGGTGCGCGAAGGCAATATCTCTGCCGTAGAGCTGCAGAGGACGTATGTTCCAGCGTAGTCTGCTGGTAAACATAATGGCAACGGTTTTGGGCTCAGAGAGTTCCAAACCATTGTCATTGGCCCAGGATTCTGCTTTGCGGATAAAGCTCTGCATCAGATCCCTGAGCGTGCTGGGAGACGGTCCTGCCACAATGGCCGTGACGTCATCAGCATACCCGACTTTGAAGACGGGGTCAGGTCGGGAGTCACTCAGAAGAGCGTCCATGACCAGGTTCCAGAGCGTCGGGGTGAGGACTCCGCCTTGGGGTCCACCCTTACAGACTCTGGTGGAGGCAGTTTGCCCAAGAAGTTGGGCAGTGACCGTACGGTTGGAGATCATGTACATGATCCACCGTATGAGGGTAGCATGAGCTTTGCGATTTTGAAGGGCCCTCTGAAACGCTTCAAAGATAACGTTGTCGAAGGCGCCAACAATGTCAAGAAAGAGAGCCAGGGCGTAACCGTCACCCAGTACCGCCCGTTCAATCTTTTCGACAATCGCATGCAGGGCGCTGTCAGTCGACCTCCCGGTACGGAAGGCGTGCTGATTATTGCTGAGGGGCATCGCTGTCAGCTCGCAGGAGAGCAGCCGCCAGAGAATAAGCCTCTCAGTGAGCTTAAGCATTGCTGACGTTAAGCTAATTGGCCGGAAGGCCTTGACGCTTTGGTAGTCACCCTTCCCAGGTTTGGGAATAAAGACTACTCGAGCTTCAGTCCAGCTTTTGGGAACGTATCCCAGCTGGATAGAGGCCCGCATAAGATTGCGGGTGAGTCTCAGGAACGAGGGTATCTTGGCTGCTTCACGAAGGAGAACAGGGTAGATACCATCAGGTCCAGGAGATTTAAAGGGTTTGAAGGTTCTGACCGCACGAGCGATTAGGTCTTCAGTGACAATGCCCGCCGCTAGGGTGGCTCCATCCATCGAATGGTTGGGCTCCGGTCTAGCAGTAGGTACCCTCGGGAAGAATGTGCTAAGCATATGCTGAAGCACTTCTTCAGGGTCTTTAGTAAGAGAGCCATCATCTTTTTTGATCATGGCTAATTTGGACATTTTGTCCATTGTAAGGGCCTTGACAAGCCTAGAAGTAGGTCTGTCTTGATCCAATTCATTGCAGAATTGGCGCCACTTACATTCCTTGGCCTTGCGCACTTCAGATTTGAAATTGCGGGAGGCTTGCCGGAAAAGCTCCATGTCCTCCGGGTTTCCGGTCTTCATGGCACGGCGATGAAGGCTTTTGGCCTTCCGCCTGAGTTTCCCCAGCTCCGGGTTCCACCACGGCGCCGAGGTCTTGCCTCTGTAGGCGCGAGCAGGACAAGCCGCTTCGTAGGCTGCAATAATGCAACCTGTCAGCGTCTCAGCCATATGATCCACATCCTCGCAGGTCTCAATCGGACGTAAGTCCGTGAGTTCCTGCAGGTGCAGATCAAGGGCAGCCTTGTAGGCCGCCCAATCAGTGTTGCGGATATTGCGTCTCCAAGTGATCGGAGACTGGGTTTTAGTGTCCGCGATATTAAAGGCGATAAAGCAGTGGTCAGACAGGGAGGGCTCCTCAGACCAGACTCTCCACTCCTTGACTCTGTCAAAGAGTCTTGGGGTGACGAGTGTGGCGTCGAGGACCTCGGTCCATCTGCCATTATTAAAGGTAGGAGTGCTGCCGCGGTTGCAGAGCATGAGGTTTGTGTTAGAGATGAGGGCCAGAAGCTCCTCTCCTCTAGTGTTGGTATCTTTGCTGCCCCAGTGCTTGTGGTGCGCGTTGAGGTCGCCCCCTAAGCACAGCTCAGCGTTCTGGGACTCGCAGTACTGCGCAAGGCGCAGTAAACTCTCGGGAGCAGGGTCTCTGTCGCCTGGGATATAAACCGAGGCAACAAGACACGTACGCGGAGAGAAATGATTAGATTGGATGACGCAAAGGTCTCCATCAGAGAGATCAGTCCTCAGCCAAGCCTGGAGATGGCTAGCAGCGAGGATAGCCGCTCTAGGGCGGCTGTTCCCCGGGCCACACACATAAAAATCAGAGTAGCCAGAGGGAATGTTGGGCAACTTACCGTTGCGCATCCAGGGTTCCTGGATCAGGATGAGGCCTGGCCTGTACAGCTCAGCAATCTTCATCAGATTTACTGACGCAGATACGCAATGCTGTAAATTTATTTGCAGACAGAATGTCGCTCCTTTGGCAGCGTGGAGCTTAGTCATACTGTATTAAATGCAATATCTGGCTAGAGCCCAGGGCCATCAAGGAGACTTGGACAACAGATCGTCCTCGTCCCAGGCCGCTGGGGCTTGACTGGGAGATGGGAGTTGGTCGACGTCCATGGCCTCCTCACCCCCACCGGCCCCCCCAGCAGAGTCCTCAGGCTCCGATGACAGGATGGAGGAAGCTTCCTCACCTGCATCTTTACCTTCAGACCCCACCAAGGTGGCCGAGGAGAGCTCGGATTCCGAAGACCCGGCCTCGTCCTCAACTCCTTCTCCGACTGGCAGGTTTGGTTCCCGGGGCTCGGCCGGAGCCGTTACCGCGGTCGCCGAACTGCTGCTAGCAGAGGGGCGAGATGCAGCTTTGGCTTTGGGATCGGCTTGCGCCTTTCCTTGGGCCTTAGACTGCGCCCCGCTCTTGCCGGAGATGCCGGGGTTGGCAGTAGCCTTCCCTTTGGCAGACTTTCCTCGGCGCAACTTGAGCTTGAGGGCACCCAGCTGGAAAGAGGATCCATTAGGGTACCGACTCGCCCAAGTGCTGGAAAGGCCGAGGACAATTGAGTTGCCCGTCTCCCCCCTGCGGACTTTGCGGTGATACACCAGTCCACTAGCAGGGAGGTCGGGGTTCAGACGCAGTAGGACCCGGCGAATAACGTCTGGTCCAGCTGCGGTGCTCTTAGCAGGGACGAAAACCACATAGGGTATCGTCTTTGGACGCTGGCCCTCGCGAAGAAAAAGAGCTCCACCAAGGTCAGCATCCAAGGAGACCGTCGGTAGCCGCTGGAGCAGCCGCCGAGCGTCCTCCTCGCTGCTAGGAGCAATAAGAACGAATGTGCTTCGCAGCACCATCCGCTCAACGCCGATGGAGATTCCCTCCTCGACAGTCAGCTCAATCAGATAGGAGTCAACAGCACTCCACACTTTTTGAAGCTGATCAGTGGTCCAGTCCTGGTCGCGACCTTGGATGATCACTCCCGGGATTTTGGCCTTGGCCTTCGCCGCAAAGGTAGCTCCCGAAGGAACCTCCTTGTTGGCAGTGGCCATTTGTTGCGCCGTGGTTTCGGCCTCAGCAGCCGCGGCAGCAGCTCCAGGGAGCGCCGCCGCTGAACTACTGGAGCTTCCACCGGCCGGCCCGCCTGGTTGCCTTGGGACTCCAGTCGCTTCAGCATCCATGGTGGACGCCGCCGCTTTGGCCCCCGCAGCTCCCTTCTTGGCCTGCCTTTTGGCGCGTTGTTTAGCGCGTTTGCGCTCAAGCCGAGCCCGCTGAGCTTCATCGGATCTGCCAGATTTGGCCGGTCCTTTAGGCTCAGAGCTCGCGGTTCCCTTAGATCCACCAGCGGAGCTGGCAGGTCTTAGGGTATTTTGAGTTTGGTAGCTCTGGTCGGATCTGCCAGCAGAGCCAGCCGGTCCTTCCTTTGCCACAGTTGAATCAGTCGGTTGGGATCTGCCAGCAGGGCCGGCCGGTCCTTCGGACTGAGGTTGGGGTTTAGAAGGGTCCCCGTCCCTAGAAATAGCTTGTTTATCCATAGTCGGCTCGAAGGCCATGATAAAAGGTTGGTGGGCTACCCTCAAAGGGGCGCGGTACCCACCCGGCTGCTCCACCTGACCGGGCAGTAGGCCAATAGCACCCTCAAGGCTGGCCCGACACCAGGAGGGGGACCGCTTGCGACCGGACTACTCCCCGGCCTTCCAGCCCATCGGCACGGTCAACACCTTAGGCATTAGAGAGTACGTTGAGCAGTACCACGGCCTGCAGGTTGGCGAGCCAGACCCGCATACCCAAATTCGGCCGAAGCCACTGGATAGGGTCGCCAGCGCCGGAGCCCAGTCTGTCCAGCAGCCCTAGGGACTGCCTTGAACACACGCGGGGACGAGTACCCTGGGTCGACTTGCGAGACAGCGTGGGGGGGGGGGTCTGCGGCTGCCAAAGGCAAATAGAGGGTGCAGACCTCCCACCAGCCTTGACCTGCTGAAGATAGGGGCAGGCGTGAAGCATCGCAGACCTTAGCCCATGGGCCTAGTCTGTCTCATACTTCACTGGCATGCTGAATACGCCTTCGCGTGCGGTAGTAGGTAATAGTACACAGTAGTTGGTTTGTACTAGTAGTAGGTAGATAATAGTATGTAGTTGCAGGCAGTAGTATTAGTAGGAGTAGGTAGGAGTAAGAATTGTAGTACCTACAACCTACAGAAGCCAATATTTGGGTTACTCTTTAATTTACTCTGTGACTTTGAAGAAATTTCTAACTGGCATTTTACATGTGTATACGCATATTTTTCAAACGCTCCAAACGCATATTTTTCAGCTAACATGCCGCTGCCTATCACTGCCATTGAGAATGCTAATCTTGTGGTGGACTTAACTATTTGCTCCGATGATGCATCGGAGTACATCTTGCTCTCTACGTAAGTTCGAAAGCTGCGCATATTTTTGTCCGTTTAGAATTAGTGATTAGCTGCGCTTTTAGTATATCTGCAGTAATTGTACACACTTCTCTCTAATTTTTTAATGTCCTACAATTCACAGATCCGAAGCTGTTAGCATTGCGCAGTGGCTCATCCACGAAAACAAAGTCAACGTGGGCTCTGCTCCTGAGAATCAAACGTAAGAAGCTATATGCTAATAATAATTTTTAATTTTGTAGTACTTTGTCAACTTTTACAAACTTAAACATTAAACGCAACTTCGTTTTAAAAAAATTATATAGCTAGATAAAATCAATTTGAAAGTTTCAACTCAACATAGTAATAATTTCAATGCATACCCTCACAGGGGCGTTCAGAAGCATTCTTGCCGTAAGCGAATTTGGCAAGAGGATACCGCTTTGACTACTGCGGATTCGGCTTCCGCAACTGGAGCTTCCGCACCCGCGATTGAAGCTCAAGCTGAAGCTGAAGATTTTTTAAGCGAAAAGTACGTTGTGATTGTTTTATTCTTCTGATTATTTTTATGAGCTTAGATTAGCAACATGTGTCAGAAAATGTTATGTTATAAGTGATGACTTTGTGCTGAAAAACTTACTAGTCGTAATTTTTATTTCAACCATTCAGCATCGTTCCGCACCCAAAGCGGCGTCGCGTCAGCAGTGGTAATAATGTTGCCACCAGTTTTAATTTAAGGTAAGACTTTGATTGTATTATACATTCTAGTGAGTGGAATTTAAGCTTTTATAATCAAGCCAGATTTCAACCTTCAACTCAAAACAGCAGCGTCACGCCGCCACAAGAAACAGTTGACCGATCTCGAAACGATACGACAATTTCGAGATACAGCGAAGTCGTTGTCAAGCGCCGCGCATCAATAGAATCGATGAATTCGAGCGCCGGGAGAAGGATGTACCAAGTATTGGATGAGATGCTACGGCTGCACGGTCCGGCATCTTCACATCCGATCCCACCGTCGCTAAAGGCATACCGAAGCCATGCCATGGCACACGACTCGCTGAATCACATCAGCCCGATTGAACGGCTGGAACTTACAAATTTGGCGAGCTGCTTCATTAATAGATGGAAGTCACGCTACGCCGCTGAAAAAAAAGCAGCTGCTTTAGATGAAAAATTACGATATAACAAAAATGCTTGTCACTAATTATTGTCGCGATCTTCATCCGAAAATGTGTATTTGCACCTATTATTCTTGCTTGTATTTCTTCCAAGTTTACTTTTCATCTTTTTCTAATTTTCTATTTTTATTCCTGTATACTTTTACGCAATTAAATACTGTGCTCACGTCTATGCAACTAAAATGTTTATAATTTGTATGCAAACTCTGTAAGTACAAGTATTTCTTAAGTATACTTCAATAAGTACAAGTATTTCTCTTATAGCTTCGCTTACACTGAACGTTCTTACAGCTTTGCTTTTTTGCCGATCTATGCAACTCACGTCAAGGCAACTAAAATGTTTATAATTTGTATGCAAACTCTGTAAGTACAAGTATTTCTCAAGTATACCTTAATAAGTACAAGTATTTCTCTTATAGCTTCGCTTACACTGAACGTTCTTACAGCTTTGCTTTTTTGCCTCTACTCATAATAAAGTGTATGATATGGATTTCTATGGTTAAGAGCAAGCGCATGCACTTGAATGCCCCAATAGTACCTAACCTCTGAGTTGAAAAACTTACTACTCACTGTATAGGCAAACATCATAGAGCACATAACAGCCAAGTCGAGATTCACTTGGCCGCATGAAAACTGTTTGACAACTACTTATGATATTGTGCGCTTTAGGAGGTCTGTACACGATTTTAGGATATTTACACAACAGAAAGTCCGAATACCAAAACCTAGGATGGCCAGAAGCTAAATTGAAGAAACGTCATATCAGTATATCGACTTTCTAAGAAAGTGTACTGATTTTCTAGAGTAGATGCCTGGAGCATTATTCTCTCTTCAGATTCCAGAAATAATATAAAAAGACAGGGAAATTTACATCATATCTTTGCTTTATCACAAGAGTGCGCTCAGTCATTTTATTACGCTTATCACTCTACTGAGCGACGATATTAAGTAGTCAAGATAGGCTTATAATCATGAGGGGCGAAATGCCCCTCGTAAGGGGCGAACAGCCCCTCATATCTCTACTAAAATACTTTTATAAGTTCCTTTGATACATTCTCCGAGTAACAATTGACTTTAAACATTCTTATAAGAGACATGAAAGACAGTGTAGTCATGACATGGCAGATATTGCATGTCACCTGAAAAACTTACTACTCTGACATAGGCATACGTCGGTAGGCCTGACGAGGGTGAGCGTTACTTCACAGGGCGCGGCGTCGACCATTAGGGGTGCTCCAGATGGTTCCAGCTGTCGGCGAGACTGCTCAGGCCGCTCGAAAATGCCGTTGCTGGCCGGTCGGTGATCTGCTGACATTTACCTCGGACCGCCGAGTCAGTTGTTGCTACTCGTTCTCTCCAGGTCTGGGAGCCGCTAGGGCCTTGTGCACACAGGTGGGCGCAACGTGTACTGGCTGGGAGTATGCTCCAGTGCCGGTTGCCTAGCAGTCTCGCTTTTGTTCTTCTTTCAGATTAACCGCGTGCCCAGGTGTTTAGGGAGTTCCGGGGCCAAACTTCTCGCTCGGCCTGTTGCTACGCGGCGCGGCGTCGACCATTAGGGTTGCTGCAGATGGTTCCAGCTGTCGGCGAGACTGGTCAGGCCGCTCGAAAATGCCGTTGCTTGCCAGTCGCTTATCTGCTGAAATTTACCTCGGATCGCCGAGTCAGTTGTTGCTACTCGTTCTCCCCAGGTCTGGGAGTCGCTAGGGCCGTGTGCACACAGGTGGGCGCGACGCGTACTGGCCGGGAGTATGCCCAGTGCCGGTTGCCTAGCAGTCTCGCTTTTGTTCTTCTTTCAGATTAACCGCGTGCCCAGGTGTTTAATATAAAAAGACAGGGAAATTTATATCATATCTTTGCTTTATCGCAAGAGTGCGCTCAGTCTTTTTATTACGCTTATCACTCTACTGAGCGACGATATTTAGTAGTCAAGATGGGCTTATAATTATGAGGGGCGAAATGCCCCTCGTAAGGGGCGAATAGCCCCTCATATTTCTACTAAAATACTTTTATAAGTTCCTTGATATATTCTCAGAGTAACAATTGACTTTAAACCTTCTTATAAGAGGCAATAAAGACAGTATAGTCATAACATGCCAGATATTGCATGTCCCCTGAAAAACTTACTACTCTGACATAGGCATACGTCGGTTCTCCTGACGAGGGTGAGAGTTACCTTCAGGACTCTCAAACGTTCATTGCGCTACTCATAATAAAGTGTATAACATGGACTTGTATGGTTAAGAACAAGAGCATGCAGTTGAATGCCCCAATAGTACCTAACCTTTGAGCTGAAAAACTTACTACTTAACTGTATTGGCAAGCATAATAGAGCACACAACAGCCAAGTCGAGATTCACTTGGCCGCATAGAAAAATGTTTGACAACTACTTAGGATATTTTTCGCTTTAGGAGGTCTATACACGATTTCAGAATATTTACACAACTGAAAGTCCGAATACACAAACCTAGGATGGCCAGAAGCTAAAGTGAAGAAACTTCATATCAGTATATCGACCTTCTTAGAAAGTGTACTGATTTTCTAGAGTATAGGTCTGGAGCATTATTCTCTCTTCAGATTCCAGAAATAATATAAAAAGACAGGGAAATTTATATCATATCTTTGCTTTATTGCAAGAGTCCGCTCAGTCATTTTGATGCGCTTATCACTCTACTGAGCGACGATATTTAGTAGTCAAGATGGGCTTATAATTATGAGGGGCGAAATGCCCCTCGTAAGGGGCGAATAGCCCCTCATATTTCTACTAAAATACTTTTATAAGTTCCTTGATATATTCTCAGAGTAACAATTGACTTTAAACATTCTTATACGAGGCATTAAAGACAGTATGGTCAAGACACGGCAGATATTGCATGTCCCCTGAAAAACTTACTACTCTGACATAGGCATACGTCGGTTCTCCTGACGAGGGTGAGAGTTACCTTCAGGACTCTCAAACGTTCATTGCGCTACTCATAATAAAGTGTATAACATGGACTTGTATGGTTAAGAACAAGAGCATGCAGTTGAATGCCCCAATAGTACCTAACCTCTGAGTTAAAAATCTTACTCCTCACTATATTGGCAAACATCAAAGAGCAAATAAAAGCCAAGTCGAGATTCACTTGGCCGCATAGAAAAATGTTTGACAACTACTTAGGATATTTTTTCGCTTTAGGAGGTCTATACACGATTTCAGAATTTTTACACAACTGAAAGTCCGACTACCAAAACCTAGGATGGCCAGAAGCTAAAGTGAAGTAACGTCATATCAGTATGACCGAGTCCGCTCAGTCATTTTGATGCGCTTATCACTCTACTGAGCGACGATATTTAGTAGTCAAGATGGGCTTATAATTATGAGGGGCGAAATGCCCCTCGTAAGGGGCGAATAGCCCCTCATATTTCTACTAAAATACTTTTATAAGTTCCTTGATATATTCTCAGAGTAACAATTGACTTTAAACATTCTTATACGAGGCATTAAAGACAGTATGGTCAAGACACGGCAGATATTGCATGTCCCCTGAAAAACTTACTACTCTGACATAGGCATACGTCGGTTCTCCTGACGAGGGTGAGAGTTACCTTCAGGACTCTCAAACGTTCATTGCGCTACTCATAATAAAGTGTATAACATGGACTTGTATGGTTAAGAACAAGAGCATGCAGTTGAATGCCCCAATAGTACCTAACCTTTGAGCTGAAAAACTTACTACTTAACTGTATGGGCAAGCATAATAGAGCGCACAACAGCCAAGTCGAGATTCACTTGGCCGCATAGAAAAATGTTTGACAACTACTTAAGATATTTTTCGCTTTAGGAGGTCTATACACGATTTCAGAATGTTTACACAACTGAAAGTCCGACTACCAAAACCTAGGATGGCCAGAAGCTAAAGTGAAGAAACTTCATATCAGTATACCGACCTTCTAAGAAAGTGTACTGATTTTCTAGAGTAGATGCCTGGAGCATTATTCTCTCTTCAGATTCCAGAAATAATATAAAAAGACAGGGAAATTTACATCATATCTTTGCTTTATCGCAAGAGTGCGCTCAGTCATTTTATTACGCTTATCACTCTACTGAGCGACGATATTAAGTAGTCAAGATAGGCTCATAATCATGAGGGGCGAAATGCCCCTCGTAAGGGGCGAACAGCCCCTCATATCTCTACTAAAATACTTTTATAAGTTCCTTTGATACATTCTCCGAGTAACAATTGACTTTAAACATTCTTATAAGAGACATGAAAGACAGTGTAGTCATGACATGGCAGATATTGCATGTCACCTGAAAAACTTACTACTCTGACATAGGCATACGTCGGTAGGCCTGACGAGGGTGAGCGTTACTTCACAGGGCGCGGCGTCGACCATTAGGGGTGCTCCAGATGGTTCCAGCTGTCGGCGAGACTGCTCAGGCCGCTCGAAAATGCCGTTGCTTGCCAGTCGCTTATCTGCTGAAATTTACCTCGGATCGCCGAGTCAGTTGTTGCTACTCGTTCTCTCCAGGTCTGGGAGTCGCTAGGGCCGTGTGCACACAGGTGGGCGCGACGCGTACTGGCCGGGAGTATGCCCAGTGCCGGTTGCCTAGCAGTCTCGCTTTTGTTCTTCTTTCAGATTAACCGCGTGCCCAGGTGTTTAGGCAGGTCCAGGGGCCGAATTCTCGTTCAGCCTGTTGCTACGCAGCGCGGCGTCGACCATTAGGGTTGCTGCAGATGGTTCCAGCTGTCGGCGAAACTGCTCAGGCCGCTCGAAAATGCCGTTACAGATAGAGATAGACAGAGACGAGCGGCCAGAAACCCCGATTACGTAACATCTTATTTCTGTTTTGTGTTGGCGCCCCGGAGAAGGTTTGCTATTTACAGTTTCCTATTGTTTTTAGACCAATCACCTTTCAGGAAAAGAGGTGAATGCACATTACTCTGCGGGCCCTGTATGTACATGAGTGCTGGTTATATTATATATATTATATTATCATCAAGCACAAGTCCAACACAGCCACAAACTGGTCCTTCAAGCACGAGTCCAATATATATATATATACATACACCATCAAACTATTTATACTCGCAGAAAACTCAAGACCTCTGCACTAATAGTCACTCGAAAAAATTTTTAATCCCAAACATTACTAAAAACTAAAGCATGCGCTGCTATTTCCTGCTATATATTTTCATTGCTAGCGTCTTCACCGAGTACTTAGGTAAGTATTTATGGTCTACCCTAACCCTAACAGTATCTGTCTGTCTGTCTGCCTATCTGCTGCCTATCTGCTGCCTATCTGTCTGCTTGTCTGCCTGTCTACCTAACGTAGATTTCATGTGTCTAAATGTGAATCTCACCCCATCATAAAAACTCACCCTGAGATCTCACTTACTACAAGCTGCAAAAAAGCAAAGCTGTAAGGTACGAAAGTTTTTGAGAACTGAACGTATTGAAGCTGTAAAAGCGATATGTATATTTCGTGCAACTTTTTACATTTTTAAACATATTTACATTTACATATTTACATGTTTTGTATGATGTGTAGGCCTATTTTTACAATTGCACATGTCTAAAAATGTGTCCATGTGGTGGTTAACATATTTTTTATCGGAAAAGTCTAAATAGAAACGTTGCCACGCCGACGAGGGCGCCTGTGGCAACGGTCAGGGCCAGCGGCTCCTGCAGGGCCTGCTGTATATTTTCAATCAGGGCCGGGCGGCCGAAACCATCAAACTCTGTGAAGAAATGAGGGGTGTAGAGGAGAGGTTACGTGAAGTCTGTAGAAGTCTAGAGGTACTAGAGGTGAGCTCAGAATAGTGGTGGAGTAGTCATCGAAATAAAACCAGGTGCAGGACTTACCGATATGAATCATAATTCGCCACGGCTGGCAAGGCGGGTTGGCGACTGCCGCTACTGGTGCGACATCATCGGCGACTTGCGTCGGAGGAGGACGTGCAGCGGGCAGGTCAGCCCAGGCTCTTCAAAGGAGAGGAATTAGAGTGTCAAATATATATTGAGGGGGGCAATTGTGCAAGGAAGCTAAAATTTTAGCTTACATTCACAAATGGGTATACTAGTAATCAGGAGGAACTTAGATTTAGGTGCGTCTATCTCTGTGTCACCCTCAGCCTGCGAAAGAGGTTTAAGTGTGAAAGCGTAATTGGATCGGACAATTTTGGTGGGAGTCGACATAATTATTTAATATAACTAATATTATTATTAGCCGGCCTGAGTTGGGCCGAGTGGAAATTTACTCACCCTTCGATTGCAGGTAGTTGTCGCACCATGATTTGAGTCGAATAGAGCAGATGCAGGAGTCAATAAAAAATATATATAATGTTGTGCTGCGAGAACTCTCCTTAAGTTTGCTCCCTCTCAAGTAGTGGCTTTTATAGAATAAATTAAGAGTGAGTTTAAATGGTGCAAGACGCTAGCCAATAGGAGCAGCCAGAGCAACTAGTGTAGCCAGCCAATGAGGACGCAGTCCAGACGGGTTCCGGGAGTCTATCTTTATCTGTCTGTCTATCTCTTCTCTATCCGTCTGTCTATCTCTATCTGTCTGTCTATCTATATATGTCTGTCTGTCTGTCTAGTACCTAACCTTTGAGCTGAAAAACTTACTACTCACTGTATAGGCAAACATCATAGAGCACATAACAGCCAAGTCGAGATTCACTGGGCTGCATGAAAACTGTTTGACAACTACTAGGATATTGTGCGCTTTAAGTATAAAGCAAATCTTGTTTCAAACATTGGCTATATAAGTAGTCGAGAGCAAGTCATAACAAGTCCATCTTTCAGTGTGCCAGAAGTCGCACATATTGATGGCTTGACTTAAAGCCCCAAAGTTTTGTTTCTGAAACTAAATAAATTACTTTGACCAGTAAATTATACTTCTTTAGGCCCCGACTAATAGTTCGGACATTTAAAAGCACATTTAAGAGCACATATTTAGAAAATATTTTCTTTAGATTTTTGTAAAAAACGGATACGACATTTGCATGCGCAAATGGAGCTACTTATATAGTAGTCCAAATAGCATGTCTGTAATAAAGTTTTTTTATCCGAAATATTTCTTAGCCATGTAAAACTATTCACAGGAAAACAGCTTAAAGGTTAGTAAATCTGTTTATTTATCACTGAAAATAATTTCCAGCTTTATTGAGCATAAAAATGCAGGACTAAAAAGCTGCCAAAAGTGACACATTAGCTATGTAGAGACCTAGTGATAGAATATGGCCAGAACTTTTAATAAGAGACTGTTAGGTAGATGGCTTCGACTCTCACTTTCAGCTTCTGAAGAATAAAGCAACTCTTGTTCCAAACATTGGCCATATAAGCAGTCGAGAGCAACTCAGAACAACTTCATCTTTTAGCGTGCCAGAAGTCGCACATATTGCAGATATTGCATGTCCCCTGAAAAACTTACTACTTCGACATAGGCATTCGTCGGTGGATCTGACGAGGGTAAGAGTTACCTTCAGGACTCTCAAACGTTCATTGCGCTACTCATAATAAAGTGTATGATATGGATTTCTATGGTTAAGAACAAGCGCATGCACTCGAATGCCCCAATAGTACCTAACCTTTGAGCTGAAAAACTTACTACTCACTGTATAGGCAAACATCATAGAGCACATAACAGCCAAGTCGAGATTCACTGGGCTGCATGAAAACTGTTTGACAACTACTAGGATATTGTGCGCTTTAAGTATAAAGCAAATCTTGTTTCAAACATTGGCTATATAAGTAGTCGAGAGCAAGTCATAACAAGTCCATCTTTCAGTGTGCCAGAAGTCGCACATATTGATGGCTTGACTTAAAGCCCCAAAGTTTTGTTTCTGAAACTAAATAAATTACTTTGACCAGTAAATTATACTTCTTTAGGCCCCGACTAATAGTTCGGACATTTAAAAGCACATTTAAGAGCACATATTTAGAAAATATTTTCTTTAGATTTTTGTAAAAAACGGATACGACATTTGCATGCGCAAATGGAGCTACTTATATAGTAGTCCAAATAGCATGTCTGTAATAAAGTTTTTTTATCCGAAATATTTCTTAGCCATGTAAAACTATTCACAGGAAAACAGCTTAAAGGTTAGTAAATCTGTTTATTTATCACTGAAAATAATTTCCAGCTTTATTGAGCATAAAAATGCAGGACTAAAAAGCTGCCAAAAGTGACACATTAGCTATGTAGAGACCTAGTGATAGAATATGGCCAGAACTTTTAATAAGAGACTGTTAGGTAGATGGCTTCGACTCTCACTTTCAGCTTCTGAAGAATAAAGCAACTCTTGTTCCAAATATTGGCCATATAAGCAGTCGAGAGCAACTCAGAACAACTTCATCTTTTAGCGTGCCAGAAGTCGCACATATTGCAGATATTGCATGTCCCCTGAAAAACTTACTACTTCGACATAGGCATTCGTCGGTGGATCTGACGAGGGTAAGAGTTACCTTCAGGACTCTCAAACGTTCATTGCGCTACTCATAATAAAGTGTATGATATGGATTTCTATGGTTAAGAACAAGCGCATGCACTTGAATGCCCCAATAGTACCTAACCTCTGAGTTGAAACCCTTACGACTCACTGTATAGGCAAACATCATAGAGCACATAACAGCCAAGTCGAGATTCACTTGGCTGCATGAAACTGTTTGACAACTACTAGGATATTGTGCGCTTTAAGTATAAAGCAAATCTTGTTTCAAACATTGGCTATATAAGTAGTCGAGAGCAAGTCATAACAAGTCCATCTTTCAGTGTGCCAGAAGTCGCACATATTGATGGCTTGACTTAAAGCCCCAAAGTTTTGTTTCTGAAACTAAATAAATTACTTTGACCAGTAAATTATACTTCTTTAGGCCCCGACTAATAGTTCGGACATTTAAAAGCACATTTAAGAGCACATATTTAGAAAATATTTTCTTTAGATTTTTGTAAAAAACGGATACGACATTTGCATGCGCAAATGGAGCTACTTATATAGTAGTCCAAATAGCATGTCTGTAATAAATAGCATGTCTGTAACATGTTATTTAATATTTTATTTAATTTAGTTAGTTTAGTTTAGTTAGTTTAGTTAGTTAGATTATTTAGTTTAATTTATTATTTAGTTATTTAATAGCATGTCTGTAGCGTATATAAACTCAAGCAAACATAAAAATTAAAAAACTTATCGTTTGATTATAGACACCTTACTGACATCCTTAAAATGTGAAAGCACCACATTTAAAGCGCTTTAGTAAGAAAAGAAACAAAATAAAAAGAAGAAATCTCAGTTAAAATTTTTTTTCAAAATACATATATTCTTATGGCGAGGGGCTTCTCGCACTTTGCGAGGGGCTCATGGCACCTTGGGAGGGGCTTTTCGCGGGAGGGGCGAGAAGCCCCTCGTGGAGCGAAAAGCCCCTCAGCCTATTCTGCCCCTCAGCAGTATCTTTCTACTTCTTTCTACTAGTTATTCTAGGCCAATGTCCCATTGATGGAATTAGCACAGATTACACCTATTGTAGGTTTATATTTATAATAATAGTTATAATTTTAGTTTTATTCTTTATGTGCGATATAACATTATAAAACAATCTAATAACAATAATTTTTAATTAGGTTTGCCAATGCCAATGCATTGATTCAAGGACCCCAATTCTCAATTGATTAAAATTGATTAAATCAATTGCTAGCTGCTGTGCCATGCATGCAATTCAATAATAGGTATATGTGCATGGCTATTGTGCAAGCAAGCTCTTTGGTATAAAAATTGAGCTAATATTAGGTTATAATACTCAAAGACAATTTTTTGTATAAAAAGCATTTTGTGTATAAAATAATAAAATATTCATAGGCCCTATGCTTGCAAACTTGCGCAGCTTTTTGTTTTAAAAAATCTAGAATTTTCTGAAAACTACACTATATTAGTAAGGGAAAGCTAAAATTTTAAATAAAGCTAAAGCAAAGAGAAGACCAAATATCAGCTAAATTGTAGCTCTAAAAGTTTTAGTAATGTACTAAATATAGCCATACCAATTTATCATGGCATAGCTATCATAGCTACCAAAAATATATCATTCTGGCACACGGAACACTGGGGAGACTCTGATGGAACTTGTGGATTCCTTCACGCCAAGTCAATACAAGTCAATGACGTTGCTGGCAAATTTGCTATTGCCGACACCGACAGGTCAGGCAGGCAGGTGTGCATTGTTCACATGACCCCCCAAATTGTGCAAAAATTTTAAACCTTGCAATTTTCTTGAGGCAATTGACTCAAATTGCAATTTTATTTGGTGGAAAATTACAATTTGTTTAATTTTTATAAGCTTCAAATGCTAATTCTGTCAGTAGAATGATAGGACATTTTTGTACTTGACATTCTTACAACTATATTGCAGAAAAACTTACAATTTATTCAATTATGATGCGCTCTAGTGCTACTTGTATAAGTAGGGTAGTATACATTTATGGAGTGACAATTCTTACAATCTAATTTTGCATGACAATTTCAATTTGCTATATTGGGATACCCCACCCCCTAGCTGCCAAATAATGTTTGAACCTCGCGGCAATGCGGAATCTAAGCCCTACAAAGTTCAATTTGGCACAAAAACTGAGGCTTAAAATGACTTGGCTTATGACTTATTGTATGAATTATGACTTGCTGTATATATAACATATATAGTTCCCATGCATGTAATTCTAGGCTTGTCTAGGATTATAAGCTAGATATATAAGCAAGATATAAAAGCTTCAAATGCTACTTGTGTCAGTAGAGTGATAGGACATTTTTGTACTTGGCATTCTTACAATTATATTGCAGAAAAACTTACAATTTACTCAATTATCATAAATTGAGTAGCTCATAAAGCTCTTGTTCCTGTGAACCCTTATAAAGTTTCTTTATTAATAAAACATGTTTGTTTTACACTTACAGTCTCCCAGATCCTCAGTTGCTGGGCCAGCTTCGCAGATCCTCAGTTGCTGGGCCAGCCTCTCAGATCCTCAGTTGCTAGGCCAGCCTCCCAGATCCTCAGTTGCTGGGCCAGCCTCCTAGATCCTCAGTTACTAGGCCAGCCTCCCAGATCCTCAGTTGCTGGGCCAGCCTCCCAGATCCTCAGTTGCTGGGCCAGCCTCCTAGATCCTCAGTTGCTGGGCCAGCCTCCCAGATCCTCAGTTGCTGGGCCAGCCTCCCAGATGCTCAGTTGCTGGGCCAGCCTCCCAGATCCCATAAGCCCATCTATCCCAGCTTAGCCAGTTCATCAGCCCCTGCCGCCTCTGCCCCACAGTCCGCAGATCCGAGTCACAGAGTCGGCCACGGTGTTCTCCGACTCGCAGAGCTCCAGCTTCGACATGGACTTGTACAACTCGGCTGTCGAGATCATAGAGAGGCTGCTGAGGTGCTACTTCACCAAGGCTCGATGAGAATGCACGTGACTGTGGCTATCGAGAAGAACCCGAACAATCCGTTTGCTTCTTTGTTTTAAAAAAACTAAATACAAGCTAATTGCATTTCTGTAAATGCTTTATTTACGAGTATTCAAACTCAGTTTAAAATTTTCAGATCGAATGCAATATTCCAGATGACTGCAAAATATAGCCGAGTTTTTTAGCCCAGTAGTTTGAATGAATGACCTAAATTGTCACTGCTTCTGTGAGTTGTTCTCTAAGGTTATCATTGAAACCGAGCTCAGAGACCGGCTCAGTGACTTGGGTCACTGATTCCTTGATTTGGCACTGAGGTCACTTGCGGACGGGTGTGATTAGCCGTCTGAACGCTGACAGGAGCCGTGAACCCCGCCGAGCACCCCGCTTCGTGTCACGGGGCCAGCCGTCCTCCAGCAGCAACTCGAGTTCCCACAACCGCCGACAGAGCCACCACCATTGATCCGCCGTCTTCCTCGTCCTTTCGAGTTGGGCTTGCATAGCCATAATGGGTTGTCGAGCAGTCGCGGTTCGGGAATGGTTGAATTGACAGAGTCGCGTAGGAGTAGCAAGCCTTATCCGTTCCCCTTTAGTTTAACCAATATATGCGCCCCGCCTCCCAGGCATAGCTTGGAATTCCTCAGTCGAGTCCGGAGGAAACGAGTACCACCACTTGTAGCTGCCGTTGCCGCTGCTGCCGTCGCCTTCGCTGCCAGCCGTAGCCGTAGTGGGAAGCTTCTTCACCGGCGGCGGCTGCAGTTCAATCGGCGGCGGGGTGTCAGCACTGCGGCGGCAGCGGCTACCCTTACCGTCTATCATCATTGCTGCTGCTGCTGCTGCCGTTGAACCACGATGCTGGCTCTGAAGCCGTCGTCTTGGCAGCGGTGGCGGCGACTGCGAGACAAACAGCGAATCAACGTCAGCATCCATTAGAGCAGTCCACAATTTAATGCTCAACTTGATTGAGTATTTCCAGCGCTCGCCCTCATCGCAGCATCCGTTGTCGGAGTCGGCCGGGTTGTTGCGATGCAGCCAAATCTGGTTGTTTTTCACTTCCAGAATCTTGCGACCGCTCTCGCCCAGCTGAAACCGTTCATGACGAGAGTAGTCACGGATCCGCAGAGACTCAATAATCCAGCGCGCCCGCTTAAGATGCTGCCACTCGATGCGAGTCAGAAACACGCCTTGGAAACCGTGCTTGTAGTTGCCTTTCTTGTCGGTGTAGAAACGCCGAATCTTAATCAGTTCTCGATCAGTATCGAATGTGGGCTTGCGCACCACGTAATTTTCAATGAAGTGACACATTTTGGCTCTAGAAAGTTCCCATCCAGATTGAATGTATTTTAACCAATGAATGCGCTCCAACTAGCAAAAGCTGGGGACACGACCCCAACCTCAACCAATGAAAAGCAGCTATGTACTATCCAATGCGATCAAGACTGAAAAGTACTATAAAAGCCCATTTTAACCAAGCAAGGAGCTCGCCTTGCCTCGCCTCTCTTTCGCCTCTCTTCTCTCTTCTCGCTATTCTAACATACCTACTCTGACTACTTTTGATTGACACAGTTAGGGTCTCAACCCAAATACTAAAACTGATAAATTGACTCACTAAAACCAAAACAACAACCAACCCACGTTCCACAATAGACTGAACCTTCGGTTCACCCGAAAACTTGGAAACCCCTTGGAACTCGAACAAAACGAGCTTCTTATTTGGAATTCCATCTTAGACATCATATTTTGTAAGATAACATCTCGAGATTGTGACCATCAAATACAACGGTCTGTAAGTTACTATCAAGTGTTTTGCATCATCAGGAAAAGTCAGTTGAATCCGCCGCCTCAGTTATTTGGCTCTCACATTGATATTTGAAAT
This sequence comes from Macrostomum lignano, assembly GCA_002269645.1. Taxonomy (NCBI): domain Eukaryota; kingdom Metazoa; phylum Platyhelminthes; family Macrostomidae; genus Macrostomum; species Macrostomum lignano. Next base: position 138,940 of record NIVC01001753.1, on the reverse strand, counting down.
AGACAGAGCCATAGAAGTGAGAGACCAGAAGAAGAACAATTTTAAAATATTTCATCAACAAGTGGAATAGACATTTTAACAGAGTTTCACGGAGAAAGAGAGCGACTGATGCTGCTGCTGATGCTGAGAGTGTCAGAGCGAGAATTCTGAAAAATTTCAACTCCAGCGTCGTCCTTTATATACCTGCGAAAGCGACTGTACTCTGAGGAGGTGAGACTGCAGTCTGCATTTTTCGTTCCTACAGCACTACCGGTTGGCTAGATACACTGAGATCCAATTACAATCTGTGCGAGAACGAAAATGATGGGGTATTTTCAGACCCCAACTTTTCTATACCAAGTTGGGGTCTGAGTGTACAATTGTACACTAATTTGCAAATGCAGTACAGGGGAAAGAGAAATAATGCACACCGCGCGCATTCTGTTTGCGGCATCCCTTCCTACAGGGGTACATAAAGGAGATTGCAGGAGTATCGGCATCAGCAGTCACAGCCGCAATCACAGCAGCATCAGCCGCAATCGCAGCAGCAGCAGCCGCAGAAGAAGAAGCAGAAGCAAAGAATGGCATCAAAACGCCCAGCCGCTGAAGCCGCTATTTCAGCTTTGTGGGGGCGAGCAGGCCCCTCACAGCAGCAGCAGCAGCAGTCTCAGCCTCCGGCCGCAAAGAGGGGACGACAGCTAGGTGAGTCTTGTTGCAAGTCTCTGCGTGTTAAACTATGCTTTTCATCCTAAGCATTCGCAAACTCTAAATTCAGAAAAATAGGGCTGTATAACTGCTTTTCAGCTTTAGCATTTACTAGCAATCTACGCCCCCCGTTGGGGAGCCAAAGAAATGCAATACACGTATTTTTAATAAGCTACATGTAGCCTTGAAATCTTAAAAAATCTCCTGTCAAAATTCTAACCCTAACCAAAACCCTAAATTCAATATTTTGTCCATGGGTTTTTGCATGATCGATGCTTCTATGATTTTTGGCATGACGCTTCCATTGTTTTTGCATGACGCTTCCATTATTTTTGCATGATGCTTCCATCATAAACATTTTTAATAAGCTAAATGAGCCAAGTTATAAGCTACCCTAACCCTAACCCTAACCCGAATCTTAACGCAATAACCCTGAACCTAACCCTAAACCTAAACCCTAATACCAACCCTAACACTAACCCTACAGCCTGACATCTGCATAAGTTTGTGAAGAGCTAGTATTATTTTTTAGCTTAGTATCTTAGCGTTAGGGAGCCAAAAATACAGTACAAGTTTTGTAATAAACTACATGTAGCATCTCTTTGCAATATACCTCAGAAGTCCCTTGTAAGCCTTGAAATGTCAGTAATTCCCCCCACAAGCTTTAACAAATCAACTCCTCCCTTGACATCTCAGCGATGCCCCAAATAAGCCTTGAAGTCTAAAAAAATCTGTCAACCTTCTAACCCTAACCCTAGCCTAACCCTAACCCTAACCCTAGCCTAACCCTAACCCTAACCCTAACCCTAGCCTAACCCTAACCCTAACCCTAACCCTAACCTAACCCTAAAGCATTGAAATTTCAGTAATTCTGAGTCATTACAGCACTACTACAGCGTTATAGCGATTCCCTGCAAGCCTCGACATCGTAGGGATTCCCAAATGAATCTCTTAACTTCGACATGAAGCTTCTTTTATTTTTTACATTATGCTTTTTCTATCAGTGAGCCCTGAGGAGCCAACAAAAAAATGTAATAAAAAGTTTTCAATAAACTACATGTAGCTTCTGACTTTAGCCTTGAAATCTCATTTATACCCCCGTGAGCCTTGACATCTCAGCTATTCCCCCCGTAAGCATTGACATGTCAGCGATGCCCCCCATAAATCTTGAAATCTAAAAAAATCCCCTGTTAACCTTGAAACCCGATAAAATATAACCCTCAACCCACACCTGACCTAAACCTAACTTTAACCCAACCTTAAGCCTTGAAATCTCAGCAATTCTTCTCCCCTAAGCCTTGGAATTTTAGTGTTTCCTTCTTTAAGAATCACCAGCACTATAACGATTTCCACCAAGCTTTGACATTGTAGCAATTCCCAAATGAATCTTTTAACTTCGACATGACTTTTCTTATATGTATACATAGTGCTACTTTTATTTTTTACATGACTCTGCTTCTATCAGCGCCCCCCCCCCTGTGGCGAGCCAACAATGAATGTAATAAAAATTGAGTAAAGTACATGAACTTTGAAGTAGCTTCTGACTTTTGCTTTGACATCTCAGAAACCCCCCCCCACCTGTAATCTCAGTTATTCTCTGTGAGCCTTGACGTCTCAGTAATTCTCCCCAGCACAGCACTGTACTATAGCTTCATTTAATTTTTATATGACACCTTTCATGTCTGACATGGCGCTTCTTTTGATTTTTACATGACGCTTCTTTTATTCTTCCATTATTCTTCTTAATTTTTTAAATGACACTTTCATTAGTTTTTATATGAGGCTTCTATGATTGTCTGCATGACGCTTCTATGATTTTACCATGACGCTTCTATTATTGTTTGCATGACGCTTCTATGATTTTTACATGACGCAACTATGATTTTTTAAATGACGCTTTTATGATTTTTTACATGACGCTTTTATGATTTTTTACATGACGCTTCTATGCTTGTTTACATGACGCTTCTATGATTGTTTACATGACGCTTCTATGATTTTTACATGATGCTTCTATGATTGTTTACATGACGCTTCTATGATTTTTTACATGACGCTTCTATGATTGTTTACATGACGCTTCTATGATTGTTTACATGACGCTTCTTTGATTTTTACATGACGCTTCTATGATTTTTTTACATGACGCTTCTATGATTGTTTACATGACGCTTCTATGATTGTTTACATGACTCTTCTATGATTGTTTACATGACGCTTCTATGATTGTTTACATGACGCTTCTATGATTGTTTACATGACGCTTCTATGATTTTTTACATGACGCTTCTATGATTGTTTGCATGACGCTTCTATGATTGTTTACATGATGCTTCTATGATTGTTTACATGACGCTTCTATGATTTTTACATGACGCTTCTATGATTGTTTACATGACGCTTCTATGATTTTTTACATGACGCTTCTATGATTGTTTACATGACGATTCTATGATTGTTTACATGACGCTTCTAAGATTTTTTACATGACGCTTCTATGATTTTTTACATGACGATTCTATAATTGTTTACAAGACGCTTCTATGATTTTTTACATGACGCTTCTATGATTTTTTCCATGACGATTCTATGATTTTTTCCATGACGCTTTTATGATTTTTTCCATGACGCTTCTATGATTGCTTACATGACGCTTCTATGATTGTTTACATGACGCTTCTATGATTTTTACATGACGCTTCTATGATTGTTTACATGACGATTCTATGATTGTTTACATGACGCTTCTATGATTGTTTACATGACGCTTCTATGATTTTTTACATGACGCTTCTATGATTGTTTACATGACGCTTCTATGATTGTTTACATGACGCTTCTATGATTTTTTACATGACGCTTCCATGATTTTTTACATGACGCTTCTATGCTTTTTTACATGACGCCTTTTGTCCTTTATTTGTCCTTTAATAAAAGCTTTTAATAAAAAAACTTTTCACTACTATGATTCGAACCCAGGTCGCTGCATTTGCAGTCCAGTCTGTTCACATCTAGGCTAGCTATTATCGAATTTATAAATGAAATTGTAGCACTTAAGTATCAGTCTCAATTAAAGTTGACAATATGGTTACGCAATCTAAATCAAGTCTGGTGCTACGCTTCCACACTGCATTTTCAATACTGTGACGAAATTCAAGTTGGAGTTACAATTCAGTTATGATGCAATCTATTTCAGAATCAGAATTCAACGAGTCAGTTTTTTCTCTAGCATTCTTACAATGCATTTCAAGTCGAAAAGTTTGCTTGACCTTTGCAAAAAAGCATGTTTTTCGAATATTTAATGCCTTTAGCATCGAGCAATTTCTTAGCCACGATGCATGTACCGTCACGGGAAAATTTCTGATCGAACAGTGCAAGTCTCATGAAAATCGGTTAAGCCATTTTTTCTCTAATCGATTACAAGCAAGCAAGCAAGCAAGATTTTCATTTTTAGTATATAGGATTACGCAATCTAAATCAAGTCTGGTGCTACGCTTCCACACTGCATTTTCAATACTGTGACGAAATTCAAGTTGGAGTTACAATTCAGTTATGATGCAATCTATTTCAGAATCAGAATTCAACGAGTCAGTTTTTTCTCTAGCATTCTTACAATGCATTTCAAGTCGAAAAGTTTGCTTGACCTTTGCAAAAAAGCATGTTTTTCGAATATTTAATGCCTTTAGCATCGAGCAATTTCTTAGCCACGATGCATGTACCGTCACGGGAAAATTTCTGATCGAACAGTGCAAGTCTCATGAAAATCGGTTAAGCCATTTTTTCTCTAATCGATTACAAGCAAGCAAGCAAGCAAGATTTTCATTTTTAGTATATAGGAAGGAAGTTTTGATTTTTAGTATATTGGATGTGATTTGCAAACTTCACGCTTATTGAAATATGGGCTTTCTTTGAAACCACTGCTTTTCATCTTTAACATTCCTTTTGGCTTAAAATTTCTAAAGTCAGGCCGTCCTCCTGACATAGATATCGTATTGAAGTAAAGGGAAGAAACTGCTTTTGCTTTAGATTTATCTGAATTTCTCAATTCAGTCCCATTGAAATAACAGAGTTTTGGAGAATATCCGCAGTATAGGAATCGTATAATTGGATAATGCCTGTAGAGGATAGTCAAAAAATTCTATATGACTAATCCTTGAACTAGAGAAAGAGAAGCAAAAACAGCAATCCTGCGGTGGCTGGCGCAAACGTGACTCAGCGAGCATGCAGGCTTTCTGGCAGTAAAAAAATCAACCCCGATTTTCTGGGCTCAGCATGATAATGTAATCACCGCTGCAATTAATAGTAGGGGTTTGGCAGCAATAAAACTTGGCTGCTACAGTGAGGGTTATTAATCAGACATTTATGACAGCTTTAAAAATCCAAAAGCGGCCGCGTGGTATCGTTGCTAGGTGTCAAGGAGGGGTACGAAACAATAGAGACCGTGCTGATAGGGGGTTTTCTTAAATTTTACAATGGCGGCTGCAGCAGGATCTGTGTCATCAAGAGGGTCATCAAACATTTTTGACAGCCTAAAATTCAAAGCGGGGTCAATCAACCCCACATTCCTTTTGTTTCTTTTGCGAGTTGGGGTTTTTACAACTTGCCGATTTTTGTTGCTTGGGGGTGGGCGATTAAGTTGCTGCTGCTGCAGGGCAATAAATCAAGTTTTTGACCGTTTTAAAAATTCAAAGCGGTCAGAATTTTAGTCGCTATGCACATTTCTATTGCAGATTTGGCTCAATTTCAACCCCCGCCCCGGCCCGACACTGTCGAAGGCGATGGTAAGGAGTTTATTTTATTTAATGAGTCATTCACCCGCCGCCTCTCGCAATTCTAAGTTCAAAACCCTCAATTTTTTCAGGCTTCATTGCGCACCTTGGCGGGGCAAAGACCCTGCCTAAATTTAAAGCTAAAGGCTACGAATATGTTGTAGCCTTCACAAATACTACCGATATTCGCACCACGTTTGCGGATATAATTTCGGCACTCTGCAGTGACTTGCACGCAAACGATTTCATCTCAGCTAAGCTGACGGCGGACAACATGATGTTGACCGTCAATGTCCCGCCGGTCCGCGCCGCCCGCTTCACAGCTGAGTTAATATTCAAGCATATTAACAAGGTTCTGCAGTCGGACTCCAGTGTCTTGGGCAACAACTTTAAATTTTTTTTGCTCAAGGCCTGGGTCCCACGGGGCGGCTGCGGCAGCCTAGATGCGGTGGAAAAGCACATTCAGACCCGCCATTCGATTGGGGGACGCAATTACGTTGTCATCGCCAACAAAGACAAGCGCTGTTTAATTCGGGCGCTTGTGGTGGCCAAGGTCTACGCGGATCTGCAGGTCAAGGTCATTACTAAGCATACGTGGCAAACGATCAAGGCCGACTCCCCAATGCAGACAAAGCTGACTGGGGAGCTTCAGATTGCTGCCAATCTGTATTCGGTGAGTATCCGTATTCGGCCCGCCCCGGAGGAAAATCGCGGAAATGCCGCTGCTTTGCTTTTTAGTAGCCCATTTACATGTAAACCCGCGTCGTCATAACGTGATCATAGCCATAGTCATCATCATAGACAACAACTTTTACAACCACAACTTTTGTTTGCATCAATCGTGCAGTAAAAATATGCTACATGTTGCCCTGGATACAGGTATATCAATGTATATTATGTCGCATAATGATGCAGTGTGTAAAATAAGCGGCTTGCCGTGTGTCGCCTCGGCCGACTGACCTTTTATCTGAACAAGTGCAGGACCCAATTAAGTGTATAGATATAACAAAGTCAGTATGTCAGTGACGAAATCAACATTAAACAATAAAATATGACGAGTTTTTAGTATTAACTCCTGTTCATGAGTATATTATCTTACAGACAATTGACCTATATTTTTCAAAAGTGTCACCGAATTGTCTAAATTTGTCACCGAAATGTCCTAAATTGTCACCGAAAAGGCTGTCACCGAAATGTCCTAAATTGTCACCGAAAAGGCTGTCACCGAAACGTCTTGTCACCGAAATGTCCAGGGACCCATTCGCCCTATACTACTGTAGAATTAGAAATGTTATCCTATTCCCAAGTGTCCTAATTTTAGGACTACCAATTTTAGTTGTGTAGTCAATAAGATACTGCTTACATATGTTGCACACAAGTTTGAACTAGGCCTATACTGCTGGTACAGGTCTCATGTCATAAGTTGCATCCATTTATCTAACGGACTTCCTTCCTCACTTTTGCGTTTTCTTGAGTTATGCTTTTCTTATTTGGGATCAACCTTTTGCAACTCTGCATTGCAATAGCACAATAATCGTTAAATCGATTAGCGAATAAAAGTTAGATGGCAATAGCTAGCTAGAGCTCTTGCTAGTCTTGCGCCATCTCTTGCAATGCCTAGATATTTGAAATAGATTGGTCATGCTTATACATGATTTTATAATAGTGCAGCCTTAGCGTCTACCCCAAGGATAATATTTGGTTCTAGCCCAACTGTAACTGGTCATTTTTGGTGGCTTCTGAAGGCCTCTTACGCCAGCTACCTTGTAACCTTGGATGCCCGCTACCCCTTAGTCACGACTGATAGAGAGTAGTAATGGAAAATTACGTCCATACCCCATTTTTTCATTGCAAAATACGTAATAAGGTACCCGTCAGAAATTGTATTACGCACGTACCCTATTTTTCTATTAAAAATCAAATACTAAGGTACCGAACCAAATGGTAGGGTATTCTACGGGAATTCCAACTGCAGCGCACCCACAAAGAACGAGAAAGAAAAAACCCCACACCGATCAACCAAGTTGCTGAAAAACTCTTTCTCGATCTAACTATTTCTGCATTACAAGAAAGAAGAACCAGGCACCCACAAAGAACAAAAGAAAAGATCTTAATAAATTGCAGAAGTCTAACCGTGACACAATCCCCCCTTGCAAGCAAAACCCAATTCAGAATAATAGGATACAGGCAGTAAAAAGGCCACCTGCTGCGCGTTATACTTGCTCCCCATACTGCCTTTCGTATCAGGAGTCATTCAAGACCCCAATTTTTTTAATTTTCGAGAAAAGAACATTGAAAATTACAAACAATACAAACAATACAATACTTTTTATCAAAGTAAAAAGAATTTTATGCAGGTGAAGCTGGAGCCTGGCTGCAGGACCGTCATAGCGCCGCACAATTGAGTACAAATATTTTTTTCAGTTTTGTGTAGCCAATGTTTGGCTGGGAGCTTAATTGACAACACTCCAAGTTAAAATTTTCTGAGTCTTTTTGAGGTTATTTAACAGTAGAACTACCAAGAGGGGGGGGGGAAATTCCCCCCCCCGACAATTTTTTTCGCTGCGCCGGAACGGAGCAACGCAGGCACACGAAATTCAAGAACACGGGCTAACTTTTTGTTGCGCACCTTCTCAAACAAGAATCAAGTCGCCAGCCCTTCGGACCGTCGAGATATTCGACGATTCTGCCAGAAGATCGGATTTTTCCCATAAGTGCTAGTGTATTCAGTGCACCCCTATGCGCCAATTAGCACTACGCCTCAGTGCAGCCTTGCCAAGTCTCCAAATTTCATCAGCACGTTGAACACATGTGTCTGCATCAGCTGTGACTTCGTTGGTCACTAGCCTTCACCCAAGTGGAGCTTCTGGACCCTCAACAGCTGTGGCACCAGGTGACTATGGACACTCTGATGCGGATTTCTCTAGTTTCGCCGATCAAGCCTCGACAGTGGGCAAGAATCAACCGCCAGACATTCTCAGCTAGTCTCTCAAGCATTCCGTCATCATCCCGACGCCGTCGGCTCCTTCAACAGATTACAACAGGTGACTATGAACATCCTGTTGCAAATATGTCAGGTTTTTCTTATCAAGCTTCAATAATGGGCAAACCTCAACTGCTGGACATCCTCAGCTAGTCAGTCAAGCATTCAGTCATCACCCCGACGCCGTCGGCACCTTCAACAGGTGGCACCAGGGGAGTAAGGACACCTGAGCGTGATTTTTCATCTGAACATTTCTGAAGCTCTCAAAATTTTTAAAGCACGGACATTGCTGTAGTTAAGCTTGAACGTATGTTGCTGTATATTTATATTATTATTACACATACTTTTATGCATACGAGCTACATACATATTTTATTCTAAAAGCTGTTTAGTTTATTCAACTATAATATTGAACCCAATTTTTATCCAGAAAGGGTTATGCTTTTAAGAAGCCAGTAAATTCAATCTTTTTTTTAATGATTCAGAAATGTTAAGAGCATGATGAAAAATCACACTCAGGTGTCCTTACTCCCCTGGTGCCACCTGTTGAAGGTGCCGACGGCGTCGGGGTGATGACGGAATGCTTGAGAGACTAGCTGAGAATGTCTGGCGGTTGATTCTTGCCCACTGTCGAGGCTTGATCGGCGAAACTAGAGAAATCCGCATCAGAGTGTCCATAGTCACCTGGTGCCACAGCTTTTGAGGGTCCAGAAGCTCCACTTGGGTGAAGGCTAGTGACCAACGAAGTCACAGCTGATGCAGACACATGTGTTCAACGTGCTGATGAAATTTGGAGACTTGGCAAGGCTGCACTGAGGCGTAGTGCTAATTGGCGCACAGGGGTGCACTGAATACACTAGCACTTATGGGAAAAATCCGACCTTCTGGCAGAATCGTCGAATATCTCGACGGTCCGAAGGGCTGGCGACTTGATTCTTGTTTGAGAAGGTGCGCAACAAAAAGTTAGCCCGTGTTCTTGAATTTCGTGTGCCTGCGTTGCTCCGTTCCGGCGCAGCAAAAAAAAATGTCAGGGGGGGGAAATCATTTGGAGATTGCAGCGGAGTAAATAACCTGCACCTGCGGCCGCAGCTGCGACGGCTATAATACAAAAAATTGCATCCCCATTGTCCGATTTCCGTGCCGAGCCGGCGGCGTCGGCGGTTAAGGCTCACTGAAATAAAGGTTTAAGGTGTAGGATTAGATAGATAGATAGATAGATAGATCTAAGATCCAGGGGCGTAGGGAGGGGATAGGGGAGATGTATCATGTATCCCCCCCGAAGAGCCTGACCAAAACTTTTTTGTTGCCTTTTGTTGCCATACATGCTACTATGTGACTCTGTCATAGCACTTTTACCTTGGTGTATCCCCCCCATAGAAAATTCACCTTGGTGTATCCCCCCGTAGGAAATTCCTGGCTACGCCCATGCTAAGATATGATAGAGAGATATAAATAGATAGATAGATAGATGTGTATGCCGCTGGCGCACCCTCCCGATATGTATCTGCCCTGATATGCCTGATATGTAGCCATCGATACGTATTAACACAAAATTAGGCTAGTGAAAACTACTTATAGTAGGTGAAATTGCTTATATAAATATTTACACAAAGTAGGCAAAACACATTGTAAAAACATATATATTGGCATATAATCTAAACGTAAATCATAATAATTTAGGTTAATTTAGAGAGAGAGAGAGATAAAGAGAGATTGAGAGTATAGTATCAGAGCTAGGATGGGTTTACCTCTCTCGAGAGGGGACAGATTAGTTACATAGGCAAACCCGGCAGGTGATGTGGGCCAATATGAAACTACCAACGCTGGTCAAACAGATTTTCCCAGGGCGGGGATGGGTAGGGTTTGAGACCACAACCTCGAGAACGTCCTGCAGATTGTTCCCCCAGTATTGGCAATTAGAGGGGCATCAAGAGCGCCAGGCTCAGTCTTGGCTCGCTTAATAGGTGGCGGAGCGCGAGAGCAGGCTTAAAGAGCTTGTCCAAACGGGAGGCAAACATCCTGCGCCACAGTTCAGGCGTAAACTCGATTGTGTAGCCGCCGTCCTCGCGAAGCTTCGACTGCCTTGAAATTGCCCTGCACGACCCGCTTGTCCACGTGAAGACGTGCAGCAGCCTCCAGGTCAGGGCGCGCACCCTCGAGCTTCTTCCACTCTGGTTCGCTCAAGTAGATTGCAGGGAAGCCGTCCTTCCACACTCCGGCCTCGTCTGTGTGGAGCCTTTGAATCTCAATTAAGTCGTGCTCGGTTTCAAATGTGGGCTTCCGCGCCACAAAGTTTTCGTATAGAGAGATAGAAGACATGATTTACGGGAAAATTAAAAAAATATTTACATTTATTTAGCATGCAACACTGAAACAAAAGCCTTGTAGTGTATGGTTGTCAATTTTGCAGGTCCACTAATGTTAACACACTATAGGCCCGTGGTTTTCCCACGGAAATTTCTGCAGCAGAGTCCACATTTCCCCTACAACAAGAATTAATACTGAGTTAATGCGCATTTTAACCACTATAAGTAAATGTATTAGCGCATGCAAATGTCATCTGTGGACACTTTCTGGCTTCGAAAATCACTTGCTGTAAGTGATTTGGAAAGAGAAAATATAAAAAATTCAAGAGGGATTACACTACGTAATGTGCAGGAACTGTTGGGTTTTTAGATGTTTTGACGCAAAAAAACGCAAATTATACTACTATCTGAAAATCAAGTAAGTAGTATATGAAAACGCTATCCTAAGCGTGATATACATGGTATACTTCAATATGCACTCGTATATGTACATTAATCCATGTACTTGCATATGTACATTAATCCCATGTACTCACATATGTACATTAATTCCTATCTATCTCAGATTCTATATTTACATTGTCTACTTGTACAGTACATACTTCTATATGTACACTTGCGCACTAATCTACTTCTATGACAATTTCTATATGTACAGTGTATACATTAATCCCCAATCTACACGACGGCCTCCGCTCTGCGTATTTGAATCGTCAACCCCACAAGATTATATGTACAATTCCCCTCGAAACCCTTATTGTTACGTGTACAGTTGTATATGCGCAGAGGTGGGTCGGTGCGCGCGCGCGCTGTACAATCCCATCATCTACTACTACCAAATGAGTCAATTAACCTAAAGTTTTACAAAGCACGCTATATGCATATTTCTATATATATGTTCAATTACTCAAAACTAAATGTATCTGATTACTGACACTATACTACCTTTAGTAGAGTTTCGAGTCAAGATACTCACTGAAAAAGATTGCAGTCATAGTTTTACATTTGAAAAGTGGAGATCACGTATATTTTCATTTCAATAGTTGAAACAGAGAACAGAACAGCCTGGGGACAGTTGAGGCTTGATTATAGCCTGTACTCCCAAACCCCCCAGCCGAGTTGAGTTGTTGCTGCTGGAAGGAGCCTCCTCCTCTTCGCCATTCCCCCTATAGAGATCCCTTGCAACTACGGGAGCAATCATTACACGCTACAAAACTAATTGAGCGATACCGTAGCCCCGAGTTATAAACCAGTCCGCACTACCATGATTAAATATCACCACAGTCAATTCTCCAGTATAGTCAGGGTCGATCACGCCGGCGCCCACTTGTATTGACTTGCGCAACACCAGCCCAGACCGGCCGGCAATCCGAGCGTAGGTCCCATCAGGCGGTTGGATTGAAATTCCGAGACGCACTTGCGCAACCGACCGGGCCCGGACAACAGCGTCCTCAGAGGCAAAGAGATCATAGCCAACAGAGCCGATCGTCTGGCGGACCGGCGGGCGAGCACCTTCAGTCAGCAGCGACACCTTTAAAGCAACCATGATGATGAGGTTGATGTAGCTGGAATTGGTGAGTTTTTGGTTATAATCAGTCGCAGTGTTTACACACACACAGAATGTTATAGTTTTGCATTCATTCTAAATATCATTGCTCGAAATAAAAAATGGTAAAAACTCAACACCATGTTCAATTAACAGTCCAAATTTTACAAAACAATTTATTTGAAAACTAACACGAGGTGCATAGATAACGTATGTGTGCATACACAACATTTAATAATAAAGTTGAGATATAGTACGAGGTGCATGTAATTAAGTTGAGTGCAGACACAACACTAGATAAAAACAAGATATGTACAAGGTGCATGAAAATAAAAATGCGTGCAGACACAACAATAATTTGTCAATATTAACAAAGCCCCGAACCGGGAACAGTCTATCTAGCTCTTCGGCGACCTCCTCATGGAGCTCCGCCTCATGCTCACGCCGCTCCTGCACAACCGTGTAATAAGCTCTCTCCTCAGAGGGAGTGCCAAAACAATAGTCGGCTAGCTAGAAAGGGGAATGGGTGAAAAGGTTTCCGGCTATAATTCATTGAAAGTTTTCGAATCTGCATGTAATTAGCTAAAAAGTTTTCAGCAAGCAGTCATAATATTTACCACATCCAGATCTGTTTCGCGGCACCAACGTTGCAAAAATTTTTGGCAGGCTGCTTCGTCGTCGTCGGCGTGCTCAGCTGCGGCGGGGCTAGATTGATTCCCAATCCGTTGCTTTTCTTCTGCTGCTTCAGGCCGCTGCTGTTGTCCGACTCGACAATAGGTGCGGCGGCGGCGGCTGCGGAGGCGGTAACGGCAGCGGCTGCTGCGGTGGCAGCTTCCCAGTCTTTAGTGCTTGACCCCAGTAGCCCACAGCCGTTGCTGGGCTGGCAAAACTTATTACCGCAATAACTGCCGCCGCACCAGCCTACGAAGTCGTCATCATTGGTGCTGCTGCGGTTGCTGCTGCTGTTGCTGCTGCTTCTTCTTCTTCTTCTGTTTCCCGGCACGCCGTTGACGCTTCGGCGTCAATATTGGCGGGGGCTCAGGCGCCCCACAGCACGTACGAACGCAATGATCCGGCCAGTCGGCGCCGATAGGGGGTCCTCGACGCCGAAGTAGCGGGCTCTGGCGGCGTCACCTCTTGGGCAGCGGCGGAGGAGGTGGTCGGCCGTGTCCACCGCGCCGCAGTCACTACACTTGTCGTCCTCTTGGAGACCGAGACGTTGGCGGGTGGCGGCGCAGATGGTAGAGACGCCCGCTCTGAGTTGATTAACCAACACCTGCTCGCGTCGATTGCGGGTGGTGTCGGTGGGTGACGGCTGGTTGGTAGGCTCTGCGTCGCGGCGTCGGCGATCGCGGCGGATAGCGGCGTTGCTGCTGCTGCTGCTGTTGCTGCTGCTGCTGCTGTTGTTGCTGCTGCTGCTGTTGCTGCTGCTGCTGCTGTTGCTGCTGCTGCTGCTGTTGCTGCTGCTTTTTCTTCTGTTTCAGGGCGCGCCCGAGCCGGAAAACCGATAGGGGCGGGGGCGCTAGAGCGCCCCAAACTGCGCAGAAGCTCGAAAACCGCGGCCGGACTCTCCATCAAGGTCTCGGCCGGGATGCCGCAAAGGGCTCGGTGACGGTCGCCTCTTAGGCAGCGGAGGATGACGTGGTCGGCGCTGTCCGTCTCGCCGCAGTTGGGACACAGAGGGGACGCGTCGATGCCGAGCCGGTGGCGAGTCTTGCTGTCTATTATGCTGGCGCCCGCGCGCAGTTGGTTGATTAGGACCTGCTGTTTTCTCGACAGGCCTAGCGGCGGGCTCCAGAACTGCTTCGGCGTCCAGGTTGCGACGGCTGCGTCGGGCTGCCGCTCTGGCAGCGTCCGCCTGGATCGGGACCTGGCTTTGATCGAGAGTAGCTGCCCGGGCCGCCGCCAGGTCGGCCGCCTCGTTGCCGGTGATGCCGTAGTGGGCAGGGACCCAGCAGAAGCCGATCCTGGTACCGTGCTCGGCCAGGTCCAGGGTGAGCTGCCAGCATTCGGCTGCCACGGGGTCCCTTTGTCTGAGCGGCCCAGCGCTCAGGGCCGTGATGGCGCTCAGGCTGTCGCTGGCGATGGAAACAATTTAATGAGTATTTCCAGCGCTCGCCCTCATCGCAGCATCCGTTGTCGGAGTCGGCCGGGTTGCGATGCAGCCAAATCTGGCTGTTTTTTACTTCCAGGATCTTACGGCCCTCGCCCAGCTGAAACCGTTCATGACGAGAGCAGTCGAGGATGCGCAGAGACTCAATAATCCCGCGCGCCTGCTTGAGCTGCTGCCACTCCATGCGAGTTAGAAACACGCCGGGGAAACCTTTCTTATACTTGCCTTTCTTGTCGCCGAATCTCAATCAGTTCTCGATCAGTATCGAATGTAGGCTTGCGCAGCACGTAATTTTCAACAAGTGGAATAGACATTTTAACAGAGTTTCACGGAGAAAGAGAGCGACTGATGCTGCTGATGCTGAGTGTCGGAGCGAGAGTTCTGATAAATTTCTCAGCTCCAGCGTGGTCCTCTATATACCCGCGAAAGCGACTGTACTCTGAGGAGGTGAGGCTGCGGTCTGCATTTTTTGTTCCTACAACACTACCGGTTGGCTAGATGCACTCAGATCCAATTACAATCTGTGCGAGAACGAAAATGATGGGGTATTTTCAGACCCCAACTTTTCTATACCAAGTTGGGGTCTGAGTGTACAATTGTACACTAATTTGCAAATGCAGTACAGGGGAAAGAGAAATAATGCACACCGCGCGCTCTCTGTTTGCGGCATCCTCTTCCTGGGTTATATAAAGGAGATTGCAGGAGTATCAGCACCAGCAGTCACAGCCGCAATCGCAGCAGAAGCAGCAGCAGCAGCAGCCGCAAAAGACGACAGCCGCGCGCACGCCATCTGCCTCCTCCAACATCAGCAGTAGCAGCTGGATTTATTTGAATATACTGGATTATTTGGATTTCTCAATTCAGGCCTATTGAAATAACTGAGTTTTGGGGAATATCCGCAGCAGTACGAGCGTATAGAGAAGATTGTATAGTTGGATAATGCCTGTAGAGAATAGTCATAAAATTCCAAGGGGGCTATACGACTAATCCTTGAACAAGAGAGAAGCAAAAACAGCAATCCTGCGGTGGGCGTAAACGTGACTCAGCGGGCAGGCAGGAGGCAGTGATGAAATCAACCCCGATTTTTAGGCTCAACATGATGTAATCACCACAGTAATTGATAGTAGGAGTTTGGCAGCAATAAAACCTGGGTGCTACAGTGAGGGTTATTAATCGGACATTTATGACAGCTTTAAAATCCAAAAGCGGCTGCATGGTATTGTTGCTAGGTGTCAAGGAGGCACAATGGAGACACTTGCTGATAGGGGGTTTTCTTAAATTTTACAATGTTTGCTGCTGCAGGATCTGTGTTATCAGAGGGTCATCAATCAAACATTTTTGACAGCCTAAAATTCAAAGCGGGGTCAATGGCTCTTTGCAGCTGCCACAGTTTCAATTTAGGCGTGACAAGGCGTCTTGCACCGTACAAACTGTTAGTATGGAAAAGACGTTTCAGCGCGTCCTGACGAAACGCGTGTACGGGGTCTACAGCAGGCCTTATGGTTATTAATAATGTAGCCCTTGTGGACCGACTATTAAATGTACATTTTTGTATTGTTAAATTTATCAGAGTAAAATAAATCTATTTGTTGTACATATTTTGCATGTCAAATGTACATAAAGCATTTTTGTATTGTATGCGGCGAAATTGCCAATGTAAAAATCTATTGTACATATTTTGCGTCTCAGACTTGTTTAAAGTTATTTATGAAGAGAAAATTATTGAAAAGCAATGTAAAATTTTCTGTATATTCTATGCGCTGGTGATGTTGTATATAAATTACTTCGTGTAATAGCTACTGATTTATTTTAAATATATCTTTCTTGTAAATGGTTTATACATATACGATGTGAGCTACACAATTAGTTGACTCATTTGGTAGTAGATGGGATTGTACATCGCGCGCGCGCACCGACCCACCTCTGCGCATATACAACTGTACACGTATAAATTAGGGTTTCGAGTTGGAATTGTACATATAATCTTGTGGGGTTGACGATTCAAATACGCAGAGCGGAGGCCGTCGTGTAGATTGGGGATTAATGTATACACTGTACGTATAGAAATTGTCATAGAAGTAGATTAATGCGCAAGTGTACATATAGAAGTATGCACTGTACAAGTAGACAATGTACATATAGAATTGAGGTAGACATAGAAGTAGTCAATGTACATATACAATTTGAGATAGATAGAAATTAATGTACATATGTGAGTACAAAAACGTTTTTTTGCGTTTTTTGCGATTTTAGGCAGAGAAATACGTATATAGTAATCTACAAGCTGTTGAAACCCGCGGATTTTGAAACACGGGGAATTCCAATCCGCGGAACTACTTTCGCATGTATTCTGAAATCTAAGGCCATACACAAACAAATTAATGTTAGTAGGATAGAGGTAGACATAAAATGGAGCACATTCGTGTAAAATTAGGGTTGGAGGCAAACGTTGATATTGTTTCCTGGGGTACTCCACAGTATGCCAGGCAATGTCTGTCTGACTCTAAAACATGTATTGGCAAACTCTGGCCTCTCCCTGACTCTCCCTATGTCCCTTGGATCCTTTAAATTTCTATCGTCTCTTCTGTTTCCTTTCTTCTCTCTCATCCCTCGTCTCTCGTCTCTCCTCTCTCTTCTCTCGTATCTTCCCTCATCTCTCTTCTCTTTCATCTCTCTTATCTCATCTCTCCCCTATTCTTTTCTCTCTCCTTTCCTCTCTCCTTTCTACTTTTCGTTTTCTCTCTGCTCTCCTCTCTCCTCTCTCCTCTTTCGTTTTCTCTCTCTCCTCTCCTCTCTCCTCTCTCACATCTTCTTTTGTACCTTCCCTCATCTTTCTTCTCTTTCATATCTCTTATCTCATCTCTTCCCTCTTCTTTTCTCTCTTCTCTCCTCTCTCCTCTACTTTTTCGTTTTCTCCCTCCACTCCTCTCTCCTCTCTCCCCCTCTTCTCTGGTCTCCTCTCTCCCCCTCTTCTCTCGTCTCCTCCTCCTGAACGTTATTCTGCTGAGGCACGCTCACCTGCAGAACATCAAAGTCCAGGTCTGCGCGCCGCTGCCTTTGCGCTTCGGCCCGCAAAAATTGGACAAACTTGTGGCCCGTGGACGGCCGGCCTAAGAAATGCGCGCTGTCGGCGACAAGTACCTTCCTGGCATCCAATGCTGTCCCGTGTTTGTCGGCATTAGAAAAATGTCGTAGTCGAAATGTTGACCTAAGTATAGAATTTCAGGACCTTTTTAACGTCAGTTGCTTTTTAAAAAAAAGTTCATATCTTAACATAACGAATATCTCAAAGGCTAGTTTGCAACGCGAAAAGTTAACGCAGTAACACTGCATCCATTAAGCAGTGCTTCTGAAAATTGCGTTAAAAACGAATGCGCGTTTAAAGGCGCAACAGAAACTAGAAAAAATTGATCAGTGCGTCGTCGAACCAGCGCCGAAAGCACAATATTTGAATGTGCTCTGCGGTGAGCTTCACTTCTCGGCGCTGGGCTACGACCTTCTGGGGCCTTTCGGCGAGCACCCGGACTATAATCTTGCAAAAATTAAGCATCTGTCAGAAACACTCAAGTAAATCGATTGATACTAAATAATTCAGTAAGAAATTCAGTAGCAATTTTTTGTTACTATGTAAGCCTCGTGTAAATCGATTGATAGTAAATATTTCAGTAAGAAATCGAATAACTTTTTTGATAGTAACTAATTTAGTAAGAATTTTTTTGCATCTTCAGAAGACTTGCATTGCCGTCGGATGCCGTTGTGACGGCGGTTGCAGCGCCATTGGCGGGGCCGGTCTGACTTGAAAGTTCGTCTGCGACCTGGCATTTGCGATCTGTGAATCAAAGTGGGGGGGGGCATTTTGTGCCAGAGTTAGCCAGTTTTAAATTTCATATTTTAGCTCATTGATTTCTGCAGTAAGTAATGACTAACAGCAATTTCCAGTCAATATATTTAACAGCTACACACAATAACCTTAAGTCCAGCCTGACGCACGGCCTGCCGCAGGAGGCTGTATTTCGCCATGAACCTGGCGACTAGTCTGTTGAAATTTAAAATGAAATAGGGTTCAAATGATATTGTTTAAATAATTACTGATTGTTATTGTGAGTCGAAATTCTTGGCATGACAGTAACAAAATGTGCATGCATGTAAGCCTAATTTTCTAAACATAAAACTTACCAAAGACTGCTGCTCGGCAGCCGCCGAGTCTAGCCTTCGTCTTTAGCAGCCGGCAGTGTCGGCGGCTTCAGCGACACGCGCTTGCGCTCGGCCGGCTTACGGTGGCAGGATGCGGCGGCAGACTCGCAGGCCAGGCACCGCTGGCCAAAAAGCAGGTAGGCTGATGTTGAATAACCAGAGGGCCAAGCAGTCGGTGAGATAGTTACGTCAGGAGTATAGGCGGAAAACCGTCGGGTACTGCAAGTTGTGTTGTCAAGTGCTTGATCTGTGTCAGCAGTTGGCGCTGGACCTCGTTGTGATTTGCGCGATTTAGTTGAAGGGGGTTGCGATGTTGCCCGTCGGCCAGAGCGTAAGAGCATACAGGATCCTGCTATCAAAAGGAGAGGATCTGGTTTGCAATAAGATTGTAGCGAGAATGAGAAATAATTGAATTAAGCAAGATTAAAAATACACTGAGCATTGTAGCATCTGGGTCAGTGTTACA
The DNA here is from genome assembly GCA_002269645.1 of Macrostomum lignano. Lineage (NCBI taxonomy): Eukaryota > Metazoa > Platyhelminthes > Macrostomidae > Macrostomum > Macrostomum lignano. The sequence continues at coordinate 119,879 of NIVC01001753.1, read as the reverse complement.
ATGATCTCTTTGGTCATCATTTTCTAATATCGGTATGAATTGCAATGAGAATTTTCGACATGTATGTATGTACACAAGTGACTACTGCTTAAGTAGTATCAGACGAGAAAAATCGAACAGACTATGTGCGTGTATTACTGATTAGAAATTGTAGGCTGTAGAGCCTGTGAACTCTTGTAAACGAAGATGTCTTTCTAAACGAAGAAGAGTTTTAATAGGTTATACGACGGGGCCACAGGCTACGGTGTGGGCTTGCTAGAAAACGATACAACGGGTGCCACAGGTGCGTTTGTGGGCTTGCTACGAGAGTTCGTGCACGAACTCTGAGTTGTGATGCATCACTATGGGTTGCCAGCCAGGTCTATGAATGTCGCGGCAGGGCGACCGTCGCAGCTGGTGCAAGCTTTAAAAACTGGAATCGCCGATTTGCGATCTCCGACCAGCTCTTCGGGCACAGCTTGTGTGGCCGGGTTAACGAACGAGTACCACTTCTGAACTAGTGGTAGGAAACCACTACTGAATTAGTGGTCGCCACAGCTAGTGTGGCTTCACGTGGGCCCACGTTTTTACTCTCTATGCTACTAGTAGCCCTTTGTGTCAAGCGTCGTTGATGAGTAAAGGAAAGGACAGAACAAAGAAATGCAGTCTATTTTTTGTTTTTCAATTTTTATGAGACCACTACTATGAAAGCGAGTTTAATTTGTTTTACGTATGTATTTTGAAAATTGTTAAGATTAGAAGATTAAGGACTAAAGATTAGCGTCGTCGATTAAAATAAATTTAAAGTGCGTGAGGGCGTCGATGCGGGACTTGTAGGAGCCGACAAGCTGACGGCGGTAGACGGTTGGGAGCTTTTCCACCTGGCTTCGGAGGTACTCGTGGAAGGGAAAACCCCAAGTGGTTCTCCAGGTGTGGTAAAAAGTCATTTGGGCCAGGTGTGCTAGGCTGGGTGGGGAGAAAGGCGGCTTGGTGAGAGTCGATTTCTGTTGCGACGCAGGAGCGAAGGGCATCACTGTTTTCGGCGAGTTGTTTCGGATGCGTGCCCGCGGCCACCAGCTCCAGGTGGAGGAGGAGGGGGGCGAGCTCCTGGTATGCCAAGACAAATCTCCAGGCGGTGGTGCGTAGGTTGGGCAATCGCGGCAGCAGACGTGCCACCAGATAGAGAGCCGCTGGTTTGTTGTTTGAATGTGTCAAGATGTAGGACACTGTGTTGAGGATGGCGCGCTCGGATCTCCGGGTGGTGTTCATTGGGAGCAGGGCGTACTATGATAGCAGTGCGTCTAAATAACTTAGGTCTCCCTCGTCGAGTCGCGCCAGTTCTTCGTCGTCGTCGTAATCGAAAACGGTATCACCGCAAGCCAAGTGGACAATTTGGTTAATAGCTTGGTAGTTATATCGGAGACGATAGAATGGGAATGGGCAATCAAAGATGGGGCTGGACAGGCTGAAGTCGTGAGGATCAATCTCCGGGATCAGACGGAAGGTGCAGGTGGGGTTAAAATTGGGAACAAGCGAAAGGTGATGGAGGCGGTCAGGTAAGTTGGAGCTAGCTAGACATAGGGGTTCTCGTGAAGTGCCACATTTTGGCTCTAGAAAGATCCTATCCAGATTGAATGTATTTCAACCAATGAATGCGCTCCAACTAGCAAAAGCTGAGGACACAACCCCAACCTCAACCAATGAAAAGCAGTTATGTACTATCCAATGCGATCAAGACTGAAAAGTACTATAAAAGCCCATGTTAACCAAGCAAGAAGCTCGCCTCTCTTCCGCCCTCTCTTTCCCTCTTCGCCATTCTAGCTTACCTCCTTTGACTACTTTTGATTGACACAGTTAGGGTCTCAACCCAAATACTAAAACTGATAAATTGACTCACCAAAACCAAAACAACAACCAACCCACGTTCCACAATAGACTGAACCTTCGGTTCACCCGAAAACTTGGAAACCCCTTGGAACTCGAACAAAACGAGCTTCTTATTTGGAATTCCATCTTAGACATTATATTTTGTAAGATAACATCTCGAGATTGTGACCATCAAATACAACGGTCTGTAAGTTACCATCAAGTGTCTTGCATCATCAGGAAAAGTCAGTTGAATCCGCCGCCTCAGTTATTTGGCTCTCACATTGATATTTGAAGTAGATCTAGAGCCATAGAAGTGAGAGACCAGAAGAACAATATAACATTTATTTTAAAATATTTCACTCGGTCCCGAAGAAGGTTGGAGTAGAAAACGGTGTAGTTCGTCGGGGAATACATATTAGTAGTTAATGACGAAATGTTGGAATTAGGGTGTGGAGCTAGCAGACGGCTGATATAGCGAGGCGAGAAGCATTAAGAGGAGGGTGACGTGGAGGCAGGCTGAGAATCGGTCTTTATAATGGGGCGATGTGAGGGTTGGAGGAAACGGCAGCCATCCTAATTGAAGAGGCTAAGAAGTGGAACTTGTGATGATTCAACAGACGCTAAACACGGGGCAGAACCGGCAGTTGACTGTCACGGAGAGACCGCCAGCATAGACAGAGATTGGGGAGGAGGGAGGAGAGTGCCGACCGTGGTAGGCGAAATCCATCCTACTTACCAAGTTTATTGATGAAAAGGATGCCTGCCGGGTGGTACCATGTTAGCTGGGTTTTACTGACGTCACTGGCGGCGGCGTTTCATTAATCGAATGGACTGCAGGCGCGGAGCCTCTGTGTGCTGGAGCGGATCCAGGCTTATTATGTGGGAGGCTGGACTATCCCTGAAAGCAGAATAATACAAAGCGCGGGGTCTGACTCACTAGAGCGAATCCAGGTTGGCTGGAGTGGACTGTGCCAGTCGTTGAACAATAGACAGTACCGTTAAAAGAACGTGCCTGCGTACAATGCTAGGTGGGGTGGTATTAACGAATTTGGTAATCGTGCTAAAGGTATTTTATTTTGCAGTTAGAAGGTGAGGTGCTTGTCGGTGTCTGCAGGATAGAAGGAACGAGAGTGGTCGATTGGGTGCCTAATTGGGAAGAGATAGGATGAGGGATCCAGAAAGTTGGATAGGCAGATAGGCTGAATGGGGGCGCAGGGAACAAAGCGCGGGGGTGGGGCCCAGGGGGAAGATCAATACACGAATATCGAGCGATGCTGGAAAGATAGAAAGGCTGGAAAGGAATGTCCCGAGCCGGCCTGGGCAAGAGCGGCGTGAAACCAGGAGGGGCTGTACTATCCAGGCATTCCAGAGCCTCTAAATGTCAGCCGTAGCCCTCAAGAGGGCGAGGCGGCTGATGCACTATCCAGCAGCAAGTCCACTGCAAATGTCATACGAGTGCCTTTCGCCCATTCGCAAATGTCAAACCTGCAATTCAGTGCAATCCCTCCGTCCCGGGGAAAAGTTCTAAGGGAACTGTTAGGATGGCTCATGAGTCTACGCAGGCATCGTAATACAAAGGTGTCATTGACATAAAGGAACAATATGAAGAAAGCAGAAAAAAATTGTTTCATTTTTTGAATAGAGTTGTGCGCACATTTTTTGTGTTTTTGAAGTTTTTAATTTTTTGTGCTGCCCTCCGGGATATCCTACACGCCCATAGCTAAGCTCAATTGCTGTTTATCCCAACATGCAAAGGGGTGCCATGTTAGGAGAAAAACACGGCAGGAAAAAACGGTCAGAAAATCAATGAAATACTTTTAAATGTGGGTTTCGGCTCTCTGTCGGATCTGCGTCCGAATACTCTAAGCTTAGGCAATACGAGCTAAGTGGCAAGTCCGACTCAGTGTTTTCCTGCGGTGTTATACCTTCTGTTCGGATGTTTTATTTCAATCTGAGTCAACGGTGATGTTCACGCAAAATGCAAAGATGTAAACTTTCTAAATACTAAGTATGAAGCAGTCAGAATAAGAAGTATAGCAATACTTATCGGTACCTGGTAGAGATGCTCGTTTAATAAATAATAGAGAAATGAAGGCCAACACCAACATATAAGTAAATTATTATTATTGCCAACGCGTTTCGACACAAGCGGTCATCTTCAGGGCTTGCACTCATGATTCACAATTCCGTATATTTAAATAAATAAGGAAAATAAAAAACTGTACAGGGCAATAGACGAATGGGTTCAGTCCGGTCGGTAATTGTACATTAAGAGACGAAAAATAAAACAAATTATTAGGCCATCACACAGAACAAACACAGAGCAAACAATATTGGCGGGGAGAGAGCCGCAAACCCACACCAAGCCTAGAAAACTTTGAGCTGTAAACTGGCTCCTCCACCTGCAAGCTGAGTATTCAAACTAGGTCTATGATGCTTAATGTGCAAGGCTCCCGGCACTCTGAGTTTGCCATCAATCTGCCAAAATCGGCCAGTTTGTTAGCAGGTTGAAGTCGAAGGCCCCTAGAGCTCTGTCTGCTGGTGATATCTATCAATTTTGTTGCTCTGGTGATCAGAGAATTTCCTACATAGGAAACACCAAAAGGCACCTGTATACTAGGGCTAGGGAGCATAGAATGAATATCTCCGCTGTGCATGATCACTTGCTTAGTTGCAATGCTTGTTGTGAGCATGAGCCGACTGAGCTTTTCACTGTTTTGTATAGATGTAGATTTGATTTCTTCCTTCATTTCTCTATTACTTATCGGTACTCTCGGATGATCTGGTGTACGAGGCTAATGCCTGTAGTTGTTAGTCGATCGGGTGCGGACTGTGGATTTAGTTGATTTGATTTCTATCGATATCTTTGGTTACTATGCTAGCGAGTCGGAAGTAGAGGAAAAGAATTAGGAGGTTAGCCTCCTAAAGACTGCTTCGTACTTTCGTGCCTTAAAATACAGCACGAAGTTAGGCTGCAATTGGTAGTCTTGCGTTTAGCGAATCAGCAGATGAAAGTGCATGGATGGAGTTTCGTAGTAAACGCATACGGTGGAAATGGCTAAATTTCAAATCCAACATCATTTAACTTCTAACCAACTTCTATCCAACCTCATCCAACTTCTATCCAACCTCATCCAACTTCTATCCAACTTCGATGCAGCCTCATCCAACTTTTATCCAACCTCATGAAACTTTATTCCAACCTTATCAAATTTTAATCCAAATTCAATCCAACCTCATCCAACTTCAATCCAACCTCATTCAACCTAATCTATCTTCTATCCAACTTCAATCCAACTTAATCCACCTTCTATCTGATGTAACCACGCTCTGGTCGCGGGGTCTGGCGAGGGAAACTTTTTCAAAAGCACCTCCGACCTCCGTGCACCTACTAGGCAGAGCCGTCGAGACTGGGCCAGGTCCTTGACCAGGCCAGCTGACTCCCGCTCTGCTGCATCCCCCTACTGTCTCGTCTCCGTCTCCCACTCCGCCACACGTGCCTTTCCTGAGCTCCTTTTCTTTCTGCGCCTCACCCGCCTCCCCGTTTCCCATGCGCTCTACCCTAACTATCATGTACTTCTCCCGCTTCCCATCTTTTTGTCTTACTTTGGTCTGTTTTTCCTGTGCCGTCCATCTCATCCCGGGCTTACTTACAGTACTTTGTGCGCTCACCGTCACCCCATCCCCTATTTAATTCCCAAACGGTGACGCAAGACCTCTGACCCCTCCTTCCCTCCGATGGCTCATCAATGACTCATCACCCTCTCTTGCGCAACCTTTTCTCATGCCATTGTTCTCCTTCCAAGATTTCTCATGCGACAGCCACCCCACCTCCGCTTCTATTGTTCTCGTTTTTTATTCTTTTGTTCTCAATTTCGCACCCAATTATCACATTTTCCCAGATTTTCTCTTTCTATTGTTCTCCTTTTCGCACCCAATTAGCACCTTTTCTCCTATGTTTACTTTTCTTTTGTTGTCGGTTCTCCCCAATTATCCCCGATTTCCATATCCTTTGTTCTCGACCCCCGCCCTATTGTTCTCAATATTTGCTTGCGCAACACTTTCTCGACCTCCCGCTGCGCCAATATCCCCACCCCACCTCCGGATTGCGCAATTTCCCCATTTCTCATGTTGCTATGCCGTTCTCATGCTTCTCATCATGACTCATTCTGACGTCATTTCGCCGGCAGCCAATCAGAGAGAGGGAATCATGGAAACGACCTTGGAGCGGCGGCTGGGAAGGCTATTTAAGGAAGCGGTTTTCGGCGTGACAACCTGGTGTCACAGGTGTCACTTCGACTCTCCTCTTGTCCTTCTTTGGACTTGCTGTCAGACGTTGATCTGACCCATTCGTCTATAGGTCCGGGGTCTGTTACCTCCAGGTTACCTCAGCTCCCCAAGTGAGCTCATCTGCCGGCCCGCGGTCTGTTACCGCCCAGCATCTTTAGAACCGCCTGAACTACATCAGCGCATCGCCGCTTGCCTGTCTGCAGCCAGCAGCCGCCCACGGTCACTCTGTCGCTCTCTCTCTCTCTCTCTCTCTCTCTCTCTCTCTCTCTCTCTCCCTCTCTCTCTCTCTCTGCAGCTCCCGGTAAGTTCCTGTACTAATTTGTGCTCTAATTGCCTTTGCTTATCCGGGGTTTGCTTATTTCCCATTGCTTGATGAGAGAGCTGAGCCAATTGTGATACCGTATCTTTTGCTGTACTTTATTCAATAGTGAATCCGCCTAATTGCCTTATTATTTTGCCTAAGGGCCTACTTATTAACAATTACTAAACTCCTCATTATTCACCCTTTCACTATCATTTCATTCATGGCTTGCTAAGCCTTTATCCTTGAGTGGCAAAGCATAAGGAAGTTTGGGTAAGCTTATGGCCTCTCCCCGTGCAAAGCCCGCGTGTGTGTGCGTGCTGCGGGTTCGTGTGTGCGTGCAGTAGAGGGAAGTAGCGGGTCTTGGCGCAGAATGGCAGCAGGAAGGTTGCAACCCCATGCTTACGCGTCCCTTCGCCCTGAGCAATTTAAACTATAGCTAGTACATGTTCGCCTCACACTACTCTTAGTAATTGAAGTCGTAAGTTTGCCTCGCTCACAGCCACAAAGGATCCCCTGCTGAGAAATCCTCCAGATTGAGCCCAGAGTTCCCGATCATGCCCCAAGCAGAGTCCCTGTACTCGGCTGCATGCGTCTCCCCTGTTAGCCTAAGTCCCCTGGTAACCAATCCAGGCGGGGCTCTAGCCTGGAGAGGTCTGGTAGTGAGATCCAGGTGCGCCAGGTCACATAGAGTGGTGGCAGCCACTCGGTCATGCTATGACCGAGTGAACAACTATTGCACCTTGGCTACAGGTGGGTTCCATGTGGGTCCTTGGCCCTCTGGTCACGAAAGCGCTACCAAAGCTATAAATCATTTGGGCGGGACAGTCTGGTACTGGAGGTCCGTCAGGTCATTGCCCGGTCTTAGGCAGCCTACAGTCATTGCCCCCTCTGGTCACACGTTCGCCTCCCCGCAAAGCGGACGGGCGACAAGGGCGGTTACATCATATCCAACTTCAATCCAACCTTATCTAACTTCATCCAACTTCTATTCAACCTAATGCAACTTTGATCCAACCTCGTCCAACCTCATAAAACTTCAATCTAAATTCAATCCAACCTCATCCAAACCTCGTCCAACAGAATCCACCCTCTATCCAACTTCTATCCAACTTTAATCTAACCTCGTGCAACTTCAATCCAACGTCATAAAGCCTAATCTATCTTCCATCCAACTTCAATCTAACATCAACTAACCTGATCCATCTTCCATCCAAATTCAATCCAACTTCAATTTAACCTCACCTCAATCAACATAATCAATCTTTTATTCAACTTCAATCCAACCTCATCAAACTTTAATCTAACTTCAATCCAACTTTATTCCAACCTTATCATCCAACCTCATCCAACTTCAATCCAACCTTATCCAACGTCAATCCAACCTCATCCAAATTCAATCCAACCTCATCCAACTTCAATCCAACCTCATCCAACGTCAATCCAACCTCATCCAAATTCAATCCAACCTCCTCCAACTTTAATCTAACCTCGTGCAACATTAAACCAACTTCGTGCAATTTCAATCCAACCTCGTGCAACTTCAATCCAACCTCATCCAGAAATACACCGATGTATTTCGTGTAAGCTCTTTTGTGTAAACATTTGAAATTTTAACTTTATATAAGCGCAATTCTGTCAGAAATAGTTTCAATGAACTAACATACATGTAAAATATTGACATTGACATTAACATCGACATATTAGCGTTCAAATCACGAAGCGGCAGGGAGACTTGCTTAAGACCAGGGTATTCACTTTCCAGCTGAACCCTTTTGAAACATTTCCAGTTTGCTGACAAAACCTTGAGGTTTACTCGATCAAGAAGATCGAGTCAAAATGCTGTTTTCGTGCCTTCCTACCGTAGTTTTTGTTACTGGCTTTAAAATGTCAACAAGATTTTTTCACATTGGTTCGCATGATACAAACCACTCTTCTGCGACCTTCTCAGACGAAGCAGAGCGCACTGCAGACGCTCTACCACATCACCTCCTTCATCATCGGCAGGTTTCCCAACATCCGCTTGGGGAATTCGTGAGACGATGAGCTTCTGTTTGAAGTCTTCTTTGCGCTTACCTCGCCGCTCTGGCCACGCGATCACTGGCCTCCTGCCGCCGCGTTAGAGTGAGGACTTCCATTTGCAGCGACTTAATAAGCCTTGATAAGACCTCGCATAGTCTCCGTTGCGCTGTTTCGCCAGACAGGTTTATACGCCAATCGACATCCATAGGTGAACTAGAAGCCATTACGGTTTCGGTCGAGCAGCAGAAGCGTAAAGTTGTTACACATAAAAAACTATAATCTGTGGCTTCTGTTTCTCAGTTTTTTATCAATGTAAACTGACAGAATATTCTACTCTCATTTCTTTCAGCATTCTGTCTATTTCTTTACTGGGCGCGTGTAATAGAAAACCAAACCCTTCTCCCAAACACAAAGGTTTCCCAACCGAGGGTTTTTGCCATAGACGCACAAGTCAAAGTGCCTGATTCCCATTCTTATTTGATCCAACATGTGTGGCTAAAGTAGACAAGGATGGAGCTGGGGGTGTGGAGTTAGACTTGAACCATAGAAAAAATATGCGCGAGCTAGTCTGAACATTCTTGCACGATGGAAAGGAGATTGTGCTTGCAGTCTATGGCTGTTATGCTAAATATAGAAACATTGCGCATTACATTCTTGCACGATTGACATTCCTGCATGGAGTGCACATGTAAATTCAAGGTGCTATTAGACACTTGCATTTCTGCACGCATATGGCGACTTCCAAAGCACTCTTGCACGCTGGATCAAATAAAAATTCTTATTTATGTCGATATAATATTCCACTGGTTCATTATAACTGTTTTTTCTCCACATACTTATTCCAAATACATATTTCCCATCATGTTCTGCTGGTCCAAAAATGTTACATGTCCCTTTTAGTTGTGAAGATTTTCATTTTTAGTATATAGGACTTTTGTGGTTGCGGCTGTATCTGCGGTGCCTCTGGAATTTTGCCCAAAGCCTTTTGCACCTGGATTTCCTGTATGTCGCAATCAATAGTTTCTTTGACCTGATCAATACTTTTCTTAGCTTCACCATACCCGGCTTTATGAAACTCTGTGGCTGCTAGAACAAACTCATTGTAAGATTGTTGCTCCTTATTGATTAGCCCGGTAACTCTCTTTTCTGCTTGTGCTAGCTTCTCCAATTCAGATCTCTGCTGTGCATTATTTCGCTTCATTTCTTATTTTATATTTTCTTTTAGTTAAAAAAATGAACGACCCACTGACACCAGTTTTCTACAAAATTAACAAGCCTATTTTGAGTGATAATAGCACAATCAAAGCGACTCAGGTAAGAGTTTCCAGTCAGGAAAATCAGAATGAAACTAGTCTTGGTCCTGGTCAAACACTGACATTAACTTACAATGGATGGGTCGTTCTCAAAGCTAGGTCAAGAATTTTTGTTATTGAAAAAAAGTTTTTTAAATAGTCAATAATCACATAAAAGTGGTTTTTTTCAACAAGGTCTTTAGGAAACTGCTATTAAAACCACGAAAAAACAGAAATATGAGAAGAAATTAAGCAATTTGTTACTCTGTGTAACGGAAAGGACAACGAAAAAAAATTGTGAAAAAATAATCTTCTCATTCTTTTTTATTTTAAATATGCAAATTATTTTTACTTTTGCTTCAATAGCAACAGTAAATTAAAGTAGAAAGTGTTTTTGTGCAACATTTTGTTTTTTTTGCTCCAAGTCGTATGCATTCAAATTTATCGTGGCAAGAATTCTGCCGGCGTAAAAAATTTAGCATTGTACTCGAAAGGACTTCCTTGAAAGGACTTCCTGATCAATAGAATTAAGAAGCCTAAAGTCTAAAAAATATTTGTTTAGAATGTTTAGTTACTATATTTGACTATTTGAAGAATGAACAATACTCAGTTTGAAATTAAATAAGAAACAAAGATTTATTAAATAAGGAATGGAACTATCTTTAAACACCCTTCGCTCAGCACTTATTGCAATATTACTTCTGAAAAACTAGGGGCCTACTTGAAAAAATATTGACTTATTGTAGTACTTAATGGAAATTCTACTTAATGTTCATTTCTGCATTTTTATTTAGAATTTCAACACTTCAAGTAAGATCTAATTTATAATTAGGACTCACATAAAAAATTAATTTTGTTCCTGACTTATTCATGTTAGATGCTTTATATTCATTACCTACAATACAACTTCTGCTTTCCTGCTCGATTTTTATTCCTCACGAGAAAACATAGAAATGTGTCTTAATCATTTGGTCCAGAAATGTTGTGGGACAGCTGCAAGATATTAATTATAAAATATTTAACGTGATCTATCCATGGCTGAATGTGATTCAGCCATGGTTGGTTGCTCGAAAAGTACTAATAGATAGGAAGGCTTAATTGAATTTGTCACAAAGTAAATTTAAGCATACAAAAATAGCAATTGGCATTGTATATTTACATGTCGTTAAAGAAAACAATATTTATTGCAATATATGATTTATAATAATTATAAAAATCTATCTCTTTCTTTAAAGAAGAGATGCACAATAATGCAGAAGAGATGCTAATCAAGAGATGCTAACCAATGCAAAATTCTTACTTGCAGCTCAATTGTAACTGTCATGCAACCGTGCAGCTGAGATGACTTCACCAGGTCAACCCAAACAGCAATCCGAGGTTGATCAAAGAATTAAAGCAATCAGAACTGTGCATAGATTTTAGGAGTAATATTTGCGTGGCTAATTATAAAAATATTTTCAAACATTAACTCAGGAAACAGCAAAAAACATTTTTTAACTCCAGGGCTTTACTAATAAATAGCAAGTCTTGAGAAAATCTTTAACTGCTAAATAAGAAAGTGAGGTGTAAACTCACTGTGTAAAATGATACTGAGCTGGAGAAAAGAACAAAAAAACAAAAACTGGATAAATGCGTAAAGATTTTTCACAAAACAGAAAACATGCATACAACACATTATACTAACAGATATATATCGAGTATTTAAACTGAGCACAGTGGCGGCGCAGTGGGGCTGTAGCGCCCGGGTGACCACTGGCACCCCTTAAACAAAAAATTCTGAAAGTATGCGCAAGGCCACGAGAAATTTTTTTCTGACTAGTCATACAATTTGCTGATTTTTAGTAGGGGGTAGGGGGGCGGGTGACCACCAAACCACCGCCACCCCCTCCCCCAACTGCGAGGTGCTGCGCTGCCATTGACTGAGCAAAAGTCTATACAAAGTTCAATAACTATATACTGTATAATGTAGAAATACGCTCATAAATGCTTCTAAAAATGGACGAACCAAAACTAGAACTGCAGTACATAGAATACACATGACCCAACGAATTGCGAAAATTACAAAAAATTACGTGCCATAATTGCGAAAACTTGTGCAAGAAGTGCAATTTGAGTGCAATTCAATTGTGCAAAAAGTGCAATTAAATTGCAATAAAATTACAATCATCATGCGAGACTTCACGAAAATTGCAATTTTACTGCAATTAAATTACAATTACTTCCAATATCAGATATTTTCTTACAATAATTGCACGTACATGCAATTTAGTTTTTACTCTCTCGAATAAGAGTTTATTTTTCCAAGTAAACAAAAAATGCTCGTGAATATAGTGCGAAATATTTATTTAGGTACGACAGACTGTCGCATTATTTACAAAGGTGGCCGCTGCAAGATCAAATTTATTTAGTGTGGCAATTAAATAAACAATGAACAAATAGACAAAGAAAGAATAAACTGAAAGCTAACTTAATAATAAGTAAAAAATAAACAAGCCGCTAAATAAACAATAAAAACACGCAAAGTCAACAATTAAGAAACAATTACAAGCTAAATAAACAATAAAAACACACAAAGTTAACAATTAAGAAACAATTACAAGCTAAATAAACAATAAAAACAAGCAAATTCAACAATTAAGAAACAATTACAAGCTAAATAAACAATAAAAACCCGCAAAGTCAGCAATTAAGAAACAATTACAAGCTAAATAAATAATGAAAACACTTATTGAAGTGATAAGAAGTGATAAATCACTTCTTGAATATTCCAGAATGATATCATAATGCTGCTCAAGAATTAGCTGCACTTGTATTGGTATCACAACAATCATTATATATTAGCCTAGAATTAGAAAGGTCAAAGCAAAGGCTTTGCAAGGCAAGCAAGCAAAGCCCATTTCCTTGAATTAGCCATGGCTATAAATAATAGCTTAATGAAAATATTAGCCCTATAGGCTTTTATATATTAAGTTTTCTCACTGAAACCATAATAATGGCTAAATGATTTTTCAAGTTCATTTAGGCCCTACCTATGCTATATTAGTATCAAAGTAAATCTGAATTAAATTACAAAATCATTATTTAATATTATAAAGGCATACGCATAGCTAGGCATAAACAATTTTGATTGAAAATTATGGTTAGAGAATTTTCCAGTTGCAGAATAAGACTAGAAGGCATGAAACCTGGACCTTTTAGGCTATAAAGCCAAAGGTAATATGTTTATACTGCACAAGAGATTCAGAATGCAATTTGAATATTCGGATAATTGTGTTAAGATAAACAAAAATTAATACTAGTTTCGTCAAAAAAAGAAATTTTTATAGAACAGTAATAAAATCACACAAAATATAGTTTTTCTATACTTCATAGTTTAAGTATTCATTTACTTCATTTTAAGTATAGGGTTCGTTCGAGTGGCTTAAAATAACTTAAAATGACTTAAAATGAGTTTAAGCGCCATTTTAACGTCCTCAGTAAAACAAAACAAATGACAAGTTTTTATTTTTAAAAACCGATAAGTATTTATAAACGATGTTTTTAGGGTTATAAAAACCTAGTTTAAGATTTTAAATGGGTAGATAGTCAGTCTAAACTTGTTTTCTACTATTCGATACTGTAAATTATAATAAATCGCTAAGTGAGAAATATTTATTAATGATGCTCTAGTTATTTCTTTAAAAATTTTATGATTCTTTTAGGGTAAATAATCATTTTAACGATACTAGATATCAGTTTAAATTACTTAATTAATATGTATAATCAAGTCCACGTGGACATTGACACGCAGCAATTTAAGTTTTCGTTGTGTGCAATTTTCTCACTCCAAATATGTCGAATAAAATAACAGATTTTTATTGTTAAGTTTATATCTTCTTCTTCGAATTAGGTTGCTAGATATCAGTTTAAATATCGCCTTGCGAGGGTTGGACTATTTTTTTCACTTTTTAATTTCTTTGCTTTTCTGGTTCGAATATCCTTGATTAAAATTTGTGCTTAGTGTTGAATGACTTTTAATTAGTGTTGATATTATAAAAAAATTAGTATTAATTTATGTAACCTACCGTACTATCTTGAAATAAATTTTCAATAGTCTTTGTTCTAATTGTATTCATTAATTGCTACTCTGTACCTATTTTTCATTATTATTTTTAGTCTTGGATGTTGCTTGATTGGACAGTGAAGCTAGCTATAATATTTATAAACTGTTGCATTAATTGCTATTTATAAACAATTTCAAATTTATTTATCTATTTATAAACAATTGGTATCTAATGACAGTAACCAAATGCACTATTTATTAATAATATCTGACTTCCAAGTTTTTTTGGTAATAATCCACTCATTTCATTTAATCATTATATTACACACTGTCATACACTGTCTTACATATTTTACATTTCACATTTTACTATTTCTTAAGAATTTCATTGCAGAGTAATGTCCAACTTCGAGATTTTTATCTAGCAAGCTGGACGTCTACTCAAGATTTTGGTTGACTCGACTAGCCATGACAGTGCAGTGCACTTTTTGTCGGGAGGTAAGTCCAATTTTTATTGCAAATCCCAATGCTTATTTGTACTTACTTAAGTTTGGTTGACAATCCGTAGCATTGTCATTTAAATAATCTCAGACAATATTCTACTCTTGCACTCTAACGATTTAATAAAACATAGCAACTGCAACCTTCGAGAATGGATTGCTGAATCTGACACTCAAAGACGTCGAGACTACAAGTCGCATCATCGATGTCATTGACGATATTGATGATAGGAGTGTCCCATTCACAACAAATGAGTTGCCGTTCGTGAATGCACGGTCGCCAGCTGCAAGTAATATGATTATTTTTAATATTAGTTCAGTGCATCAATTAACAGTTAAATTTTTGGGGTTTTGTGTTTGTACACGTAGAACAATCGTTGTATGTTGCATTTTTTCGAATATCTTCAAGTTTGAGATAAGTTTATATTAGTAGTTTGTTGACAAATATATTTGATTTTTATATTACATACCATTCAATCTAATAATTAAGTTAACCATTTCGTCCCCAGCGCAAGATCAGGAGCGCATTGACTCCACGTCACAGGCCAGAGTATGGCATTTCAATGAGAGGAAAATCTTTTTGCAGTTGGCCATCGAGCAAAATATAAACCAGCTAAATGGTGTTCGACCTGCTGAAAAATATGATAGGATAGCTAAAGAGATGCGGACGAAAGGTTTCCATTGGACCGTGTCCCAATTAAAGTCTCAGTGGTACAACGAGAGAAGGCGATACTGGTGTGCGCACTCACTGATACGATATGAATTCATATAATCATGAAATTTGTTTCAAATGCAATATTTAATGTTTATTTAAAAAACGTGCAGGCTATTCAAGCATCCTCCAACTGGCAGCTCGACGAAGGAGCATGTTTATCCATTCGCATCAATGATGGATGACTACATGGGCGACAGCCCTCTGATTCAGCCCCGTGTGCTCCTGTCGTCGACATGTGCACCTTCTGTGACTGCATCTGCCTCTGCCATGAATGACTTAAAAACTACCCAAGCGCAATACGGCCGTCAGCACCTACCGACAGCACCCTCTGCGAGGAACGTTGGTAAGGTTTTCAATGCCAGCGGTCCCTAAAAACTTCTCTTGAATTCGAATAACTAGGTTCATCTGCATATACTTTAAAGGAGATCCACGCCTCAGTGTTTGCAAACGTCAGTGGAAGGCGTTGTTGTCTGAGGAGGAGAGGAATGGCGAAATAGACGATCAAGTGCGAACACAACAGCCAATTTCTTATGCATTAGGTACAAGTACATAATAGTAATTTTATTATTTTATAATAAAATTTATTTAAAGCTTGGCCTGTCGCCAAACAGTTATACTATATCCGTGCATTGCTTTATAGATCTGGCGCCAGAAGAATTCAGCAGACCGACTGAAAGTTATACCCAATCCCGTAAAAGACGGAGTGGTGCTGCTGAGCTAATCCAAACAGTTAGGGATTTCTAGGACTCAACCACTACAGCCATCCTGCGCGTAACGACAAGGGCAACCGATGTCGAGGCGTCGAACAAAAAGCTGCTGCTAGGCCTCATGGACAGAGTTGCCAGCATAGAAGAAGGACAGTTGGCAATTCAACGTGAACGACTGGATGTTGAAAAATTGCGACTGCAGAATGAGAAGCACGCACTTGAGGTCAGAGAGAAGGAAATGGAAATAATGAAAAAATGCTCGACTTTTGCAGTCGAGGTGTGCAGCAATAACGAGTACATGTAAAACATGTACTTAATCTACATAGATGTAACCCGGCCAACTGATCTATAGTTTTTAATTTAGGTAAATGCTCAATCACGGCTGCATGGCACCTGCGTAAAGGTATAGACCGGAGAAACGATAATTCATTAATGAGACAGGGCTAGCGCTTCCGGCCTGATTTGAGCGACGAAGTGCAGGGATAAGTCATTGGGAAAAGGGACATTGATATCCTATCTATAGGGTCCAACTTGGGGACAAATGCAGGACAATATTATGGTTGTGATAGCCTGACTACTGTTGCATCAAAATAACGGAGAGACACAACACTTTCGTTTTTGTTCAGCCTTCAATCTGTTAACTGATAAAAGTCAACTTTATTCTGACCCTTTCTCAATTGGCAACGTCATTTGCACCACGATAACCTATATACTTTGTAGCTCATAACTCAACGTTGAATTACATTTTGCTTGCGTTTTTTGAAATGAAACTCGTTCATATAATAAATCGACTGGTTTGCTAAAATTTCATCATTTTACATGTCTCGTACATGTACATGTACATCAAAACTGTATGAGCGTGTGCGAAGAAAAGCAGATTTGAGAAAAAGAAAACAAAATCACAATAGACAGTGGCGCAACCCGGAATCTTTCGACTGGCCAGACTCTGGAGGGTAAAGACCCCAAAAGGGGGGACTCTGTGTTTGACGAAAATGTGCTGGATCCCAATGATTGATTTTCAGGTCTCTGCCAAAGTTAGATGAGGGGGACCGACCCCCTCCCTTGTGCGTCGCTGGCAATAACACTAAGTACATTAAGAACAATAAGTTACTTAATTTAAGTTACTTCGTCATCTTACGTAGCAGTTTCAATTACGATAATTAAATTAACTGTTAACAAGAATGAAAACGAACATGAGCTCATTGTCTTCCAGCAGACGGAACTGCAGTTAGTCAAACTTCAGCGAAAAATTATGCAGACAGCATACTGCTTCAATCATCTTGCATGCAGAGTTCAAACTATCGAAATTGATGTGATTAATTCGCTGCCAACGCCTGGACAGAATTCCGAAAGTTCGCTCGACACACTGACGTAGTTTGCTTAGCTTTTTGTTGAATTGTTTTTTGCCCGGAGAAAGGTTTCGGCCCTTATACGGTGTCAATAGGTATTCTGAACATGGGTATGCTGAATCTCCGATTAATCGAAAGCCCCACTCATGCAGAACCTCCAACTGTACGCGTAATGGAGAATGCTGGAAGGCTCGAGAATCGTTGGAGCTGCCTGGCCACCCAATGAAGTATTCGATTATTTTGGTCGTGCTTGTACTTACAATTTGCAGCTTAATTGAGTGAAATTGTTTCCTGTTGTAATACGCTTCTCCATTGTCAGATGGACAGAAAATCCGGACTTCTTTAACGTCTATTGCCCCAATTATACTAGTGATGAGGACGCACTTTTTCCCAAATCCCGCGCTAGCACATGGGCTCTGAACTTACTTGCCTACCAACAGTGGGCAGTGGGCATTTTTATCCTTTTTCTGCGAATTTTCATAAAATTTATACTAGATATAATGTCTGGTCATACTAGTAGTCATAATAACATAGGCGCAGCTTTTTGGGTCATAAATCATCGCTTTCGCAGCTGGTCTGACAGCCACCTGCGCCTCACTCAGTGTTGAGGCGGGCGCCAGATGGTCTGAGAGGATGCGGGCGGTAGCTTTTTTCTCATCATTTTGACAGACCATCAAGATTTATGAAGTCAGAGCCTATTGTTCGTGTTCACTCAAGCGTGTGACAGCTTTGACAGCTATGCGTTTTACCCCTAAAAGTACTTTGGGATTAGCGATTAGCGATTTCTCTTCATTATCTTCACTTTCTATTTAATAAGAGCTTTCTAATGTATACTTTTTCATTAATTTCCGTCAATCCTACGCGAAAAGTCAAATCATTTTGTTGCGATTTTGAGTGATTTATGGCCGCACCTGTCATCTTTTTACGACCCTGTGGGAACTAATAGGATCTCTCGGTCACGTGATTCTGGGTAGCAACAAGCTTAGCCAATCAGAAAATTCGGCGCTCATTTTAACAAAACGGCTCAGCCAATCAGAATCGACGTGTTCCATTATAACAAACTGCGGTCCAGTTGGCGGCTATTTAAACCGGTGTTTTTGGCCCGCTCGGACCGGTAGCTGTTCCGACTCTGGCCTGGTTCCTACTCCACCGGCCCGGAACTGACCGTCGTTTCTTGATCCCCGGATTGCGACTTCCCCCCATCATCATCAAGGACGAGTCCCCCGGTCATCAGCAGCGAACATCAAGTTAAGAGCATCACCTGCTAGCTAACAGCGAATATTGTGACAGCATCATCCCGAGTCTACAGCTGCAGAGCATCGAGCCGATTCGGTCACTGTGGATTACCTGGTCTCCGGCTGTTGAGTTTCTGATTGGTTGGGTGAGAGGCTACCTAGACTTGCTTGATTGGGTGATCCCTTATCTGTCCCCTGTTGCAGTAGCTGAATTAGGCGCACACTTTTGCTCATTTTGTTCAGTAGTGCTGTTGCTGAGGCAGAAATCATTCAATAATACTGCTATCTGAAGTGTGAAGTGAACTAAGGAGAAGGTTAAATCTAACAGTTATTTTTATCGGTTTTATTTCTTTGTTCGCCGATGGCTCAGATGAGTAGCTAAGCTAGTAGGCGCCGGTCACAGTGGACCAATGGCAAGGCAGTTCTCAGTCGACCAATCTATCAAATCAGTGAGCAAAACTGCCAGAAGTGCAGAATCGGCGCCAGAGATGTACTTTGTGCACTCTAGGGTAGCCAAGCGGCTCGGGTAAACGAATCATGCGGTCTCTGAAGTTCGAGTTAGTCTATCATCAGCGCTATGAGAGGCTAGTTGGCGCGTTGAAGGCCAAAAGTACATATCTTCGTATTTAGCAATGTAATAGTACATGCAGCTACCCCATAGACTCGCCACCGCAAGAATCCCCTGCACAAGTCCCCTCTGTACCTGCATGGCCAATGCGATCTAGTCCCAGCAGTGTCCCTTATCATCGGCTATGACTTCGAGATTGACAGCAAAAAGACACTAGTTGGCAGGTAAGTGCAAAGCCCCTTCTAGTCGGAAGCCCGATTTCGAGAGTCCCGGTGTGGTGAGCCAGGGCGCACGGGCTGGTGGCAGCAAGTTAGTTGATCTGCGGATTAGCTAATTTCTACTTTCAAAATTCTCCCTGCTCGTCTCTCGCTGTCCCTCTCTTAGCTATAGGACCTAGACTGCTCGCCACACGATCAAGCTACCATGGGGCTGACCATCTGACAGGAGTGGGGGGCCAGGACTCTAATTGATTTATTTCTGAGCCTGAGGCCTGAAGGCTTCCCTAACAAGGAGCCCGAAGGTCGAAACCCATCACTAGCACTAAAAAAATTTCTTGATTGCAGACTGAAACGCGTGGCGTGCTGTAGACACTCTTCTTGCGACGAAATATACACCGACTCTACAAAACCCACTGGTCATGCAAAGCATTCAATACGCGACGAATTATAAGACTAACTGTACTCTTAGATAAATTAAAATTGTTCCTATAGATTCGTACGATTCCTGGGTTGAAGAGTAACGCAGAAAGACTGAAATAATTGTAATAGAGCTAGTACCAATCGGTTAGAATAGATGGAGAAATGCGGCCAACTTTAATACTAACGACTGAACAGCAGCACGAGGCTGTCTAAAATAATCTCGAAATTGATGGTCGTTAAAATGATAAACTGTATCCTCAATGTATCTATTGACCTTTTTCCTTGGTTCTTTTACAGGCTTTGCCGCGAGTACCTGCGCATCACCTACCGCGTCACATTGTTGTTGCACCAAAACTAAAACGTCACTATAAAGAAAATCCATTACGTAAAAATCGTGATGATCAATGCACAGGTAGAAAAAAACCAGACCGACAAATTGCAGGAGTAAATATTACACAAAAAACTTTCAATTAGACAGCTTTTTGGGATTAATTAAAATCAGTGAATTAACACAATTAATACTACAGAAAATTTCAACTAAACAAAAACAATGAAATTCTTAAGAAATAGTAAATGTGTAAGACAGTGTGTAATATACTGCTTGAATGAAATGAGTGGATTATTACCAAAAAAATCTTAATATAACAATCAAAAACTTGGAAGTCGGATATTATTAATAAGTAGTGCATTTGGCTACTGTCATTAGATACCAGTAGTAATTGAAATTGTTTATAAAAAGCAATTAATGCAAAGTTTATAAATAATTTAGCTAGCTTCACTGTCCAATCAAGCAACATCCAAGACTAAAAATAATAATGAAAAATAGGTACAGAGTAGCAATTATTGAATGCAATTAAAACAAGGACTATTGAAAATTTATTTCAAAATAGTACGATAGGCTACATAAATTAATACTAATTGTTTTATAATATCAACACTAATTAAAAGTCATTTAACACTAAGCACAAATTTTAATCAAGGATATTCGAACCAGAAAAGCAAAGAAATTAAAAAGTGAAACAAATAGTCCAACCCTCACAAGGCGATATTTAAACTGATATCTAGCAACCTAATTCGAAGAAGAAGATATAAACTTAACAATAAAAATCTTTTAATTTATTGGACATATTTGGAGTGAGAAAATTGCACACAACGAAAACTTAAATTGCTGCGTGTCAATGTCCACGTGGACTTGATTATCCATATTAATTAAGTAATTTAAACTGATATCCAGTATCGTTAAAATGATTATTTACCCTAAAAGAATCATAAAATTTTTAAAGAAATAACTAGAGCATCATTAATAAATATTTCTCACTTAGCGATTTATTATAATTTACAGTATCGAATAGTAGAAAACAAGTTTAGACTGACTATCTACCCATTTAAAATCTTAAACTAGGTTTTTATAACCCTTAAAACATCGTTTATAAATACTTATCGGTTTTTAAAAATAAAATCTTGTCATTTGTTTTGTTTTACTGAGGACGTTAAAATGGCGCTTAAACTCATTTTAAGTCATTTAAGCCACTCAAACGCACTAACTACTGAATTCACGCCTCAGATTTCACGCCCAAAAATGATGAAACTGAAACAGTGAAAATAAATAAATAAACGATTGCGCAAGTTATATAACCTTTGCGCACACAATCACAGGCCTAGACGTGCTAAAATAAGGGAGAAAAAAAGTTTTTGTGTTCTTATAATGGAGTGAAAAGGGAGTGATCAAATTTTAATCGCAGCAGAGATTGCGCATGTATTGAGCTTCTGTAATTTCTATTCACTAATCATTGCGCAACCATGCGTACTAATCCGATTTGATTTATATGTTCCACAAAGTTTGTAAATATCAATGGAATATTTATAACTTTAACAAAAATAGCACCTATTTAAATTCCGTGCGCAAGACCACTGCAAGGCTCGCCGAGCAGTTGAGGTTGATCACTAACTACTGTATATATGGTATGGTATTGGATTCTTCGAACCTGTGTTGCATCATGTGATTAAACACATATTGTCTATTGCATACTTGAGCAATTAAGTGAGCGTAAATATCACTAAAAGTGAAATAATAAATAGTTAGTATGTAGATAGTGATTGCTAATTAGTTAGTAATTAAATAGTAAGTAAATAATGATTGTACTCTTAGCAATATGATTTACTTTACTTGTGGTTATTCACTTATTCTTAGTACATTATTGCTGAAATGGATCTGCAATGTCACTTTTAGCACAAGAATGTATGTATGTTAGCACATGTTGTAAAAGCTTTTCATTATCTATAGACCTACTTATATTAATATTAAGACTCTTCCAATCTTGCCTAGTCTAGCATAACTTGTAAACTCTCCAAGCACTCATTCGTTGATTTAAATACTACTAAAGCAAAGCATTGCCTATTAAATTACAGTAAATATTGACATTAAAATAAATCAAGAGTATAATTATAAATTTCAATGTTAGACATATATTCTAATGCAGTTTAATATATAGATTAGGGGCCTAGCTATTCTTTGGCTCCTATCTATATTCATTTGAGTTTAACATGTTATATGGGGACATCTGCTTTGATAAACAGTGCTCTTGCTTATATAAAGTAATACAGAAGAGCAATAGTAGCTAACTTATGCTTATGTTAGCCAATGCCCCCAAATATCCAAATTTTAAACTTCTTTAATATATATAGATTCAATTATGTTTTCAGTGTTTTCATTGCTAGCCTCTGTCAGGGACCTAAAAGCACAATTGGCATGTACTATTTACCACTAAATATTGATTGATTGATTTTATTTTAAACAGTTAGTGGACTTAGCATTTAGTTCAGAAAAAGTCAATTTAGCTACTGGCACAATATACAGATTCAATTGTGTTTTCTGTGTTTTCATTGCTAGCCTTTATCAGGGACCTAGAAGCACAATTGGCATATACTATTTACCACTAAATATTGATTGATTTTATTTTAAACAGTCAGTGGGCTTAGCATTTAGTTCAGAAAAAGTCAATTTAGCTACTGGCACAATATACATGTTCAATTGTGTTTTCTGTGTTTTCATTGCTAGCCTTTATGAGGGACCTAAAAGCACAATTGGCATATACTCCTATTAAATAGTGTCTTATTTTCATTTCTTTTCCCTTTTCAGGCTTTTGTTAACGACGCCTTTGCTGTTTTTGAAGCGCAAGGTCCTCTACCTGGCAACTTACCTGATTCGGATATTGTTGTCGGTGTCAGACTTGAAGCTACTGATGTGAAGGATGCTGCACGACTTCTTGGTTTGAGATTTTTAAATTCGGCGATTCGTACTGTGAGAGGTTCAAATGTGAAGTATATTAGTGAGAATGGTATTTCGTTGGCTTTCTCTGATGGTGTTGCCATTTTTCGCAAAAGAAAAAGCCCTGAGATGCGGCTGGACTCTGCGAAACGCTCGAGAGCCGTTGAAGATGGCCGTGCTTGGCTCGAGGAGCACAATTGGCAGCGTTCTTATCTTACAAACTACAAAAGCGACGTAATTGCAATGAAGCATATTTGTACCGCGGTAGAGCACATAGAGAGTGCAGCAGGTTTAGCTTCAGCTAAGTGGTGTCTTCCAATTCAAATGTTTCTTCCTTGTCTACGCCATCTTAAGAGCGAGTTTGAGCATGCGAATCAAGTGGAAAATTCTAGAAAGGTCATGGATAAAGAAATTTCTCTGGATGATCTGATAGAAGAGGGGAGAAGTCGAGAAGCGGCGGAGGAGTCTGCTCGATGGGAGGCGGAGTCTGCTCGAAGGGAGGCGGAGTCTGCTCGAAGGGAGGCGGAGTCTGCTCGAAGGGAGGCGGAGGAGTCTGCTCGATGGGAGGCGGAGTCTGCTCGAAGGGAGGCGGAGGAGTCTGCTCGATGGGAGGCGGAGTCTGCTCGAAGGGAGGCGGAGGAGTCTGCTCGAAGGGAGGCGGAGTCTGCTCGAAGGGAAGCGGAGGAGTCTGCTCGAAGGGAGGAGAAAGCCAATCGCAAAAGACGACTAGGAAGAAATGCAAATGAATTTAATGAAATACGTTGCAAAACCCGCAGAACCGAAAGGAAGTGAAGAAAGGACAAGTGACGCTTCTTCTGTGACGTTTTACTCTGTACTTCGTATTAAAAGCGTAGTATTTTTGTACCACTTATAAACTATCTTCTTCAGCTAATGTCTATGAAACTTACCAATGCTTTTATCATCCATTTCTGCTTTATCGGACTGGGGAGACGATGCATTGTTCAGGACCGTTTGTACAACACGCTGCTGAATTTACTCTGGGCCTACTCGCAACGCCAAATAACAATTGTATGAGTACGAGCTTGTTGAATTTTCTGACAGGTCATTCCGTCGTACTTTAAAATTAAACAAGAAGTGGACAGAATTTGTCTGTGAAAATGAGCCTTTAGGGGGCTTCTCTACTGCTTTTTGGATATTGCTTTGTTCACTTATGTTCCAAAAATGTTTCGATGAAAGGCTTACTTTAAAGTGTATATTTATTTCCAATAATGTTGATGCCATTATTCGTCCTTACTGTCTCAACTTGTCTATAGTTTTTTGTATATTACTCAACGTCTCACTGTTGCACTGACTTTAAACAGCTTTCTTAGCAGTCTCACCAAATCGTGCACAAAAAATTCGACAAGTCTATCTTCGGCGAAATCGTCGCATGACTTATACTAATTGAGGAAAAAAGTTTCTTAACTTTTCAAAATTTGCCTATTGGTCTAATAATTGTCTAATAGTGTCGAGTCCTTTGTTTTTCGGCATTGAGTGTATTAGCCACAACAGTTCCCTATGAGGCATTTTTATTGTATCTGTATCGACAGGCACCTAGAGCGGCAATAACAATGCTGGCCCGACTTCATTTGTATGAAAAAGCAGGAAGCTCACAACAATAAATTAACCGTTCTATTTCCGTCAAAAGTGACAAACTTGTCAGAACAGAAAAATGTCATGTATATTAATATTTCGTTAAGAGTAGAACATGATGGCACAGTAAGAGGTTTACCAGTCATTATAAAAGGCATTGCTCATAAAAAATAGTCTTGCTGAAATTTCAGCTGAACTGGGGATGTACTCAAATTATTGGCCCAAAAAAGTAGCCAGCTGCAAAACTTGCGGAAGATTGAGACGACGAGTATAGAAAAAGTGACCAGGGTCAAAGTAAGGGTCCAATCACAATGACATCAGTGATCACGCGATTTGTGCGTATTTTTTCTCTGTATGTAAGTCAATTAATTTGCGGTGTGAATGAGCCTTTAGCTATAAAAAAGAGCGCAGCAATTACGCCTGATGTTTTCGAAAACAGCAGGTAATGAGACAGCACGCACTTCTAAATCGTTGAGACAAAGGCAGCCGTAGTCTTCAGTAAACGTATAGGCAACGTAGTGGCCACTATCAACTGAACGGCCAAAGTGAACAATCGCTGCTCGGAGCTTGTAGGATTTTCCACTAAGAACAAGAGTTAGTTCGACTGGGATTGGAGAAGTTGATTTTTTAATTCCTTTTCGGCCGATAGAGACACGGCCAATGCCGATGCACCAAAACGTTGACAATAAGGACAGCGCCTGATGGTGGCTGCACCGGCCAGTTGTGCCATTTCGACACAGAATATCGGTTCGGTCTGAGGACGAAAACATCGAATCGCGCACAAGATGCGGAAAGTCGCGATCATCGCCTTCGATGACTGGCACACGGAGAATTGTAGTCAAATCATTGTGCTCCAAACGGGTAAGAGAGTGACACGAAGAGCACAGGAGTGTCGTACTCGACTGGAAAGTGGTATAGATTTGTCTTTACTGCACGTCAGTGTATATCATGGCTAGCCAGGAACCATGGAACCAGGGGGCAGACACTCTTCAGAAACTAGGGTCAATTGTCTAAAGAGCTCAGACAAACTATTCTTGTTCTGTCCTAAACTGCACCTCAGCCTTTCGGAAAGAAGCATACATATTTCTATCGGGATATTGTACGCAGGGAAAAGTCGAGAACTTACGTAGCATGAAAAATGGTCTTGAATTTCTGGGAGTGTCAGCATTGCGGTTAGAAACTCGAGGACACAATTTTCTGCTTTCGGATCCATTCCAGCTTTGAATGTGCACCACAGATAGGCCGGTGTGTGAAAAGTGTGCGCCGCTTGGTTGTTGCCAGTTAGAATTGCATTAACAAGAGAAATAATTGCTGGCGAATTCGGCATCACCGTTAGTGGTTGTCCAAGAGTTTTTGCGAGACATTGGCAAGCAGCATTGAATGCGCAGTATTTGCCCGTGGTATTTGGTAGTCCTATACCAATCGGCAACGGCGCCAACGAGGACGGAGCAGAAACCGCGGTCGCCACTACAATATGAAAAAAGTCTGAACGACTAGACTCGTGGTATCTAGATTAAATGGATTAATTGGTGTGATAAGAGGTACTTTAGAAGGAATATACGAATGGTACGCTCCTGCATCGCTTCTCTGATTATAGTATTTACGATGGACATATGGCCCATCTAGGGGTTCTTTTTTCTCCTGGGTTAATGAGAGTACCTACAGGAGGAACTACGAGTAATGTCGAGTATTCATATACTTGGCTCAGTCTATAAGAGGAGAGCTCACGTTCCGTTCGTAATCACGTGACAATTACAAATAATCAAGCTTCTGATTATCTAACTCTCGCTGCTTGGAGTCTATCTTATAGAAACTCTGGTCTGAGAGGTTACCTGGTTTTACCACTGCTCGCACGTTGGGCGCTGCTGCTGCTGCTCGCACGATGGGCGCTGCTGCTGCTGCTCGCACGATGGGCGCTGCTGCTCGCACGATGGGCGCTGCTGCTCGCACGACGGGCGCTGCTGCTCCAATCAGCAGCTGCTGCTGCGGGTCCAATGACTGGGCAGATTGGCCGACTGGCGCTGTCGCAAATGAAGTGGTGAAGACCGTGGCTGCTGCAGACCTCGAGGGTGCCGCCATTGACGATCCCACGGCATGCTGTGAATTAGGCTGAATGGTGAGCGCTGACTTAGGTGAAGCAGCCAGGCGTTGAATTCCTGCGTTTAACCAGTAGATAGTTTCGCAAGGGTTCTGCAGTCCATCACATAAAGTACATGTAAGTATCAGTAGAGGCAGCAGCATTTTTGGTCTTACTGTCGGCTGACATTCTAATAAAATATTTTCCAACAGTAGCGCCGATGGGTGGTGGATGACCAATTCGCTTGTTAACGATGACGCTCCGCGACGATACTGCTGCTGTATCGTTCAGGCTGTTGCGCACGGGCGTGTGAACATTTGCCACTCTCGATGCCGGCTCAGCAATTGGACTGGCACTTCGAACTGAACCGAAACCCTGCAGAAATGAAGTGGCGTAAACTGAGCAATGCGAAGGTAACGCACCAAGTAAGTAAGGTAAGACTGTAGAATAAAAAAGGCTTACAGTGCCTTCATCCATAGCGTCCAAGTCAATATCAATTTCGATTCCAATACTCTTAAGCCGATAAACAAGACGTCCTCTGGTGAACTCTTCCAACAGTGGTAAAAATTCGAGCATAGACTTGGAGCGGCCGCCAAGCACGTCGCGCCTCACTGTCCGGTGGTACACCTCGACACTTCCTTCGCTGTTACGGAAGTCACGCGTGAATGTAGTGCCAGTGAAGTAGCGCTGCGCGTCAACCATCATTCCACTAAAGAGTGGAAAATAGGCATACATGTCAACAACACGTTTTGCCTATCTCTCGTTCACATACGCACTCTGTATAGCCATGGCGCGATCATGGCCACGTTGACAGTCAGCCTTGATTTGCTGCAGTAAAAGAGTCGCGTGCGCGAAGAACTGCGACGAGTCACGAATTTTTGCCGAAGGCTCTGCTCCAATTTGAGAAAATTCACATTCGTCTTCAACGTCAGTTGTTTTATCTTCACCAGACAAGAGGGCTTCAATTACGGGTTGCGCCTCTCGAGCATCGATCTGAAGCAAAACAAACAAAAACTTTGCAGATGGCGCCGACCTTCAGCCGCATCTTGACTTGCCACAATGTTGGCAAAGCCACGCATGTACACTTTACGAATTGCAGGTTCTGCGCATTTTACTTCCTGCCAATTGCGAAATTCGTTAATGACATGGCTCCGGCCAAGGACAATTGCAGTGCGCTGTTTAACTTGCTCCAATGTTGCTCTTAAAAATTTTGGCACTCCTGCTTGGCCGTTGGCTGATTCTAGGCTGATCAGGTAGCACCATCGAATGAACTCCTTAATATCAAGACCGCAGAACACTCTGATGAGGGAATGCAGCGTAGGCCAGTTGAAATCGGTAACGATTTTCGCTATTCTTAGCTTTCCACAACCAGGAACTTGCTCTAAATCTTGACGCCATTTAGCTAACATGCAAAGCAGTTGAGCTGTTGTGTGGTGACACGATACCGCATCAAGGACGGATACTTGACTCAATCCTTTGCCTGGATCACCTGGAAGTACAAGAGCGTAGTGGTACAACACCTTGTCTGGCATCCCACCAGGCCAATGGCAGATCGAAGCTCCAGTTGAGTCTATGACTAGATTGATGGGGATCTTTGAACGTTCCATCGTCTGCAAAAGTTCCGCCACCAACTTCACGTGACATAAGTTGAACACTGACGGAGTGGGGCCATCAAATTCAATCTTGACGTAAGAGCGAAGACGTTCATCATTTTGAACTTTGAGCAGCATGTTATGTACATCACTGTCCTGGCATTGCTTCTCTTTAGACTTTTCGTAGTTTCTGATGTTCAGTAGCGTTCTTTGGGACGGCATCTGCCGGAAATCATCGACAGACGCGGCAATAGATGCTTGAGCTGCAGCAATGGATCCCGTCTTGGTTTTCGAGTCAGAGTCACGCACCTTTCCTGCGATGAGTGGGTGGGCGCTGGGCCCAACTTTTTGAAGAACACAGAGACCTCACCTCGAGTGACAACTGTCCAAATGCCAGGACATCTAGATTTATTTGTAGGCAGGATTCCTCTGCAGCTCAGCGTGTACTGCGCAATATTGTTATTCGTAAATTTACTGCGTACAATAACCAGGCTGCAGTTGTGCAAAATTCGATTCTGCAATTCTGAAATCACTGCGTTGTTAAATTTCTTTGTAGCTTGTTGGCGAATGACTGCATCTTGGTTGCTATGTATTTGCTGCCAGAGGCTATTAAGGCCTTCTAGTTGGATATGTGGCCATGTCGGTTCCTCAGAGTCTCCAAGCAAAGCATCATTGACAGCTTCAGGCTCTTCCATGATTTCACATTCAAGCAGGACTTCTTTGGCTGCATCAAGAACACGACGTCTATTCTGCTGCAAATCGCACCTGATGATTTTTATATCGCTTTCCGTGTACGCGGACTCACGTAAAGAGTTCATTTCATGTAAGAGCCTGTCGAAAACCTTTGAGCGAGCAACACCAGACTCGTGCATGAGAGCCTCAATTGTAACAGCATCTTTAAGATTTTTCAGCGCTCGCAGAAAATCTTCATCACGACGCACACAGCTGCGTTCCTGAAAGTGCAATGTACAGGCTCCATGTTATTCAGACAAAAATGCTTATCAACAAAATAACAGCAGCTGTTAGGATGAAGTCCTGCATTTCATCCTAGATTTTCACAGCATCAACTAACCTTCAGCGAATTCTATATGGAACTTAAAACAATGAGATCAGAAGCATAGACTATGAAGAAAAAGAATTTTATGGCTTTCATAACAGCAGGATGAGCTAAAATTTAGCAAATTGTTTACTAAGCATAAATTTAATGGGATCTCTTCTATGACGTCATAAGGGACAATGAATGAAAAATGCATTAAACTTAAAATTTAGTTGAATAACTTAATGTTAATGTTTTAGGTCCCTAACAGAGGCTAGCAATAAAAACAAATGCAGAAAACACAATTGAATCTGTATATTGTGCCAGTAGCTAAATTGACTTTTTCTGAACTAAATGCTAAGCCCACTGACTGTTTAAAATAAAATCAATCAATATTTAGTGGTAAATAGTATATGCCAATTGTGCTTTTAGGTCCCTCATAAAGGCTAGCAATGAAAACACAGAAAACACAATTGAACATGTATATTGTGCCAGTAGCTAAATTGACTTTTTCTGAACTAAATGCTAAGCCCACTGACTGTTTAAAATAAAATCAATCAATATTTAGTGGTAAATAGTATATGCCAATTGTGCTTCTAGGTCCCTGATAAAGGCTAGCAATGAAAACACAGAAAACACAATTGAATCTGTATATTGTGCCAGTAGCTAAATTGACTTTTTCTGAACTAAATGCTAAGTCCACTGACTGTTTAAAATAAAATCAATCAATCAATATTTAGTGGTAAATAGTACATGCCAATTGTGCTTTTAGGTCCCTGACAGAGGCTAGCAATGAAAACACTGAAAACATAATTGAATCTATATATATTAAAGAAGTTTAAAATTTGGATATTTGGGGGCATTGGCTAACATAAGCATAAGTTAGCTACTATTGCTCTTCTGTATTACTTTATATAAGCAAGAGCACTGTTTATCAAAGCAGATGTCCCCATATAACATGTTAAACTCAAATGAATATAGATAGGAGCCAAAGAATAGCTAGGCCCCTAATCTATATATTAAACTGCATTAGAATATATGTCTAACATTGAAATTTATAATTATACTCTTGATTTATTTTAATGTCAATATTTACTGTAATTTAATAGGCAATGCTTTGCTTTAGTAGTATTTAAATCAACGAATGAGTGCTTGGAGAGTTTACAAGTTATGCTAGACTAGGCAAGATTGGAAGAGTCTTAATATTAATATAAGTAGGTCTATAGATAATGAAAAGCTTTTACAACATGTGCTAACATACATACATTCTTGTGCTAAAAGTGACATTGCAGATCCATTTCAGCAATAATGTACTAAGAATAAGTGAATAACCACAAGTAAAGTAAATCATATTGCTAAGAGTACAATCATTATTTACTTACTATTTAATTACTAACTAATTAGCAATCACTATCTACATACTAACTATTTATTATTTCACTTTTAGTGATATTTACGCTCACTTAATTGCTCAAGTATGCAATAGACAATATGTGTTTAATCACATGATGCAACACAGGTTCGAAGAATCCAATACCATACCATATATACAGTAGTTAGTGATCAACCTCAACTGCTCGGCGAGCCTTGCAGTGGTCTTGCGCACGGAATTTAAATAGGTGCTATTTTTGTTAAAGTTATAAATATTCCATTGATATTTACAAACTTTGTGGAACATATAAATCAAATCGGATTAGTACGCATGGTTGCGCAATGATTAGTGAATAGAAATTACAGAAGCTCAATACATGCGCAATCTCTGCTGCGATTAAAATTTGATCACTCCCTTTTCACTCCATTATAAGAACACAAAAACTTTTTTTCTCCCTTATTTTAGCACGTCTAGGCCTGTGATTGTGTGCGCAAAGGTTATATAACTTGCGCAATCGTTTATTTATTTATTTTCACAGTTTCAGTTTCATCATTTTTGGGCATGAAATCTGAGGCGTGAATTCAGTAGTTAGTCTCGAACGCACCCATAATTTGCGTCAGTTTTTTTAATGGCACTTGTTATTTGCACGGGACCGTATAAATAAGTTCGTGTTATTTACACGGCACCGTACAAATATGTTTCGCGTTATTTTCACGGTGCCGTGCATTAAATTTCTAACTTTAAGGAAGTTGACGTATTAAACATTCGCCGACACTTATTCAGACACTTCTGCAGACACTTTAGTTTCTGTCGTACGAATCGTAGGAACAAGCATTAAATTTGTTTATTCCTAACAAACTATCAGTAAAATGCTTTATTTTAAGCTTTTTTTGCTTTATTTTATTAAATATGAATTAGGAAGTTTCCTGGCAAATTTAACATTCTTCTTCACGTGAAGAGAATATATGTAGAATAACAAATTTCATGATTCATATTTAATAAAATAAAGCAAAAAAAGCTTAAAATAAAGCAGTTTTACTGATAGTTATATCATGTTTATCATGTTTGATGAGCCTATTAGGGACTCCATCTAGTCTACTTTAGATATTGTCAAGTTATATCCCGTTTAATATGTTTGATGGGCCTCTTAGTATGTGTAATAAAGACGCCTGAATTTCATAATCTCTTTTTCAGGCCTCTGTGAAGGATCCATTTTCTATATTTGAAGGGCATGATAAGCTGCCCCTGTCTTTTCCTGAAGATGAACTTGTTGTTGGTATTAGTTTATCTGCAACTGATGTTCGCGATGCTGCTGAGTGCTGACATCCTAATATGCTCGCCTTTCAAGTTTTCCAATCCGAAGAGCCCCTGGAACAGGCATAAGCTATCTTTCTGAAGGTGGAGTTGCATCAGTCTACTCTGATGGCGTTGCTATTTTTTGTCATCGGACTTCAGAATTCTTCGAAGTCCAATTGCCATCAGGATGCCTCTATGCAGGTTAAGGCTGCTGCGGCAGGAAAGAGATGGTTGAAGAGCAATGGCTGGAAGCTTCAAGAAAAAAAAATTTGCGAACAAGCGACGACCATGCTAGCAAAGAAACATGTAGTTTCGGCACTGGAATCTCTGGAGTCAGCTACAACTGTTGTTCCTTACGAGGTGAAAATATCTTTAGCTGCTGTGCAGCAGTTGAAAGTGCAACTGGATTCAGATAGTGTGTTCAAGAGTGGAGGGCAGTCAGAGCGGAAAGAGCAGGAACCTGAGAGGCAGAGAGAGCAGGAAGCTGAGAGACATAGTCAACGTTCACCAAAACTTCGAGTGTCGAAGAAGATGAAGAATGTGCCTCATAAAGACGGAAGTTCAGAGCCTAAACGAAACCGCACTTGAAGAGTTTTGCCTTCGACCATTTTAAAGAACATTTGATCAGATTTTTTTTCCTTTTTTTCTTCACTGTTTTTACACTACTGCATAGCGATACCAGCGCAACAAACTACTCGTACTATACTTTTACAGCTGCATTACAGTGCTTAAATATGTCTGTAATTATGAGTACCATTATATAATTTATCCATTTTATATTATGCAATCATATTTGACACAATTATGTGGTCGCTGTCAATGTTTAAATACCAGTAAAAAATCTAGCAACATTTTGTTACATATTACTGGTTCTGCAAGTCTATTAAGACTGAAATTTACCCAAAGGTGTCAGTAAATATCGGAATATACGCCTTTTTAGTTTTTTTTATTAATTATTAATAATAATATTTTTAGTTATTAATATGTGTCTATATTGGCTCTTTTTGCCTTCCAGAGGGCTACTTAAATTCTACATTTTCCTACACTATACTAAAAATTAAAAATCTTGCTTGTTTGTTTGTAAACAATTGCTTTGAGAAAAAACGCTCAACCGATTTTCAACATTCCTTCGCCAAAAGATGCCAAATTTGCCAGCAGCGGTACACGTATTTTTGCTAAGCTTAAAATCGTTGCTGGGGATTAAATATTCGAAAACGGTTTCAGATAGACTATTTAATGTGTTAAATCAGAGCCAGTTTTGTCAATCTGCATTCCACTGCCGATTTTAATGATTGCATCACTTAGTCAAACCGATATTTCTGCTCCCCGAAGGGGGGGGGCAAAACGATGAGGCGATGAAAGTTTTATTATTTATCTTAATCAAGAATCTCTAGAGGCAACAACGATGTAGCGTCTGTTGTCACCAGGTCCAACAATAATAACGTGTTGCCTACGAACACCGACAGTAGGGTGGGCCGAATCGATCGAGACGCCTGAAGCACCGGGATTGATCGAGACGCCTGAAACACCGGGATTGATCGAGACAACCGAAACGCCGGCGTTGGGATTACATGTAGCTGTTGGATTTTAAAATAGGTCATTTTTACACTGAAGCTGTTAGTAGTCTTTGATTTATTGTTTTGAAATGTTACATACAATGAAAATAACGCCATACCAGTGGAGACTGTGGTTTCGTGAGTAGCACTGGCAGATACTCCGGTCTCCGTTCGCCGTTTTTTATAGCGTGGCAGTCCAATAACCGTACGATCAGCACCCTTTGGTCTACCTCGGCGCTTCACTGGGGCTGGCAAACAAAGGGATTTCAAATCGCTGCCACGGCCGAATCCCCCCGCGTCGGGTTGACTTTCGGCGCCATGCTGACGCTCATCGCCCAGGGTATCGAGAAGTTGACTGCTGCCACTGCCGAATCCCCCCGCGTCGGGTTGACTTTCGGCGCCACGCTGACGCTCATCGCCCAGGGTATCGAGAAGTTGACTGCTGCCACTGCCGAATCCTCCCGCGTCGGGTTGACTTTCGGCGCCACGCTGACGCTCATCGATTAGGTGTCCCTAGCATCGTCTACTTTTTGAACTACAACATCATCGCCTCTTCGCCAGTGCTCCGAAAGCACCAAAATTCTATGTTGAAATTCTTCTCTAGATGCCTCCGCTGCTATGTTGGCTAGTTCTTGTACAACCTGGATGGGGGAATGGATAGATATAAAACTTTTTATGGTGCTGATAAGATGTTAATATGGCATCGTTAACCTACGTTAACTAGCATCTCGTAGCATCCTGATTGTCATTTTTTATTATAAAATTTTAATTAATTTCTGTGTCAGCTGGTATCACTAGGAGTTAAGCTCTAGTAAATGACCGCGTGGGGGATTTAGGGTTAAAGGCCTGAGATAAAAAGTAATACTCTCCAGAGTCGGAGGTAAAATTTCTGTCTATTTTATGCACATCAAGGCTGAAGTATGGATCTGTAGCTCTTCTTTTGGTGTCTTTCTCTAGCTCTCCAGGTAGATATAAAAAGCGTAGAAACTCAGAGTTTGTCAGTATGTATGGTGATTCAACTCCTGGAAGCTTAGGGTAGTTCGAGGTGTGTTTTGTGTTGTCTGTTCTATGAGATGCCTTAAGTTCGACAGTGTCTTGTTTAATTGCATGGGACGGTTTCAATCCAGTCATGCGTGTGACTTCATTGTTCAGTTGCTCTATAACAGTGGGGAGGCGGTCTGTCCATTTTGTGTAGTACTGCCCCGCACTCAGTTTGAGTTCTTGCGCTGTCTGCTTAGCGAATAGTCTCTTGGCTAGAGTTAGATTGAATCTCTCAACGTACGCTTGGTCTCTGTGCAGGTCTGTTCTGCCATAGCATATTTCCGTATTATGCTTTTGTAGGAGACTTCTTACTGCCCCATAGAATTCCTTACCCTGATCGGCCATGAGCATTTCTGGATAGGTTAGAGGAGAGTTTTTATAGATCTCTTGCAGTGCGCTGGCAACAAACTCTGACTTCTTCGTCTTGAGTGGGCGAGCTTCCTTATATTTGGAGGCAATGTCTATAACTGTGAGAGCATACTTGTAGCCTGAGTCATTGGGGAGAAACAGAAGATCTGCTTGGTGCGCCTCATTAGGTTTATAAATACTGAAATGGGGCCTTTCAAATTTTACTGGTGGAAAATAGACTTGAAAGACAGCCTGCTTAGAGAGCCATCTTTCAACTGTTTCTTTTGATTCATTACTTAGTTCTGCGAGTTTGGTGACTGCATTTTTCCTACGAAGAATCCTTCGTTGCTGTAGTAGATAGATTTAAGTTTTTCTTCTGCCATTTTTAGAAATTATTTTTTTAAATAAAAACGCCTGATGCTCACGGATTAATTGAAAAGCTTCCTCATCCAAACAAAGGCTGGACAATTTCCGGCTACAAATATTGCGGGCCTTTGAATCCGCTTGAAATTCAGTTAGATAAAAACAATAATCCAAATCCTTGGCATGAGCCTGTGAACGAGCTAGACTCTGTCTGCATGTGGCACGACGTTAAGTATAGGGATTATCCTGAGGAGAAGAATCGCTGGGATAAAGAAATGCTTAGGAGATTAGACAATATGGTGACTTCAAGGGTTTGGAAGGAATCGATCGCTCGGAAGCTAGTTAAAGCTGTTATTTTTGGTAAGACAAAGTTGGGGTTGGGGCTTGGAGGCTGTTTGGGAGAAGGGGCAGGTTTTGTATTGCACGCGCCAAGTAAAGAACTAGGAAGACTGCTGAAAGAGCTGGGGGTTGAGAGAGCAGAATGATACTATATACGATTTTAGCTAGCATGATTTAGCATATTTTTAGCCACGTCTGAACTGAACTGCGCATAACCAAGGCCCAGCAACCACTACCACCTCAAACCCTACATGACGGTTTTTAAGTAAAGGCGGAAGCCAGCCAGCCCTCTTCACTCAATTGCTATTAGAAAACGCAATGGCTGAAAGAATTACAGTTAGAACCGCTCGACTTAACGCATTTGTGAACGATTTGATTAATTTAATACCTTTAGAGCAGAGAGATGGACTCCAACAATTGTTTGAAAATTTCAAAGAGGAGAAAATACAACACGATTTGGCTCGCATGGAAGGACAAACCCAACGCGATATTTCCGCCTACGAAGCGCGAGTAGCTGCTGTTTTCCAGCGCCTTCGTGCTTCGTATGGAGTCGAAGTTCAAGCGCCAACAAGGGAGCTATCAGTGATCGAGGAAAGTATGCGCGCGTTGAACTTTCGTCATCTACCCACTGTTCTACCCACTGTACAGAACATGCTGGCGGAATTATTTCAACATGAGACTTTTTACGATAAGCGCACATTATTTGTGTCATTTTACATCAGCTCCATCATTCACCGACTCAAATGTACACTAAAGTCGGTTCGGAATATAATTCGACGGCTTAATCTACAAGTATCGAGGCAGACTTTGGACAAGAAGTTGAGAGTGTACGACTTATTGACAGAATTTCCGGCCCTACAACGCTGCGCCGTACCAGTTAGCTTCGTTCTGGAAAATATGAAGCTCATTCGGGACGAGGTGCGCTACCAGGCGGATGCGGCGACGTGGAGACAGTGACGGTTACGGGTTATGACTTAGCCAATTTGAAATACGATCGCATTAGCAGTCTTGAGTTATTTTTAGTAACAAGTCATTTCCACTCTCTCTTTTGTATAATCTTATCAACCAATGAGAACGCTTAGAATAGCTACCAGTGAGGCCATTTTTAAATGTTAGTACTTTCACACGCCTAAGTTCTATCGTACACTGAGCTACACTGAGGGGGTGAGAACTGAAGTCTCACCGGGGTGAGACTTCTCTGTACAGAGCTTGATTATTATTAGGGACATTGATATAAACGCTGGGCCAATATTTTCTCATGTACTCGCTGCATTCTAGTTTGCATTGGTACTTACTCTTGTAATTAGGCTCATGCGCTTTGTAATAAGAACCTGGAGAGACGATTGGAAGCATTTTTAGAGAAAATTTAGATTTTTTCAAATGGTAAGGACCCTGCGCTGATGATTTAAAGTCTTAGGGATCTGGTTTCGCGTTGCGAATTGAATGTGGGGAGAAGAATGCAGATTATTTTCTGAATGTTTCGAAGATGCTATGGGTGGATGTCAGTGGATTATGTAGGACACCTGTTATGCTCTGATTCTGTCAGGGAGGAAGGAGGATAGGTTAGGAGGATTATGGATGACGTTTTCGGAGCAAGTGCGACCCTCTTTTTTCTGATTCAGGGATAATATGGATGGATTTAATGGGATTATGTTCGAAGTTTTCGGAGCAAGTAGGACACCTGTTATGCTCTGATTCTGTCAGGGATAATATGGATGGATTTAATGGGATTATGTTCGAAGTTTTTGGAGCAAGTGCGACCCCTTTTTTTCTGATTCTGTCGGGGATAATATAGATGGATTTAATGGGATTATGGAGGACGTTAAAAAAATTGTCCCAGAAGCCCCCTCATGCATTCTACTGCCCAGTTACTAGCATAATGTCGTGAACGCTTTGACCACAAGAATCCAGGTCACAAATTCGCGTCACTCTGGAAAAAAATCGTTTTTGAATGCAAATATATTTAGTACCGTTATTTTTGCTTACTCCTGCTTCTATTATTCTGTAGTACTATTTTATCGTAGTTCAAGATTACCTGAAGCAGTGATTCGTGTATCGTTTGCTTAGCTTGGCTTTCTCAGACAGATTGGACATAAATTCTTGCAGAAATCTGTATCCGCGATGCGCATTCGTTGAGAAATTAAACTTTTTCTCCGACGTAGACTTTATCGGCCGCGGTAAAAACGATTCACAATTCGTAGGAATTGATGCCTCGTACAAATCCAGAAGTTTGGTGTCATACATCCTTGCGTGTTTATCGTCTGCTACTGCAGCAGAGTCCAGTTCAGCTCGGCGGTTCTTGGACGGTAGCAG
The DNA here is from genome assembly GCA_002269645.1 of Macrostomum lignano. Taxonomy (NCBI): domain Eukaryota; kingdom Metazoa; phylum Platyhelminthes; family Macrostomidae; genus Macrostomum; species Macrostomum lignano. The sequence goes on along the minus strand of NIVC01001753.1, from coordinate 82,178 downwards.
AGGCAGACAAGCGTAGGATCTGCCATCCGCATCGACGCGGCGAATCAGAGGCTTCTTCGTCAGAAAGTACTTTAAATGTTCCTGACCAAGCTCGCCCAATTGGTATAGCAACTCAAACATAACTTCGTATTGTAGCCGCTCAGCGTCACTGCGATCGAAAAAAGCCCGAAGCGTCAACACATCGCCTTCTTCAAATGGATCGAAGCTCTGTGTAGATTGTCCAGACTGAATGTATTCCCGGACTTTGTACTGTAACATGCGATTGGAACCGTCGAAAGGAGTTCCGCTAGCAACTAAGTTGGTCCTGCGTTTCACTACAATATTCAAGTATCGTTGTATTCCAGCACGAATGCAAACTAGCGAAGAAGGTGAATAACCGCGGCCTTCCTTTGTCTTTAGATGCGCAGGTATTGATTCAGAGTGGCGTCATTAAAGTTACCAAGATTGGCGTTTAAACCACGGCTGTTCAAGAATTCAACCAGCCTTTCTCCATGCTCAAACATCTGCTTACGACTACTCGCAGGAAGACCAGCAATTTCTGCGTCGTCTAGCTCTTTGAGTTATTGATCGAAATCGGCTGGTAGGTCGGGAATAGGAATAGCTGACACATCTTCGCCCAGAGAGCGTTCAATGAAGGAGATAAAATCGCTCACTAATTCGTCCCTACGGCAGTCGATCCCGGACAACTCGGCAACGAAATCCAATTCCTCGCGTGTGAAACCATTGAGACTGTCAACCGGAAGATGCTGATAATTTATTAAGTGCACAACCTGTGGTGCCTCCATTTTTAGTTTGGCTCTCTCCGCTCTGCTCTGCTTTGTAAAATGAAACGTCCTCGCTTAAGTATAGCTTCAATTCTAAGTTGTCTCACGATTTCGCGGGCAAGACGGCCTAAGGAATCGTCAGTGTTTTGCCCGCAGATTTTGTCTATGGCATAAAGAGGTCCTTTTAGATCGGTACCTATTAGCTTCCAGGCTCCTTCTGGTAGCTCCGTCGGAATGATTGGTGGTTTTCTCATTTCCGGAAGTGCTCTTGAGCAACTTTCACATGATGATACGAAGTTCTGTACATCTTCTGCCATCAGAGGCCACCAAACGCATCTTTTCAGCCGCTCCGTGATTTTGGTGATTCCCAGATGCCCTTCGTGCATTGTCTCTAACACTGCCATAACAGACTTTCTCGGAACTACATAGCGGTTTTGGTACAACAGGACTCCATTTGTGCTGGAAAGTTGGCTTCTGACGTTGTAATACGTGTTGGATTTACTCCAGTGCCCCGTTTGTAGCGATCTCAAAGCTGATTGAATCCACGGGTCATCTTTCGAATCCTTCTCAATGTCACTTTTAGAGATTCCCCAATATTGAGCTTCTGTAGAAATTTGCTGGATGAGATGTTCGTCTGCCTTGGCACTTGATATTTGGGGTTCTCCACGTTTATCGGTTGTCTGGATAAGTAGTCTGCCTCGTTTGCCTCTCCTGGTTCGTACTTTAATTTGAAATTGAAGTGCTGGAGGCGCATCGCCCATCTCTCGATTCTCGGAGGCGGTTTGGAACCTGGGCGAAAACAACCAAGCAGTGGCTTGTGATCAGTAATAACCGTGAATTTTGGAGCGCCCAGTAGATAGATCTGGAACTTTTCACACGCCCATTTTATTGCTAATGCCTCGCGCTCTGTCTGGCTGTACCTTCTTTCGACGTCACTTAGCGTCCTGCTTGCGTAGCATACCGGACTGATGGTGCCTCGACTGTCTGTTTGGGTTAGAACAGCTCCGAGACCCACCGGTGAAGCGTCGACTCGAAGTTCGATTATTTTTGAAGTGTCGAAGTAGGCCAGTGTTTTTGAGGTAGAAGTTCGTTTGATGATTTCTGCAAAGGCTTCTTTCTGTGTTGTGCTCCAGTTCCAGTTGACTTGCTTTCGGGTTAACTTCTGAATCGGTTCTGCGATGGTCGCCAAGTTAGGGATGAAGCGTGAGACGAATTGCACTAGGCCTATGAACGACCTTACCTCACTGGGATTTGTAGGTTCTTTGAAGTTCCGAATGGCTTGCACCTTTTCGTCACCAATTTGCAATCCCTTGCGAGTCAGCAGCATTCCCATGAAGGTTATTTTATCCACTGAAAACTTGCACTTTTCCTTCCCGATGGTTATGTTATTCTCTTTCAGTCGTTGCAGGACTTTTCTCAAGCGGTCATTGTGCTCTTCCAAAGTACAACCGTAGATCCCGATGTCATCCTGGATATTCAGAACTCCTGAAATGCCAGCAAGAACTTGATGCATTTCCGATTGGAGTGCAAACGATGAGTTCACCCAGCCCATTGGTAGTCTCTTATATCTCATAAGTGGCCAGTCTTTCAGGCCTGTTGAAAATGTCGTGAGCATCCTGGATTCTTCGTGCAGTTCTAGCTGATGAAACATTTTATTGCCATCCAAGTAGGAGAAGTACTTAGCATCGCCAACGTTAATCAGTTGTTCGTCGATGCTGGGCAGTGGATAGTGCTCCTTCCTAGTAGCTTTGTTTAGGTCTCTGAGATCAACCGTGGCTCTTAATTTACCGTTGGCCTTCGGAACAGCCACTATTCTTGACACCCATTCAGTAGTTCCCTTGACTGGCTCGATTATGTCCTCTCTTAACTGCCCTTCTAGTTCTTCGCGCAGTTTCTGGTGAAGGTGTGCTGGTATACGCGATGGTGGATGAACAATAGGATTGGCGTTCTCCTTCAGGCGAATCTTAACTTTGCTGTCTTTGAGTTTTCCTATTCCACGGAAGACATCCTTGAACTCTTCCAGAATCACTTGCGTTGGCTGCTGAATGTTCTCGATGTGAAGGCAGCTTTTATCCGAGCCCCATGTCAGGAAACCGTGCTTGAAGGCGTCCTCAAATCCGATGATAGTGCGTGCATCCTTTACTGGAGTTATGTGAAACTTCATTTGCTGTGTACTTTCGTTGAGAGTAACTTCCAGATGTACTGTGCCTTGGGTTTCGATGGGGGTCCTGACCCCGTACGACCAAATCTTGATATGTGATCTCGAGTTAATCTGATCCGGGCTCACCATTTTAGCAACTGTGTTGTAGGATATTAGATTTAGATTGGAGCCCGAGTCAATTAGTACATCGCATTTTCTGCCGTTGATGACAGCTTGCTTTGTTGCACCGTTCTTCGCGCTGACGCTTGCTATCGGATGAATCTCCTCTGAGTCTGACGATTCAGTCACGCCTGATTCTTTCGTTTCGTAAACTTGAAGTTTACTTTTGGTTGGTAGTTTGGTTCTGCACATCTTGGCATGATGTCCCACCTTATTGCACTTCTTGCAAGTATCGTTGCGCGCATAGCAGTTTTCTGCTGTATGTGAGCTTCTTCCACAGCGGCTACAGACATCGCGAGCACTGGACTTTCTTCTAAGAAACTGCTTGCTGTCAATTCCAGTTTTCTTCGATTTAGGGAATCTCCTTGGTCCTTTTGACTGTCCAACTGCATTGACGGTGCTCGGGTCGGAGACGTGCTTCTCAATGACGCCGCTCTGGCTGTTCGTCGATTCGAAGCATCTTCCTTTTTCGATGGCTCTCTTCAGAGTCAGAGTTGACCCTTCTTGGACGAGCTTCCGTCTGAGGCTGTTTGAGTTGCAGTTTAGGACTACCAGATCGCGAATTATTCGGTCTTCATAGGACAGTTTGGTTGTTGCATCAGTGGTTGATACCTCGAGGTCGCAGTATTTCGCTGCTTCCTGCAGTCGGCCATGGAAAGAGTCAATGGCCTCGCCTTCCTTTTGCCTGATTTGCAGCAGGTTGAAGGTTTCGTATACCACGTTTGTTCCGTCCTTGAAGTATTCGTCCAGTCGGGTCTGAGCCGTTTTGAAGTCAGATCCTGTGTTGTCCAGGTTTTCTAGTATTTTTCGAACTTTCACACCGGCACAGAGCAGAAATGCAGATCGCTTTCTTTTGTCGTCTGTTATTCCGCAGGCGTCCAACCACAGCGTGATTTCCTGTAGGTAGTCCTCCCATCTTTTCGCCACGTTCGATGGATCCTTTTCCGGGTCGAACGGAGATGGCTGAGGTAGTAGGCTCATCTTTGGTGTCCCGCCTCTTTCCTGCAACGGAGATGCACTTTCGTGCCAAGTGCGCTTTTACCGCTGCCACCAATGTTGTATTGTTGGTGCACTCGCTCCTGTGCTAAGAAAAAAAACAGCCTCTGGGGCTGCGACTCACTTGTCTGTATATTTAACCATGGCTGAGCCATAGATATAAAATAAGAATTTACTTTGCATTCGTTGGGAATACAATAAACGGGTGTCCCAAAAAAAGGTAACACTGTGCGCTCACTGTGAGTGAGCAGTTAGGCCTATGGCACAGTAATTTAACAGGTCCACAGTAAACATTTGTAAGTTTTTCCCACAAACATTTGGTTGCGAAAAATTGCTCCAGAGGCGAGTTATTGAGCACAGAAGTGTACGCTAGCTTTTCTGCCAAGCTTTGCCATACACTGCCATACTATGTCTATGCTCCTTAAGATTTTTTAAAGCAAAAGATTGTCTATGGCAGCTGTGTATGGCAAAGCTTGGCAGAAAAGCTAGCGTACACTTCTGTGCTCAATAACTCGTCTCTGGAGCAATTTTTCGCAACCAAATGTTTGTGGGAAAAACTTACAAATGTTTACTGTGGACCTGTTAAATTACTGTGCCATAGGCCTAACTGCTCACTCATAGTGAGCGCACAAAGTGTTACCTTTTTTGGGACACCCGTTATATGGAAGTCAACAAGCACGAACACTAATTATTGAGCACGAGGCATGATCAATTTGCATAGAATCGCCACTGGCGATATTAGTGGCTTGGATAGTGCTGAATTGGAATTCATGTCCAAACTGCGTCCATGAGCGCGAAGACGTCTGTCGATCAGTGGTCGGGATTGCCAATCCTGCATGGACCTCAATGACGTGGAAACGTTTTTGGCGGAACTACGGACTCAGGAAGATTCGTATCGCGACTTAGATGTACAAGAACTAGAGGACATCAAACGACTTGAACAGTCGTCAAATTCGGCATCCACCTTAGCAACCACTAAGAATCAAATTAATCGGTTCAAGAAATTTCTTCGAGAGAAAAACCTGCTTGATGACATTGAAAGCTACTTAGACGGCTATCTGCGCCTCTGGTACGTAAGTCTGCGAGCTAATCCTGCGCTTGGAACGAAGACCTATGCACCGGATACGATTCGTGGCTTTCGGGCTAGTATCCATCGATTTGTAAAGGAGACAAACAGTGCTTGAGAAAGACGGTGTAAGACTCAGCTTCTATCTTTAACGCTGCATGGCTTTTGATGAAGCATTGATGAACTATTCTGCTATTGACGTATTGTTTATAAATGTACTTTTGTTATGCTGGCTAGCATGTACTGTTACTTCGATAAATTTATCTTTTTCTACGCTTAATAATAAATGCCATAGACTAAAATCGCGGGCACACATTGACGATTCCGTGGGCCGTGCGGCCCGCAAAATCATGGGACAACATGGCATTAAAAGTACAACCGACATGTCACGTATACATAGCGTATGCAATGGCTGCATGTGACCAGATGAGTTCCTTTAATACTCCACGTTAGTCTATAGTCCACTAAATGAAGAAACTAAGTCGGACGCCATCCTTTTCCAGTACAGCGGTAGGCTTGAGGTCGTTTGGGTCGCATGATTGCCTCACGGCTGGGATAGCGTTCGGTCTTTGATTGATGTTGCTAGCCTCTGAAGTCTCAATGACGACCATACGCTTTGAGGAGGTGGCCTCAGTCTCCGACACAGTTCCATGCAGAGCACTCGTAAGCGAATTTGAAATTTGCTGTTTCCTCTTCTCAGAAATCCTTTTCACATAGCGGTCAACTGCAGCATCAGTGCGATGGCCTGGTAAAGTGGGAGGGGGCAAGGTACTGAACTGTTATTTAATGGGCGCAGGTGGTACACAAGCACTTAGATGATTAACATAACAGGAGACAAGTTACCTGTAACAGTCTTGATTTCTCTCACACTGTGCCCAGCTTCTGCCAAGTAGGTTACAACACTGACACGAACGCAGTGGTTCGTGTACTCCAACTGAAGACCTGCACGCCGCGAGATGTTCTTCATCATGTCATTTAGCGTGTTCTTCCCCAAGACCTGCTTGGCCGAGTACCAGACATCAGAATCAGCTCGAACCATTATGGGCTTTGGAAAAAGTGCCTCCACACCAGGTGGGAATTTGGCGAGATACAGTTGCACTGCCTCAACTGGACACTTTGAGCCACCAGTACTGAACATCCTCGTTTGCGTTCCGGTTGAACATTGCTGAATACTTGCCGCAGTCAGTCTTCTCAGGACCCGTTTGAACCATGTCGATGCACTCTACACCTTCGTGCTCGCAGAACCGCAGTGAGGATACCTTCAGGTCCCTTATCCATTCTCGACCTCGGAAGCCAAAGTGGTAGACAATGTTAAAAAACACTTCGTCTTGCAGTCGCTCCGGGTCCCTTCGGTTGAAGTACGCACTCAGCAGGGACAAGTCGGAATCCGTGATGGCCTTGAATCCTCGTTGGTCTCCAACGGTTCGCTCCCTCGACTGGCAACTCAAACGCAGGACGCACGAGTAGGTTTCATTGCTCAGGCGAAATTGCTCATTCCCAATGACTTCAGTCGCACGTGTCTCAATCATGTACCTGTGCACGCTGGCTCTGAAGCCCCGGATCGTATCCGGTGCATATGTCTTTGTCCCCACGGCAGGATTTCCTTTCAAACTTACTACCAGAGGCGCAAATAGCTGTCGACATAACGCAGTGGCATGCGCTCAATGTCCTCAGGCAGTTTCTTCTCGCGGAGGAACTTCTTAAGTCGTTCAATGTGGTTCCGAGTAGTAGCCAATGTCGAAGGCGACTTGAGGATGCCTCGGTGTCCTTAATGTTTTGAAGTTCTTTCGCATCCAAGTCTCGTAGCGAACACTCCGGATCAATAGCGGAATTCAGGAATTCTTCGACCTCCTCGTGGTCCAGGACCGGCAGCCCAGTGAATTGATCTACCGTTGATTCTACATGCATGGACAGTCGAGATATAAACTGCAGCTCAGAATTAGCCAGGCCACTAATATCGCCTGTTGCTATCTTACTGAAATTGATCATGTTGCCGTCAGAATATGCTATCAGTGCAGCTAATCTAAGCTCTAGTCCGATGCCTCCAACGTCTCTCTTCACTGCAGCTGTATGAACAGGCTTTAGGGGCTTTGGACATAGACGAATCCTCAGGGCAGCGGGCACACAACGACATTCCGTGCCCGCTGTTTTAGTCTATGGCCAATCGTGAAACAACATAGCGAAGCAGCCCTCGGATTCGCTCATTTCTGCCCTCAAATCCATAGTCAGAACAATCAGTTGTTTTGCAAAAAAACATGCAAGAGAAAGGGGAAGGAAAAGACTCCAGATTTGTGCCCGCTGTCGAATTTAAAAGCCCGTCAGTTGCTTCTGGTTTGTGCCATAGACTAGCCAGCATTCTCCGGGCTTTGCGTAACTCTGTGTTCAAATTAAAAGCCCGCAGTCCAAACTAGAACGCAACAAGCTATACAAAAAAATGCATTGTTTAGCAATTTGACGATCATTATTCACATTCTTAATGCAGAACAATCCATTACTACAAACAATGCATTGTCTGTAGGATCGTCAAACAGAAAAACAATGCAAAGAATCAGCGGTCGCAGCACGTGACAACGATTTGTCTATGGCTCGCGCCTACCGGCACTGTTAGGGTTTCTGTTCTCCGGAGTAAAGGATCTCCGGCCCGGAGATCGAACATGAAAAATTACGCGATTTTACAATCGCCCTCACGGATATCAGAAACCATGACATAAGATAAGGTTAGAGATCGCCGCCATGCTAGACTCTCCGGAGTATTGTTAACTTAGAAAATAAGAGCTATATTAAATTTCTCTGATTTCAAAAAGCCCAGCATGTGAGCAGCCTAGCTTGCGCAACTCTTTTTTCGATAAGTTTATCTATATAGTTCATACGGCCCGTTCACACAGCCATCAATCAAGTGGGGCTAAATTTAGGCTTAGTTAGATTTGTTTTCTGTAGGTTGGACTGTACTCCTAAGTCGAATGATTTGATTGCGTAATTTGACAGCGGAAGTCCGAATGAGCCATTGAGCGCGACAAGTGAAAAATGCAAATTTTAGCTCGTATATAAGCAGTGAAGGCATACGACGTATAATGACCCATTGTTTGTTTGGGATTTTCTTACTTTTTAATAGTATCGGGCTTATCAGGGAAAAGAGTATCCAGTTTTTTGTTACAATTGTACTGCGGAAAATGTACTGACAACACATTTACTCTTATTTACCAAAGCTTGCTATTTTGCCCTGACATGGCCCTGCATGGCGGCTGCGAAATTTGTGAGCTACAGAGAAAACTACTTCCTCATTTGGAAAATCCCTTAAAATGGAAAAACTACTGACGTTGTTAAGTGGCTAAGAGAAGGTTTCCATGCACAAAAAAGCTAAAAATGGTAATTTTCGACATATTAATTATGGGGGAGATCGATAACCGGAGATCCTAAATCAAACCTTAGTTTTTGCACTCGTGACGGAGATCGGCAAATGGTGCAGAATCTCCGAGGGGACAACAGAATCTGGTTTAGGATCTCCGGATAGAGAGACCTGACCATGCCCTGGAGATCCCACAACGGTTATGGATCTCCTATCGCGGAGACCCATAACCGTTTGTAGTCTCCGAAGGAGATCTTACACCCTTTAAGGTCTCCGGTCGGAGATCCCAGCCCGTTTGCAGTCTCCGGATCGGCGACCCAAAACTGGCCGGAGCCCCGGATGTTCTAAACCGTAACACCGGCACTCGCCAGGCAATCGTTGTCACGCACTGGGACCGCTGATTATTTATCCATTATTCCACACTTTTTGCGGTCAATATTTAACACTTTTGTCGCTGTCATTATTCAACACTTTTTGGCTCTGGTGCTATGTAGAAGATAAAGCACGCTTTTCGGGGCACTATTTTTTAGGGCCCCGAGAGCCGAAGCTCTCAAAGCCAGCTGATAAGTACGAGCTATTTTTGCCGAGACATTTGACGATGCGGTAGACCCGCTTCCACGTCTTCTGCAGATTTTCTCTCTCTTTTGTACTGGAATGTTCCGGCAGCTCAACATGCTCGTCGCTAAAAAACACTTGATTTAGCGTTACTTTCGCCACCGAGTGATTTTGTTTTCAAAACGTAGGACTTGGACAAGAAGTATATTCCATATATATCGGAAAAGAATAGGTGTAAGTAGAAGGCATGAGGGGGCTTTTGGGACAAAATTTTTCACGTCCTCCATAATCCCAGTAAATCCATCCATATTATCCCCGACAGAATCAGAAAAAAAGGGGGGTCGCACTCGCTCACAAAACCTCCTCCATAATCCCATTAAATCCATCCATATTATCCCCGACAGAATCAGAAAAAAAGGGGGGTCGCACTTGCTCCGAAAACTTCGAACATAATCCCATTAAATCCATCCATATTATCCCTGACAGAATCAGAGAAGGTGTCCACTGATACCTGTTATGCTCACTGTGGACACTTGTTATGCTCACTGATACTGAGATAATCCACCAACATCCACCCATAGCATCTTCGAAACAATCAGAAAATAATCTGAATTATTCTCCCCACATTCAATCCGCAACGTACTACAAGATCCCAAAGATTTTAAATCATCAGCGCAGGGTCCTTACCCTCTGAAAAAAATCTAAATTTTCTTTGAATCTTGATTGTCTTTTATATGCTTACGAAGCTTCGTAAATTGAAATTTTCTGTCGCTAAAGATATTCACTCTAAACTACTACGCTCGTACTTCTACTAGCAGTAGGTTAAAAACATATTTTAGTATTTTCTGCTTTTTCATTAAAGAGTTTACGAAGCTTCGTAAATTGAAATTTTCTGTCGCTAAAGATATTCACTCTAAACTACTACTTCTACTAGCAGTAGGTTAAAAACATATTTTAGTATTTTCTGCTTTTTTATTAAAGAGTTTACAAAGCTTCGTAAATTGAAATTTTCTGTCGCTAAAGATATTCACTCTAAACTACTACTTCTACTAGCAGTAGGTTAAAAACATATTTTAGTATTTTCTGCTTTTTCATTAAAGAGTTTACGAAGCTTCGTAAATTGAAATTTTCTGTCGCTAAAGATATTCACTCTGAACTATTACTTCTACTAGTAGTAGGTAAAAAACGTGTCGAGTCAGATTCCAATTAACAAAAAAACGAATTATGTTGATTCAGTTATTATTTATTTTAATAATTATAAGCGGGATTTTATTTAACGACTAATCAATTTATATAAATCACCATTTGAAACACAACAGCCATGTAGTAGTCACTTCTTCTCACTCCATGACATCTACTTCGTCACCTGGGTCATCTACTTCGTCACCTGGGTCGTCTCGAACGTCCACGGCCCAATTGGTCACTGCGGACCTCTTCGCTAGATTTATTCCGTAGATCTTGTCCTAGGCTGGACAGCAGCGTCTTAAGCAGGCCACCGTCAATGCGAAGACCTTTTGCGGCCAGATCAGTGAGCCTCCGTTTGAGATTTCGTAGGAATGTCTCCTGCTCGTTGTCGGCATTGCGATTCATTGGTCTCCTTTATGTTTTTTACTCTTGTTTTTTCCATCTTCTTCTAGCTTGTCAAGTTTCTCCTTAAACTTCTTCAGCTCCTCCGGCGACCAAGACGCTAACGCCTCCGCAAGCGAAATATCACTTTTCGCATGCAGCTCCTTCAATTTCTCGATTGTTTTCTCAATGTTGCTCATTGTTGTGAAAATTGTGGCAATCGTTGTCGATAGACTTGATAGTGAATTTAGCGCATAACCCCCAGACGAGGATTATGATTCGCTTTTATAGCTTTGGAAGGCGTGGGATTCTCTTTTTATTCTAGAATATTCTAGAAGCAGAATTCTAGAAGGAAAACCCTTTTCGTTGCTATAAATACGCTGGAATTAGACCACCCTATCCCGTCTCTCCCACTCCCATATAATCCCCTTTACAAGCTTTCGCGCAAGGTTTTCTTTCCAACCACTTAAGGCACTTGAATCATTCTGCTCTCTCTACCCCCAGCTCTTTCAGCAGTCTTCCCAATTCATTGTTAGGAGCGCACAAAATAAACCCTGCTCCTGAGCCTCCGCCCTCTCTCCTCGTGCACCAGCCCTCTCTCCCTGTGCACCCACCCTCGCCGCCGACCCCCAACCCCAGTTTTGTCTTACCAAAAATAACAGCTTTAACTAGCTTCCGAGCGATCGATTCCCTCCACCCGCTTGAAGCCCCTATATTGTCGAGTCTCCTAAGCATTTCTTTGTCCCAGCGATTCTTCTCCTCAGGAAAATCTCTATATTTAACGTCGTGCCACATGCAGACAGAGTCTAGCTCGTTCACAGGCTCGTGCCCAGGATTCGGATTATTGTCTTTATCCAACTGAATTTCAAGTGGATTCAAAGGCCCACAATATTTGTACCCGGGAACTGTCGAGCCTTTGTTTGGATGAGGAAGCTTTTCTATCAGTCCATGTGAATCTAACTTACCACCAGAGCGTTGCATTATTTTATTTTAAATTTTCTTTTAAAAAAAATGACAGATCAGAAACTTAAAAAACTCTACTACAGCGACAAAGGATTCTTTGTAGGAAAAAATGCAGTCACCAAACTCGCAGAACTAAGTAAGGAACCAAAAGCTAGAGTAGAAAAGTGGCTCTCTAAGCAGGCTGTCTTTCAAGTCTATTTCCCACCAGTAAAATTTACAAGACCTCACTTTAGCATCTATAAACCTAATGAAGCGCACCAAGCAGATCTTTTGTTTCTCCCCAACGACTCAGGCTACAAGTATGCTCTTACAATTATTGACATTGCTTCCAGATATAAGGAAGCTCGCCCACTCAAGACGAAGAAGTCAGAAGCAGTTGCAGCCGCCCTCCAAGATATTTATAAAAACTCACCCCTTAGTTACCCTGAAATCTTTATGACCGACCCGGGTAAAGAATTCTATGGGGCAGTCAAATCCCTTATGGAAAAGAAAAATACAGAGATTCGCTAAGGAAGAACTGAGCTCCACAGAGACCAGGCTTTTGTGGAAAGATTCAATCTAACTCTAGCCAAGAGGCTATTCACTAAGCAGACAGCTGAAGAGCTGAAACTAAAAAGTGGCCAATACTATACCAAGTGGACAGACCGCCTCCCCACTGTCATAGAGCAACTGAACAATGAAGTCACACACATGACTGGATTAAAACCGTCCCATGCAATTAAACAAGACACTGTCGAACTTAAGGCATCTCATAAAACAGACACCTCGAACTACCCTAAGCTTCCAGGAGTTGAATCACCATACATACTGACAAACTCTGAGTTTCTACGCTTTTTATATCTACCTGGAGAGCTAGAGAAAGACACCAAAAGAAGAGCTACAGATCCATACTTCAGCCTCGATGTGCATAAAATAGACAGACATTTTACCTCCGACTCCGGTGACTATTACTTTTTATCTCAGGCTTTTAACCCTAAATCCCCCACGCGGTCATTCACTAGAGCTGAACTCCTAGTGATACCAGCTGACACAGAAATTAATTAAAATATTAAAATAAAAAATGACAAAGATTGAAACCAGAACCATCAATAAACTCAATAAAATCATTGAATCAAAGAAACCAGGTATTATATCAATTAAAGGTGCCAAAGTAAAAATCGATCCCACACAGCAAATAGTTCAATGTAATGAACAAAGACACAGCATCACAGATGAAAAGTCAGGAGGAATCCTACCATTAGCAGCTCTTATCCCAATCATTGCAGGCGCTGTAAGTGCCGCAGGTGGTGTAGCTGGAGGTGTAGCAACTGCTGTTAAAGCTGGTAATGATAGAGCCCACCAGCTAGAATTGCAAAAGATTGCAAGAGACAAAGGTATAACAATTAAGGCAGGAGAGGGCTGCCCTGAGGGCTGCCCCGATCGTGATGATTGTGAGCATGAAAATTCTATAAGCAAGTCTGACATTGTCAAAGCAATCATGACACTGCACAATGCTGGGTTTACAATAATGCGCATGTGATGAGGTTTAAAACCCCACTTTATCCAGCTTCATAAACCTACGCTACTTATAGGATGTAGAAACAGTTCAACTTTTCTATCAGGGTGCTCACCCTCAAATTTTTTTATATTTTAGAGAAAAAATGCCAAAAGCCAATCCAGCAAAAGATTTAGTCAACAAATATTTTTCAAAAGGCGTCTCATTTCAAGACAAAAGTAATTTACTAAGAGAATCATGTAAACAAAGGTTTAACACCGACCCTGGTCACCTGGGAAGCTATGAAAAACAGTTGGAAATCATCAATCAATTAGAATCCAACCAGTATGCGCCTATAAAAAATCCTGCAAAGGAACACCAAGAGAGGAGTCGCAACTTAGTTAACAAATACGAAACTCTCACTGGTGAAAAAGCAAAGTACCCACAAAATAAGCAGGAACAAGAGAAATTAGAGCAATTAATCCATTTAAAAGAGTCGGAGCTTGCCATTGAAGAGATTAATTTTGCACAGAGGAAGTTTACATAACATTAAATAGAGTACACAATCCCAATAAACGGCACCAACCAAGTTAACGACACCAACGGCACTACCGCAAACATCTACGACTATAAAGACAGCATCCAATCAGTTGTTGATCACACACTCAAAACACGCAAGACCTTTAAACTACAGATATCATTCAAGATTGCGTTTTATATGCCTGCAAAACCCACTGAGCATCTCGAGTATTACATGACAACAAAGGCAAAGCCATTCACCCCTACAGACACACTGGATCCTTTCCTTCAAGATGTCACTAAGAAAATTGAAGCGTTTACATCCAGAGGTTCCGGATGGGTCGTGGGAGGGATTCAAAGAGCGACTGTCATGGTCATGAAATATGACCCACTTAAAGCCTCCTCTTATATAGAGCTCCCGCATAAGCTAGCCGGCAAAAAAGCTTGCATAAATGTTAAAAATAAAGACAATTGCTGTGCTCTATGGGCAGTTCTTTCTGCACTTCTTCATGATAGTGTCCCTCACCACCCCGAAAGAACCTCAAATTATCAAAATTATTTCAACTACTATCTCATGAATGCGAAAAGAAGGGAATCAGGTTTGACAAAGGAGGCTTGGCGATCTCTCAGATCCCAAAGCTAGAAGAAGTGTTTAATAACAAAATTAGAATCACAGTCTTTGAGTGGAGTGAAAAAACTGAGAAAGTTCAACCGGTCAGATGTAGCAAAGACGTTTTAGATCCGAGGGGAAAAGGCGGACTGAAGTGGATCTTCTAGTGATTGGTAATTTACTAGAGGAGGCTCACTATGTTTGGATTAAAGATCTTTCAAGACTCATTCACAAGCAGTTGAATAATCATCACGAGGCTGTTGCCATCTGCCGCTTGTGCCTTAAGCATTACAGTGGACCTGAACGCTTTGAAAAACTAACAGAGCATGAATTATCATGCGAGGATCACCCAACAAACTGCTCTCTTCCTTCAGCTGAAGAGAAGTATCTCCGGTTTAAGAACTATCACAAGATGGAGAAGCTCCCATTTGTTGTATATGCTGATTTCGAATGCTCAATCATGCCAGAAACTCAAAAACAAACTCAAACTCAAAAACATGTCCCCAATTCAGTAGCATATGCCTTTATTAATACAAAAGGACTTGTTGAGTATAATTATTTCTTTGGAGAGCAGTGTGTGGAGCAGTTTATTGCCAGAATGTTAGAGTTGCAAAGAGTAATTAGCACCCTTCAACCTGTTCCAATAATGATGACTGAGGAGGATGAAAGCAATTTCCTATCAGCAACTCATTGCCACATCTGCAGGAAACAGTTAACTTGCACTGATATTAAAAACCCCACCGTTAGGGACCACTGTCATTATACTGGGAAATTTAGAGGCGCAGCGCATAACACTTGTAATCTAAAGCTAAAATCGAACATTCATGATCTAACGATATTTTGTCACAACGCAAAGAACTATGACATGCATTTAATAGTTGAAAAAATCGGCATGATTCCAGACATACACCTTGATTGCATCGCAAAGAACAAGGAGAAGTTTAAGTGTGTTGATATTAAACAGGATAATTCGGGTACAGGTAAAATAAGACTGAAGGATTCATATCAATTTCTAGCTGCCAGTCTAGACGAACTAAGCAAGAATCTAAAAGATGAACAATGTACATATATAAAGATGTATGCAATTAAAATTAACAACACTGATGAATCATTTAAACTTTTAAGAAAGAAAGGCTTCTACCCCTATGAAAATATTACTGGGTATCACGTATTTGAAGAAGGTTTACCACCACAGGAGAAGTTCTTTTCAAAGCTAACAGACTCTGGAATCTCTGACAAAGACTATGAGCACGCGAAGCATGTCTATAATTACTTTAATTGTCAAAACTTCTTCCAGTATCACCTGCTTTACCTCTTCACAGATGTGTTTCTGCTGGCTGATGTGTTTGAAACCTTCAGATACACCTGGTACACAGCATATGGCCTCGATCCAGCACATTATGTGTCTCTGCCTGCCACTAGCTGGGAATCTTTGCTTAAAATGAAATGGGATCAAGATCCAGATTGGTACATTGAACTTCTTACAGACATTGACATGTACAATTTTGTCGAATCGTCAAAGCGAGGGGGAATCTCAATTTGCGTTAACAGGTATGCAAAAGCAAACAATCCCTACATTGAATCTTACAATAAGGAGCAGCCCTCAAACTACATTACTTACTTGGACGCTAATAATCTCTACGGGTGGGCGATGAGTCAAGATCTTCCAGTTAGAGATTTTCGATGGCTACCCTCATCAGAACTAAAGTGGGACTTTTCATTGGCTGCCATTTATGAAGTTGATGTTTACATTCCACCAGAGCTTCACGACTATTTCTCTGACTTTCCACCCTTCCCAGAGAACATCAAGTGCCCGAAAATAATCGAAACTCCCTATGGAACTTGGCACCTGTCAGGAACAGAAAAAGAACATACAGAGAAACTAAACAGAATCTAAACAACAAGACACGTTACAAAATCCATTACAAACTGCTTCAGTATTTTATCTCACTTGGTTGCAGGGTCACCAAAGTTCACAGGGCTTTACATTTACAGAGAAGCGTGGATGAAACCCTACATTGATAAGAACACCCAGTTTAGGACCAAAGCAACCAACGACTTTGACAAGAACCTCTTTAAGTTGGCCAACAACTCTGTCTATGGCAAGACTCTTGAGAATGAGAGGAAAAGAACAAACCTGAAACTTGTTACCTCATCAGAGCCTGCTGTTATTCAGGCAAATATGTCAAAGCCAACATTCAAAGAACTCCATATCTTTAATAGCTACTTGGGTGTGATCATATTTTACAAAACCAAGGTGACGCTGCGCAAGCCGATCTATACAGGTGTCACTGTTCTCGACGAATCAAAACGTCTGATGTACCAGTTCTTGTATGGCATGAAGCAGCAGTACAAGGATAAAATGAAACTCTTGTACACTGACACAGACAGTTTTATTATGGACATTCAAACAGAAGACATTTATCAGGACATGCTGCAGCAAAAAGATTTGTTTGACTTGTCTGAGTATGATGAATCTTGCAGGACACAGAATGGCGATCAAGTGTTTGACGCTACTAACAAGAAAGTGATTGGGAAAATGAAGGACGAGATTGCTGGTGACATAATCACTGAATTCATTGGGTTGAGAGCAAAGTCCTATTTTGTAAAATGTGAGTCGTCAGACCCAATAAAAAAATCAAAGGGAATTCCGAAACGTGTGGTTAGGAAGGAAATTAATGAAGCTGAATACAGAGACGCCTTGAATTGCAACAAAAAGACATCTCATGAGTTCTCAAAGCTACAACCTAAAAACCATATTATTCACACAATTCAGCAAAAGAAGATTGGACTGTCAGGTGCAGATAACAAGAGATTCATTTTTGATGACAATATCAACAGTCTACCGTTCGGGCATTGGAGATTAGGCTTAGGAGGTTGGGTTTAGGAGGTGGAGATTAGGTTTAGGTTTAAGAGAAAGTTTAATAAACCTCATAAAAAATGACATAAAAATGACGACAAATAACTTTCTTGAAGATTTGGCTAACGAACTGGAAATCCCAAACTTTAGAGGAATATTTATGAGGGACACTCTGCCTGATTTTCCTCTAAGAAAGGAATGCGGCATCATGAACTTTGACACCACCGATAAGCCAGGATCTCATTGGGTTTGCTGGGTGATTGATCCCGATCGCAAGCACAAGTGTTATTACTTCGATAGCTATGGGACGGCAGTACCAGAAGAGCTAAGAAATTATATGAAGGGAAAAAAGAATAAAAAAATTTATCGCTCAGACTTTATTCTCCAAGGTCTTAGCAGTGATATTTGCGGTGAGCTGTGCATGACTGTTTTGTATGCAATGACTAAAACACGAAAGACCTACAAGGAAATTATTCTTGGCTGTGTTTCATAAGGGTTCATTGTGCATTTCTCGTCGTCCTTCTTGCCGAATTTATTGCCGAATTTCTTTCCGCATAATGTTGAAAAACTTTCTCGAGTTCATTTTTCAGCTGACTCATGTCATCAGTACCGACCATGTTCAAGTTCATTCGAATTGTTTGTTCATAAAGATCCTGAATGGTTTTGAACTTATCCTCTGAAATGAACTTATCCTCGATTGCCCTTGAAATGTACCCTATGATTGAAGTGTGTACCCCTTTCTCTTTTACTTGCTTCTCCTGTAGCTGCTTTAGTTTTTTTCGCCTGTTTCGCGCTAATGCTCCAGTAATTGTTGAAATAAGTCCACATGCAGCACCTACTGAACCAAGTGGAATTGCGATTGGGACTGTGATGGCTGGTGACACTGAGACAGCTGCAGCAGACCCAGTTAGAACAGACACAGATCCTAGAATCATATTGGTGTAGTCGAAAAATTTACAGTGGCTATTATAGCGCTTAATTTTCTTTGTGTTGTGGAAAATATTTTTTTCAAGATCATCGCGCATTTTTTGAATCTCCACCAATCGAAACTGCTGAGAATTACAAGAAATGACGGGGTAGAGTTTTTGTTGCTCATATTGAGGTGCATTCAGATTCGGTGCATTCAGGCTTTGTGTGTTCGAATTCGGTGCCATCGAGTTTGGTGCTGTCGGTATTTTAGGTTCAGCGTATTGAGACTGATCGTATAGAGAATTTTTTGGGCCATTTTTTTCTCTAGAAAAAATAAAAAAAATATAAAACTATCCGGTTTGAAGGTCTGTTTTCTTTTTGATAATTTCATCTGCAGTAATGACCGGACGAGCAGCAGATTCTGCTTCATCAATAGCAATATCACGAAGATTGAGTGTTCTCTCCAGGCGATTAAGCCTCCTTATTATTTTACCCCAAGAGCTATACATTCCGTTTAGATAGCTACTGTGTGATACATCGTTTCTCTCTAATGCATCAAGTCTTTCTTTAATTCTATCATGCAACGATGTTGACTGGTTCATGAACTCTTGTAAATTCCTCACTTTAACTGTGTTGGTTGCGACGTTTTCTCTAATTCTATCATGCAATGCTGTTGACTGGTTTATGAACTCTTCTAAATTATTCACTTTAGCTGTGTTTGTGAAAACTCCTCCTTCAAGAATACGCATCCGTCTATCAGTGGAATTTCCCAGAAGATTAACTGTAGATCTCAAGCCGTTGATTTGCGAGACCGCCGAAGTTATTTCTGACCTTAGTTCATTAGTTGCGTTTAACAACGGCACATAAAGCTTATCACTGTCAAACTTCTGTCTAGCTACTTTAAGCCTGAGATCTTCCATGTTCATTTGCAACTGGTGCATGGAACGTTCTAATTGTTTCACTCTGTTTTTATTCAGTTTGATCTCTGGGATCTCCTCATCAGTGTTAATGTAGCGCTTGTCAAGGAAGGAAGTTGTGAGAGTGCTGTTGCCTGTAGTTGACTCACCTGCAAAATTTACTGACATTTTTTTAAATAAAAAAATTAAAGTAAAATTCTTTTCTCCTTATTAATCATGACAAACTGATAGGGTTGATTCCACTTTTCATAGCATATGTTAACAAATTCCTCCTGTGATATTGTTCTGTTAGAGTTCTTAGCTGGATATGTAATGTGAGCTGGGGCAATGACCTCATTATAAAATCATTTCAGTCGATCCTGTGGTATGGTTGGGAAAAGGAGAATCAAATTACAGTTACCTCTAATTGTTTTATTTGGCAGTTCAAACCAGTTTTGGGCAATGTAAATAACATTGCAGTTATTGTGTCTACCCCGGGTGAAATAATTTTCTATCTGTTTCTGGGGACCGGTCATGCAGTCATCAAAGACAATCAGGTGCTTTCTCCCCTTTTCTAGTTCATCAGGTTGAGGTAAGAGTTTAGTTTTAGGATCTATCTGTGGATCTCCATAAGTGAAAACTTTAATGTTTTGCCATTTTTCATTGTCTGGGATGTGCTTTGCGTATTCAGTGGCTACAACTTCCGGGTTGCTGTTGAGGTCTTTTTGATGTCTAAAACATTGAATAATATCTTCCTTGTTGAGTTTGTTCTGTAGGCCCGCTACTAGCATTTTATACTCATCTTGATACAGAGTGGGTGAATAGATATGTAGTGTATCATAATCGAGGAATCCAGGTCTGAGGAGCATGTTAAAAACTCTGAAGGTTTTCCCTGACCCAGATGAGCCAACAACAATGCATCGGAAGTGCCCTGGAATTATCTCGTTGTGAGCAAATTTTATCTGATTGCGTGTCCAGTGGGGATGAAAGTCGTTTGTGAAGTCCATTTTTTATGTAAAAAAACTTTTTCTTTTTAAACTTGTTTATTTAAGACGCGTGTGTCTTTTTTCGGGATGTGTATGTGTGTGTCTCTTTGCGGGATGTGTGTGTCTTTTTTCGGGTTGTGTGTGTCTTTTTTTGACTAGTCCTACATCCGACTAGTCCTACACCCTCACATCTCTTTTACCGTCAGGGTGCACCAAATTAGTCAAATTTAAAACCGCCTCCTTTCTTATATTCAGCTCTCATCTTTGCGTAGATGGCTGGATCGACACTATCTGCACTCGGTGCAAGGGGTTGAATATCTGGTATTGATTTCTGGGTTTCATTAACCGTATCTTTAATCTTCTTGGCTGCTGTGACTACACTGCCAGCCGCTTCGGCAACGTTCTTGATGTTCTCTTTGTTCTCTCCAATGACCTTAAAAATCTTGGCCCCCTGAGCGATCAAATCGGCAAGACCGTTCCCAGAGCGTTCTTTTCTTGGATAGTGGCCTGCAGGGAAAAGTCCAGATCCGCGTTTAATGAGATTAAGTTCCTCTTTGTCATAGTATTTGTCAATGTCTTTTTCGAAAATAATTGGCATCTTTTTAAATAGAAATTTATTTTTTGTTAAACCGTGAAAGCAAAAGTTCTCTTGCTCTTTTATCGATATATTTTCTCTCAAGCATTTTGTCCAGGGTGTTGACAAATTCTTTTCTATTCTCGTCTTTCATTCCGGTCTTTGCCGCTCCTAGAAGAACAGCTAACCGCTTGTAGAATTCAGGCATGCCTTTTCCGGAAGAGCTTGGAGGTGATTCGAATGATTGGTCAGAGGAGGAACTGTCATGTGGCGCTTGTCTTTGTTGAGGTGTGAATACTCTGTCATTGATTCGCTTCATTCGATCTGGAGAGTGTTGTTCTAAGTGTTGCCAGTCGCAACACTAATATTTTTTTGGTAATATTTTTTCGCTAGGCGCTAATTCCAAAAATATATTTTCCATCAACCATTACGGGGCCAAAAAAGTTATCCGTCTGCACTGGTTGTCCTGGTTGCTGAGCCTGTGGTTGTTCCGGTGAAGATGGGATTTTACCCAATGTGTTTTGCAATTGGCTCTCTTGAATATCATCAATTGCTTCCTTCACAGTGTCGATGTTTTTCTTCGCTTCTCCATACCCGGGTTTATGAAACTCTGTGGCTGCTTGGACAAACTCATTGTAGGATTGCTGCTCCTTATTTATTAGCCCGGTAACTCGTTTCTCTGCTTGTGCTAGCTTCTCCAATTCAGATATCTGCTGTGTACTTTTTCGCTTCATTTCTTATTTTATTTTATTTTTAGTTAAAAAATGAACGACCCACTGACACCAGTTTTCTACAAAATTAACAAGCCTATTTTGAGTGATGATAGCACAATCAAAGCGACTCAGGTAAGAGTTCCCAGTCAGGAAAATCAGAATAAAACTAATCTTGGTCCTGGTCAAACACTGACATTTACATACAATGGATGTTCGTCTTTGGTTAGTGTGCACAGTCTTAAGAGCGGCTTCCATATGACATTTCAATTCAAGACAAAGGGTGGTGCGGATGCGGCTCGTGCTAACGTTGACAAGCATGATGCGGATGTGGCTCTGATCAGTTACTTTTGGGCGTACATGTTCAAGGAGTTTAGTGTATCGAATGGGAGCACTGAGTTGGAGCGACTCGCCAACTTTGGAATTGTCTATGACGCTCATTGTTTGATCGAGAATCCTGATTTTATTCAATTGGGAAGTGGTGCGGGTTTTATTGCAGACGAAAAAGAAGGAGACATCAATGACAGTGGTTATAAAAATAGGAAGAAGAGATACAACTATGCATTGCAAGGTGCAGATGATGCTGCTAAGAACCCGCAGTATCGGTCTGTTGATGTATTTGTACCATTGAGATTCATGAGTGGATTCTGTAATACATTTAATCGACTGACTAGTAACTTTAGCTACACATTTAGACTGACTAGAGATGATCGCAGTAGAGTGTTGTGGACTGGGGCGGACCACACAAGGATGGAGGTGAAGCTAACCGGAATCGAGCTGTATTTGGAAGTCATTGAGCCAAAGACTGTACTAAAAGTGGATTATCTTAAGGCAATAGAGAAGGACATTGATGTTGCATACACGGCCTACATGTGTCGAGATGAGCGAAACGAAACTAGAACAAACATCTGCATCAAAGAGGGATCATGCAGCAATCCAAGGTATATCATTATTAATATGAGAAACCCAAATAGCATCATACGCTACATGCATGGAGACGTGCGGTCCATTCAGCATGAAATCAGTGATAATCTTTACCCTGCACTGCCACAAAATGGAGATTTCAGTCAGAACAAGATTAGCAAATTTTACAGCGAGTTGGTCGACTTGGCTGTGAAAGAGAACAATGGAATTGCTATCACTGCTCTTCAATATGGAACTCTATATCCGATGTTTGGCGCTGATGTGTCTGCCAGACAAATGCCTACTGATAACAGCCCTGTGAATATCGTGACTAACATTGAGAGGACTACCGCAACACCCGTTCGCACACTGAAAACGGCGATCGCACACTGAGATGCACTATAGTTTATATAAGTTCAAGTTCGTTATTCTATGCCGTTTGTTTGCACTAATCGCCTCTAAGCATTCTATCGCTACAGTTTCTTCTATGGTAATTAACCCAGCCCAAAGTTCCTATAGCTCACCCTTCTGATCTCTTTCAAAATAAGAAATATAAAGAATCTTAAGCTCATGAGTTAAATACTTCAGCCGGAGTTCAATTCACAACAATGGCGTCGCAGCTCGGCGAACTGCCGCTGGATAAACCTGACCGAGCACAGGTTTGGCTGACTGCCTTTCAAGCGCTGGCCAGAGCGAAAGGCTGGTCTGATTCAACCGAAAAAAAACGTTCGCTGACAACTTTCTCGCTATCTGTGGACTCACCGCGCTTGAAAAGCTGCAGAGTCTGGTGTCGCCACGCCCACTCACGGAGCTCTCATTCGAGGATATTCAGACGACATTTGCCACGTATCTGCGCCCCAAAGAGAAACTGATAATCGCTGAGCGCGCGCGATTCTTCAAGACGCAACAACTGCAAGGAGAAAGCATTTCTGATTTCGTCAGTCGTCTCCGCCAGGCGGCCACTGACTGCAAGTTCGACGACCTCAAGGCATGCAGAAGCCCTTCCGAGGAGCTAATCAGTACGGCACTCATCGCAGGACTGCGCGATAGCCGGGAGCAGCAGCGCGTACTCGAAGCAATGCAGCTGAAACTGATGTCCGTCTCAGAAATCACGGACTTCATACGCAACCTAGAGCAAGTCGATGGCTTCGTCGCCAGGCAGATGGACAAGGCAACCGGCCAATCTAAATCACCATGCACCTACGAAGCCACCCTTCATTACGCTCAATCCGGTCGGCCTGAGACATCGCAGCATGCAAGCTCTCGTCGCACAATCAGCGCCTGTCGGTACTGTGGCAAGTCACACCCTGAAGGCAGATGCCCGGCTTTCGGAAAAAGCTGCTACAAGTGTGGAAAGAAAAACCACTTCAGTACTGTTTGTAAGTCTCGATCCATGCACTACACGACTACTTGTGAGGAGGATTCAGATTCCGCCCAACAAAAAACATACGTACTGCATCTCATCGATGCGCTCAATTCGATTGAAGTATCTATGGAGACTGTGCGCATCAACGATAAGCCCTTCAAAATGCAGATCGACACGGGAGCATCAGTCTCCGTGCTCTCCAGTGCGCAGTGGGCTCTACTGGGTAAGCCACCACTCATGCGTTCCAATCGGCGCTTGGAGGCCTTCGACGGGCACGTCATGAAATCGCTTGGCAAAGTGACTGCAACTGTGGAGCTACGAGGACGCCTTCAACCAGTGGAACTGATTGTAGTCTCTTCGGAAAAGACGCACGGGTTGCTTGGCCGCGACCTCCTCGAGTCTGACGGTGTCTTCCATGCCAGCGATGTTCAAGCAGAAAAAAATGCCATCGAACCTCTGCCCTGTATCCGAGGCGTTAAGGCCCGAATGGAACTGGTGGACGGTGCTAAACCACAATTTTGCCGCGCTCGTGCTGTGCCACTCGCCCTAGAAAGCCAAATCAGCGCAGAACTGGATCGCCTCCACCAACTTGGTGTCATCGAGCCAACAGAGGGTCCGGTTAGTAACGCTTCACCCGTAGTGTGGGTAAAGAAGAAGGATGGAACTCCGCATGTGCGCGGACTACAGCGTGCACGTCAATTCGAAGATCAAATCAGACTCATATCCCATTCCACACATCGAGACCATGTTCTCCAAGCTAAAGAACGCCAAAACTTTCGCCACAGTCGATCTACGTTCGGCGTACTGGCAGATCGAGCTTGATGAAGCCGCGAGAGACCTATCGGTAATAAACACGTCCCGCGGGCTCTATCGTGTCAATCGGCTGCAAATGGGGATGAAGAACGCCTCCTTCATCTTCCAACGCACCATGGAATCCATTCTAGGAGACATCAAAGGACTGCTTATCTACCAAGACGACATTCTCATTCACGCGCCAGACAAACCCACGCTGGAGAAGCGCCTCGCTGCTGTGCGAACGCGTCTATCTGAGAAGCGCGTGACTATCAACGAAGCGAAAAGCATCAGCTATTGCGATTCGGTTTCGTTCTTGGGCTTCCGAATATCCGCGGCTGGTATTCAGCCCGATGATCGCCTAGTGGAGAAAATTCGCCATGTGTGCCCGCCAGCAAATAAATCAGAGCTCGCTCACTTTCTTGGCTTGGTAAACTTCTTCGGCCGCCTCATCCCAAACTTTGCAGGCAAAACTGCACCGCTTAATAGACTACGACAAGCAAGCGTTCCGTTCGTGTGGTCGGAGGAGTGTTCCAAAGCGTTCGAGAGCCTAAAGCTGGAAATCGCTTCAGCGCCTGTGGTCCAGCCCTACAGCTTGACAAAGGAACTGACGCTGACCACTGATGCTTCCAAAGGAGCCCTCGCCGCCGTGGCAACACAAGATGGCCATCCCGTGATATACGTGTCACGTAGCCTGTCCTCCGCTGAATCCAATTATTCTAACATCGAGCGGGAGGCCTTGGCTATTGTTTGGGCCATCGCACGCTTGAAGCACTACTTCCATGGCCGACCATTCACAATACGCACAGACCATCAACCGCTCATCCGACTTTTTGGCTCCGGATCCGGCGTCCCAGTGGATGCCTCAGCCCGAATCGGACGCTGGGTTTTGTACCTGATGCAGTTTGATTACCGAATTCAGTATGCACGTGGCAGTAGCATTCCACACGTAGATGCCTTATCCAGACTCAGATTCGATGACAGCTCATCAGACGACAAGGCCACATTCGAGACGATTAATTCAATCGCATTTGAATCACCTGTGATCGACGCTAAACGAATCACAGCGGAGATGGAGTTAGACGCGCTCACCCAGAGAATTCTCAATCGCGTCCGCCAAGGCGATTGGCGAAACTGCAGCCAGGCAGAAGCGCAGTTCAAAAAAGTCTCAAACAAAACGCTAGAAAATGGACTACTCTACATGCAAAGAAGAGTCTTCATTCCACCAAGACTGCGCAAGGCCGCGTTCGATGCCATTCACGACACGCACACGGGCATGCATGCAGCGCACAGTCTAATGTCTACCAGCTGCTGGTGGCCCGGAATGCAACAGGACGTTGCCCAGTTTGTTCGACGCTGTCCAGACTGCTGCAGGCTTCGGCCTCAACTCGGCCACGACAGGGATCGCTGGCCTCCATCAACGTATCCGTTCCAGCGCGTACACATGGACTGGGCATACGTAAAAGGCGCTGGAAACATCCTGGTCATCGTGGATTCCTTTTCCGGCTGGATAGAAGCATTTCCTTGCCGCGATCGCACAGCTGATTCAGTCATTCAGTGCCTGCGTACCGTATTCACACGGTTCGGCGTCCCCGAGCTGGTGGTTTCGGACAACGCCCCAGAGTTCACCACTGAAGTGCTCACATCGTGGCTCCGCGCCAATGGTGCCAAGAAGCTCGAGTTACCCACCTATTACCCGCAGGCGAATGGAGCCGCAGAAAGGGCCGTTCAGACCGTCAAGTCCGCACTAAGGGCCTGGTCTGAAAAAATTACGCACATGGAGTTTAGCCGCTTCTTGCAAAAGGTCCTCCTGCACCACAGAAACTCAGCCTCTTCGCGGGGCTGCTGCCCAGCCGAAATTCTTTTTGGACGGCGACTCAGAGTCCCGGTGGTGACCAACTTCGAACAGGGTGACAGCGTGATCTATGCGCCAAGCAGCTCCTCAGTCGGCAACCCGGCAAAGTTCGTGATGACGGCAGGTCAAAACACAGCATGGATCCTCGCTGACGATGGGCTTCGCCTTGCAAGCACAAATCAACTTGCCCCAATGGCCACCCAGCCATCGGAATTCGAGATGGAGGACGAAGATGAGACTAACAGCGTGCCAGAAACCGGAAACGAGCCAGTCGCAGGGATTCAGACACCCGTGCCTGAAGAAGCCGTTCAGCTGAGAAGGAGCCTCAGAAACCGATCCGCTCCTGAGCGCTTTGTGCCTTAAACTGGTATCCGAGGAGGGTTGAAAAAAAAAACGCGAAACTAATGAAACGACATGAAACGACTTCTCTGTTCCAATTGACATCTTCTGAATATAGGGAGGGGCATGTGGTGTATCGCACACTGAGATGCACTATAGTTTATATAAGTTCAAGTTCGTTATTCTATGCCGTTTGTTTGCACTAATCGCCTCTAAGCATTCTATCGCTACAGTTTCTTCTATGGTAATTAACCCAGCCCAAAGTTCCTATAGCTCACCCTTCTGATCTCTTTCAAAATAAGAAATATAAAGAATCTTAAGCTCATGAGTTAAATACTTCAGCCGGAGTTCAATTCACAACAATTATTAATATGAGAAACCCAAATAGCATTATACGCTACATGCATGGAGACGTGCGGTCCATTCAGCATGAAATCAGTGATAATCTTTACCCTGCACTGCCACAAAATGGAGATTTCAGTCAGAACAAGATTAGCAAATTTTACAGCGAGTTGGTCGACTTGGCTGTGAAAGAGAACAATGGAATTGCTATCACTGCTCTTCAATATGGAACTCTATATCCGATGTTTGGCGCTGATGTGTCTGCCAGACAAATGCCTACTGATAACAGCCCTGTGAATATCGTGACTAACATTGAGAGGACTACCGCAACACCCGTGGACCTGTACATTATCTATGCATTTGAGAGGAAGGTGAAGCTTAACATGATCAACAATTCATCCAGTAAAGTTTAAATATTTTTTTATGTGAAAAAAAATGGAAGCGATTGCTGAAAGACTAAATAATATTGTTTCTCACTCCAAGGAGAGCATTCCTATTACAATAACTGGGCGAATTAATGACTCAAACGGGATGTTTGTTGAAAAATTAGAGCAGGCGATTCGCCTGGATCCAGGCGCTAATTACCATGTCTATCTTAACGACTTCACTGGTTGGTCAAACGTTCCCAATGTGATGGCAGCAAATAATAAGTTTTATTACAAATGGAAAGGTGCAGCAGCAGACCCTGTGGTATTCCATGTGAGCACGCAAAGTGTGGATACCTACAATAACTTTCTAGAAAATGTCTTTACTAAGAGAGGCCATTTTGAGACACCTGATGCGAGTAAGCCAGAGAAGAAACTGTTCCCTGTCAAACTAACCTATGATCTCACTGTAATGAGAGTGGTCATGCAAGTTCACAAAGATGCGGAGGTTGAGTTTAAAGATGACACTTGGTATAGGGAACTGGGATTCGAGAAGAAAGTTTATAAGGCAGAATCCGCGGCGCGGACCGCCACTCAAGCATCGGGAACTGTTAGAATGGTCCGGGAAAGTGTAAGCGGTTTGTTCTTAGCACCCAATATTGCAGACATTGTAAAGGGTTTGAATATTCTAATCAGAAGCAATCTCAGTCTTGATTGGGTATTTAAGGGAAAGCGAACGAATATTTTGTACAACATCTCCAACTCTGTTGCTGGAGGACAGATGGTGGTAGAGAAACCAAATCCAGTGAAAAGAGTTGTATTGAGTAATAAAAAGATTCACGAGATTGTGCTACAGTTTGAGACTGAAGATGGGATGGGTGTTGATTTCAACGGTGAAGAGTTTGTATTGACGTTAATCATTGAGAGAATGTAAGAAATCACAATTGCCTAATGATTTCTGCAAAGTTATAGTAGCTGTCATAATCTTTTACATAGGTTACTCCTACTTATGAAACAATGCCTTTGGAGAGCTAGATTAATATTGGGGACATTGATATCAACGTTGGGCCAATATTTTCTCATGTATTCGCTGCATTCTAGTTTGCATTGGTACTTGGATTTGTACAATGGATGAGGCTGAGTATAATAGGAACCTGGAGAGACAACTGGAAACATTTTTATTGAGAAATTATTTTTTTTTTCAAAGGGTAAGGACCCTGCGCTGATGATTTAAAATCTTTGGGATCTGGTAGCACGTTGCGGATTGAATGTGGGGAGAAGAATGCAGATTATTTTCTGATTGTTTCGAAGATGTTATGGGTGGATGTTGGTGGATTATCTCAGTGTCAGTGAGCATAACAAGTGTCCACAGTGAGCATAACAGGTATCAGTGGACACCTGCTCTGATTCTGTCAGGGATAATATGGATGGATTTAATGGGATTATGTTCGAAGTTTTCGGAGCAAGTGCGACCCCCCTTTTTTCTGATTCTGTCGGGGATAATATGGATGGATTTAATGGGATTATGGAGGAGGTTTTGTGAGCGAGTGCGACCCCCCTTTTTTCTGTTTCTGTCGGGGATAATATGGATGGATTTACTGGGATTATGGAGGACGTGAAAAATTTTGTCCCAAAAGCCCCCTCATGCCTTCTACTGGTGTATTATGAGTCAGTCCCATTCTCGCTTAATGGTGTCCTTCTGCCCCACGCATTTACATAATTTGACAAACCTGCCACCCCAATCTTTATTCACCCCGGACAATTCAAGACCCAGGATATTTCAAAGCCCGATTTTGTTGTGCCTTGGATTATCCAGGGTAGGTTATCGCAATGCGACAATAATTTTGCTTTGCTATGTTCCCTGGACAAATTAAGACCACAGTGAACAGAAAGCCTAACACCGGTTCATTGACCGATAAAAGAAAAGGATTTCCCAAAGCCGGCTATAGGCTTTCATTCTTAGAGACGATGATCATAATAGCGAATGCAAGGAAAATCATACACGTTTTCCCCTACAATTTTAAGAAAAAGCATATGAAATGGATAGGAATGTACAACTTGACCAACACAAAATTTTTACGCAAAGCACATTCAGGTGCGCCATTCGATGGCGACACAAGCGCTGCCTCATGTGGTGGTGGTCAAGGCCTCTGCAGACATGCAGGCCAAGGTTATCGCCAAGCAGACTTGGAGGACAATTAAAGTGGATTCGTGAGGTCCAATCAGATCGGCAGGCAACTTGAATAGCTGTTCATCCGTCAGCTTGGCAGCCTTCACAAAACTTAACCTAATCCTACACCAACTCTACCCACAACCCTTACCCTAATCCTACACCAACCCTACCCCAATCCTACACCAACTCTACCCAAAACTCTTACCCCAACCCAACCAACAACCCTTACCCCAACCCTACCCACAACCCTTACCCCAACCCTACCCACAACCCTTACCCCAACCCTACCCACAACCCTTACCCCAACCCTACCCACAACCCTTACCCCAACCCTACCCACAACCCTTACTCTAATCCTACCCACAACCCTTACTCCAATCCTACCCACAACCCTTACCCTAACCCTACCCACAACCCTTACTCTAATCCTACCCACAACCCTTACTCCAATCCTACACCAACCTACCCCAATCCTACCCGGCTACCCCATGACTGATACTGACAGACTGAGAACGTCATAACTGTTACATGACTTTTACTCAAACCGACTTGATATGAGTGACATGATATTATGAAGCTAAAAATAAATAAAAAATAAAGCTTTCTGAAGTCTCCCAGCAAATACTTTGTCAATTGCACATACGCTCATTGTGCAGAATCAAGCCGGCCTCCAAAAATTTCCACCATTTCCCATTGTTACGTCTAGCTAGTCTAGTAGTCCTTGATCCTACCCACAACTTGACTCCAATGCTACCCAGAACCTACCCCTAACCCAAAAACTATCCATTTTACAAGTTTTTTTTACAATTTTACAAAAAATTCCAATGCCCGCTACTCACAGTAGTTCGTATTGGCAATATTTGATTCAGATAAAAAGTAAAAACCGAATTGAAAGCAGCAGAACTTCGAGTTTATATCGGTTATCAGCGGTAAGAAAGTCGTATACTCGTATTTATATATTGTCTCCGCCATTTTTCAATTTTGAATACTTATAACTTAATAACAGTGACTGTGAATGAAAGCAACTAAAAGAAACATGATAATGCAAACGCACGGCAAAATAAAGATAGCGAAATATATAGCACTAAAATTGATCTAGAATATATTATTCTCGACTTATATAGATAATTTATAGCATAGCAAAATTGACAGGCAGCGTGACATGGCCAGTTCTAGAAAGTGCAAGTCGAACAGGGGAAGACGACAGATGCAAAAAAGAGACGAATACAAATTCACTACTTCCCAGTAGGTAGAATAGAACACAGCAGAGCAAGACGTTTGAAGTTATCACATGCGATCTGCAATTTAGCGACTTTTAATGTACTGCTCCTTCTCTTGCCAAATCTTATCTATATGCAGAGAGCTTACTGCGTCTGAAAATCTCACCCCTATCAAAATCTCACCCCTAGATAATACTGAACTATCAAAATCTCACCCCTAGATAATACTGCCTATCAAAATCGCATCACTAGAGAATACTGCCTACCAAAATCTCATCCCTACTGATCAAAATCTCACTAGAATACTGCTATCAAAATCTCACCCCTAGATAATACTGCCTATCAAAATCGCATCACTAGAGAATACTGCCTACCAAAATCTCATCCCTGTAGAATACTGCATATCAAAATCTCATCCCTGTAGAATACTGCATATCAAAATCTCACCCCTAGATAATACTGCCTATCAAAATCGCATCACTAGAGAATACTGCCTACCAAAATCTCATCCCTGTAGAATACTGCATATCAAAATCTCATCCCTGTAGAATACTGCATATCAAAATCTCACCCCTAGATAATACTGCCTATCAAAATCTCACCCCTAGATAATACTGCCTATCAAAATCTCACCCCTAGATAATACTGCCTATCAAAATCTCACCCCTAGAGAGTACTGTCGATCAAAATCTCATCCCTAAAGAATACTGTACTTAAAAACTCTATCAAACAGATCCAAAAAGTGAATCCACCAGAAGCAGCAGACAATTAACTGTATGCTCAATAAGCACAGGAGACTCAAGGATAGCCTCGCACTGGTGTCAGTAGACAAAAAGCAAGCAATGAGATTGCTAGAGAGTCATCGATGCGGTGCAACTGAAAACAGGTTGCCCATCTATGATAATCTATAGAAAAACTGCAGCTATTGCTTCAGAACAATCAATGCAACAAAAGCAATCAAACAAAAGCAGAAAAAAGCCAAAAAACAAAGAAAAGAAGCTCAGCGCTGAGGAGACAGCAAACAAATAACTGTTAAAAATATTATAAAATCTAAAATATTTAATAAAAACATCGAATAGAGTGCGACCCACGACTTAGTGACATCTCTAATATCATCTAATAACTAGTTATCCACAAATATAACTTGATGAAAAAACTGCACGATAATTGGTTTCAAAGAAGATTATTTGAAGGCTCAAATTTTAACAACGAAAAATCCAGATGGGCCACTCAGCAAATTTGCGTGCAAGCTACTTTCAGTTCAGTAGTAAGTTAAACAGAAGCATTTTAATGTATTTTTAAAGGCAAGGCTCAGTTATTGGCTCTTAGCAAAGTCATCTCAGCTGCCTTAATTCTTATAAAATAGCCTATGTATTCTTGTTTACTACTGATCTGAAAGTAGAAAGCGTTTTGCTAAGTATATATGCCTGAGTGGCCCTTCTAGTTATTTTAGTATCTGTGGAAAAACAAAACAAATCAACGCAGATTCCACAATGACTTCAACAATTCCTTCAAAAGCTTTCTAAGAAACACTCCGGTGCTATCAACAGTTGGCATGACTAATACAAAAAACTTTTTCTGAAATATAATTTTTATTGCACAGTAACAAACGCTAATAGAGACGAAAATCTACCAAAATTTAATATTTAATCATTATTAAAACGATCAAATCGATGAGAAATGCATGACAAAAATTGCACACCATTAAACGTCAATGATTATAAAGAATTCATTGATTAAGCTGTGCAAAGTTAATTATTGATGGCGCAGATTTATAAACAAAATTTTACTGTTTTATTAGCGTATTGCTACTAAGTGATCCTTGGCGTTAGTAGTGCATTACTATCCAAAACCCGGGAAACACCTTAACAAAAGGACGCTAAAAAGCATGTTTAATGAAAGATTACTTAGTTTAAACGATATAATAATACTAATAATAATAGTAATATAATAATCATAGTGTTGGCAGCGGTAGCTTGCACAGCAAAAAAGGGCATGCAATTTATGCAATCAAAATTGGGAGATTCCTTCATCCGATCGATCAGAACGCCGTCTCTTTTCGATCGCCGCTCTGCAGGCGGATGCCGGCCGCCGCCCGCCGGGCAAGCAGCTCGTCCTCCGCCTGCCGCTGGGCCGCCGCCGCCGCCACTGCAGCTCGCCGCCGCTTGTCGCCATTCCGACGCGAGGCGCCCCTGCCGATTGCGGATACGGCGGAACCGGCCGCAGCGGAAGCCGCTTCCTCGGGCGACGAGTTGGACAAATCGGACGCGTTGGCATTGATCACTGTGGCGCCATTGTTAAGTATTAGTTGCAGAGTCGGCTTCGATCTTGGCGGCTGTTGCTGCTGCTGCTGGAACTGATGCAGCTCGCGATGATGCGGATACTGATGATGCTGGTACAGCTGGTGCTGACTGTTGAACGTACCCCCCTGTATAGGAGTGATTCGAGTGAAGCCCGAACCGCCGCCGCCGGAGGAGCCGCCGGAGCCGCCGCTGCCGCCTGTGGCACCGCTGCCGCTGCCGCCACCGCCGCCGCCGTTGCTGCTAGATGAGGCGACGCCCGGCGAGGCGCCACGGGCCAGAAGCAGCTCGGCCACCTGACGGTGTCCGCATTTCACGGCCACCCGATACGGGGTCCGGCCGATTCTGTCAACGTGGTTGGCGCGGGCGCCGGCGTCCAGCAGGACTTGGCAGACGGCCAGGTGGCCCTCCTGTGCGGCGATGCACAGCGGCGTGGCGCCCTGCCGGCAGACTGAGTCCACTTCAGCGCCGTTGGCTAGCAGCAGCTGGCACAGGTGAGCCTTGATTGACAGGTGCGTTTGTAATTGTCACTTTTATAGCTGCGGTCAGTAGACCGGTCATAGACTCATATGCAAAGGTTATTTCCTAACCAGTTATAACTTGTTAATAACCCATGATAATTTTATAGGCCATCGATATGGAGTCATAGCTGTTTTTTTATTAGAGGCAGGGGGGCTGTGTGCACCCTGGCGCACTTTAAGCGACATAGGCACACAACCGGCGAGAGGCATTACTGCCCATTCCGCCGACTCCCCTGAGCAGGCATACAAGCGCGCGGATACGTACGCAGGCACACACTCACACAGGAGTGTACAGCGGCCCTAACTTTATATTATCGTTAGGTATGTACTACACTTCACTGCGCCTTGGGGGGTTGGCTCTCAAGGCCGTTAATTGCACGAGCAGAGCCAAGCCGAGATTCCAATTCAGCCCCAAATTAATGTGACTGCACTTGGAATCGAGCCTGGGTCGCTGGCACACCAGAGCAGCTGCGCTACCGCTGGGCTACGGCCCCCCATGGAGTCATAGCTGTTTATTCTGTCGGTCGTAGCTACAGGTCATTCAAATCGGTCATAGCTACAGGTCATTCAAATCGGTCATAGCTACAGGTCATTCAAATCGGTCATAGCTATAGGTCATTCAAATCGGTCATAGCTACAGGTCATTCAAATCGGTCATAGCTACAGGTCATTCAAATCGGTCATAGCTACAGGTCATTCAAATCGGTCATAGCTACAGGTCATTCAAATCGGTCATAGCTACAGGTCATTCAAATCGGTCATAGCTACAGGTCATTCAAATCGGTCATAGCTACAGGTCATTCAAATCGGTCATAGCTACAGGTCATTCAAATCGGTCATAGCTACAGGTCATTCAAATCGGTCATAGCTACAGGTCATTCAAATCGGTCATAGCTACAGGTCATTCAAATCGGTCATAGCTACAGGTCATTCAAATCGGTCATAGCTACAGGTCATTCAAATCGGTCATAGCTACAGGTCATTCAAATCGGTCATAGCTACAGGTCATTCAAATCGGTCATAGCTACAGGTCATTTAAATCGTTCATAGCTACAGGTCATTCGATCTGACATTCATTTTAATTTGACGCCTCACCTGTCCCTGCCAGGCGGCGGCGCTCAACGCACTGCCACCGTCGGCGTCCTTGGCGTTGACGTCGGCGCCCCGGCTGATCAACAGGCCGGCTGCTTCGGCCCGGCCAAGCCAGGCAGCAACGTGCAGCGGTGTCCGGCCCTGCTCGTCGGCCAGGTTTGACGAGGCGCCGCAATCCAGCAGCAGGCTGGCTAAGCTGCACCCACCCTCCGAGGCGGCCGCGGCCAGGTACAGCAGGGATCGGCCGGCCCGGTCGGTCATGTTGGGATCGGCACCGCGGGACAGCAGCAGCTCGAGGAGGTCCGGCCGGCCAAGCTGGAAGGCGGCCAGCAGCGGAGTTAAGCCGTCCTCGTCGTGTCCGGGAATCCCGGCGGCCAACCGGTCGGTCTCGGCCAGGAGGGCCGCCACTTCGGCTTGGCCGGACAGGACGGCCAACAGGAGGGGCGTCCGGCCGGCCGAGTCCTGGGAGCGAGTGGCCGCGCCGTTGCCTGTGAAAGAGGGTAGGAAAAGAGCAGGTTTGAAACTACCGAATCATTGCCACTGGCAACCTACACAATACAGCCGGCAACCTACCCAATACAGCCGGTAACCTACCCAATACAGCCGGTAACCTACCCAATACAGCCGGCAACCTACCCAATACAGCCGGCAACCTACCCAATACAGCCGGCAACCTACCCAATACAGCCGGTAACCTACCCAATACAGCCGGTAACCTACCCAATACAGCCGGCAACCTACCCAATACAGCCGGCAACCTACCCAATACAGCCGGTAACCTACCCAATACAGCCGGTAACCTACCCAAAACAGCCGGCAACCTACCCAATACAGCCGGCAACCTACCCAATACAGCCGGTAACCTACCCAATATATCCGGCAACCTACCCAACAGCAGCTGGCAGACGTCGGCGTGTCCGGCTCCGGCGGCATGGTGCAGCACAGTCAAGCCGGCATTGTCGGCGTGGCCCTCGTCGAGGCCGCGAGCCAGAAGTGCTTCCACCACGGCTGACTGGCCGGAGACAGCGGCCAGAGACAGGGCGGAGCGGCCGTGCCTGTCCAGCTGGTGCGGATTGGCGTTAAAGAAGAGCAGGGCTTGAACTGCGCGAAAGTCGCCGAGTCGGGAGGACACCAGCAGAGCGCTAATACCGTCGCGGTCGCATCTGAGGATGGGCGCCAATCAGAGAGAATGAGAAGTGTACATGTGCATCGCAAAGTGAAGACAGGAACATAACCTGTTAGACAGGACCATAACCTGTTAGACAGGAACATAACCTGTTAGACAGGAACATAACCTGTTAGACAGGAACATAACCTGTTAGACAGGACCATAACCTGTTAGACAGGACCATAACCTGTTAGACAGGAACATAACCTGTTAGACAGGAACATAACCTGTTAGACAGGAACATAACCTGTTAGACAGGACCATAACCTGTTAGACAGGACCATAACCTGTTAGACAGGACCATAACCTGTTAGACAGGAACATAACCTGTTAGACAGGAACATAACCTGTTAGACAGGAACATAACCTGTTAGACAGGAACATAACCTGTTAGACAGGACATAACCTGTTAGACAGGACCATAACCTGTTAGACAGGACCATAACCTGTTAGACAGGAACATAACCTGTTAGACAGGAACATAACCTGTTAGACAGGAACATAACCTGTTAGACAGGAACATAACCTGTTAGACAGGAACATAACCTGTTAGACAGGAACATAACCTGTTAGACAGGAACATAACCTGTTAGACAGGAACATAACCTGTTAGACAGGAACATAAGCTACTGTTAGGATGATCGGTAAGGAGCCTAATCTACATTAGCTATACGATAAAGAGGGTAAGCCCGATGACCAAAAGTACACAGAGAACTAGAGTCCCCCAGATCCACACACCTGTCAACATCCGCATCGGAATCCAGCAGGAAGTCCATCAGCTCGTGCCGTTTAGCCAGGCAAGCGTGTATGAGGGCTGTCCGGCCGTCGGCGTCGGCCAAGTTAATATCGGCGCCCGCATCGAGCAGTCGCTGTATAGCGGCGACGCTGATTGGCTCGTGCAGGCACAGGGCAGCCAACAGCAGGGCCGATCGGCCGCCATTGTCTCGGGCATCAACCCGAGCTCCGGTGTCCAGCAGCAGGCCGATCAGCTCCGATTGGCCGCGCGCCGTGGCCAACATCAAAGCTGTCCGACCGTCCGAGTCCACCCGGTCAAGATCGGCGCCGGCGCTCAACAGCAGGGTGACTAAATCCGGCCGGCCGAGTGCCAAAGCCAGCGGCAGGGCCACCCAGCAGCCAGGCGGACCGTCGGGCTTGGCGCCGTGCGACAACAGCAGGGTGACGGCGTCGGCCCGGCCGCCTAGCAGGGCCCAATCGAGGGCTGAGTAGCCGCCGGAGTCGCGTCGGTTCAACTAAAGAACGGCGGGTAAACAGCGGTAGTAACTTTAACTGTATATTCATAAGCAAATGCCTCGTCATCTAATTAGCAGCTACAGTACTAACAGTAGATTGAAATTAACAAATTCAAACCTGAGAATTGGGCCCGGCCAGCAGCCTGTCAATAGTAGCCAAATCTCCGGCATAGGCGGCCAGCATTAGCGGCGTAGTCGATCCGGAGCAGCCGCCTCCGTCGTCGCCATCGACGGCCTCGTCCTCCAGGGACAGCTGAGTGTCGGCCGGTTCAATTGGCCGATTAGCCGAGGCGGCAACAGAGGCGGCCTCCTGTTCAACAGCTTCGTCCCAGTTTAACAGAGCAATGGCCATCAGGCGCAGCTCGGGCGGATCGCGTATTCTCAATAATAGCCTGGGACCGCAGGACCAGCGGCGCAGTAGCAGCAGGGTGAGCAGCAACAGATGCTCAGGCTGCAAACCGCAACCGGCGGCTAGAAGGGAGCGGGCGAAGTCTCGCAGCATAGCGGCTCGCTCGGCCGGAGCGGACGGAGGCTGGCGCCAGTAGCAGAGGCAGTGAGCGGCCAGCAAGCAGTGGCCAAGCCGCTGGCTAACCAGATAGGCTGGCGTGCAGTACTTGGCATCCTGCAGCCAGTCCGATAGGGCGTTGTGCGCCAGCACCAGGCACCTGATGGGATTGGCGCGAGCGGCTAAGCTCGATTAGCGCAAGTTCTTCATCACTCCCCCTGTCCTTCAGCTCTCTCCCTGTCCTTCAGCTCTCCCCCTGTCCTTCAGCTCTCCCCCTGTCCTTCAGCTCTTCCCCCTGTCTTTCAGCTCTCTCCCTGTCCTTCAGCTCTCTCCCTGTCCTTCAGCTCTCTCTCTTGTCCTTCAGCTCTCTCCCTGTCCTTAGCTTTTCCCCGTGTCCTTCAGATCTTTCCCTGTCCTTCAGCTCTCCCCCTTGTCTTAGGGCAGAGCCCTCAGCGATAATCACATCTGACTATCGCGCCAAGACCCCAGGTAAATTTTGTGCGATGCAACACCTATGAGGGCCAACCACCAAGGCACAGAGAGTGTACATGCCTGACGATTAGAAAGTCAAAGGGCCACTGTACACCCTGTGTGAGCGTGTCTGTGAGTGCGTGAATGCGTACAGTGGAATGGGCAGAACTGCCTCAGCGCTGGTTGCAGGATAATGCCAACTCTACTATACTCACCTGTCCGGCGTAGCCCTGAGCAGCAGCCTGAGCCGGGCAACCTGGGCAGCGAATCGGGCAAAGCTGAGGCCGGGATTCTGCACGCTGACAGCCTGATAGGCCAGCCGAACTGGCGCCGGCTCGCCCAGCGCCAGCAGCAGCGCCAGCAGGCACCTGGCCAGCTGCCACAGCTCCGGATCGGTTGAGAACAATCGCTGGAATAAATAGAGGAACACGCCGGCTAAGGTGCCGGGCATCTGGGCAACCTCGGACAGCTGGACGGTACCCTGAGCTACGGCGTCTAGCACTAGCTCTAGATAGGCAAAGCAGGCGTTGCCTTTGATGTGCAGCTGGTTAAGCAGGCAGGCGGTCTCTCTGTTGAGGTGCTGGCGCAGTTGCTCATTGGAATCCAGGCGCCACAGGATGAACTGCTGAACATCTCGGAGGACCTTCGATTTATTGATGACAGCAATAAAATCAGAGTTTTTTAGCGTGAAAACCTGGAAAACTTAGAAATCCTAACTTAACATCCCGAATGACAACTATAAAACTGGACTGTGATCGTAACTTTAGAACCAGACAGTAATTCTAACTATAGAACCGGACAGTAATTCTAACTATAGAACCGGACATAAACCTCCCAACTAGGACCGGACATAAACCTCCCAACTAGGACCGGACATAAATCCTCCACCTAGGACCGGACATAAATCTCCCAACTAGGACCGGACATACATCTCCCAACTAGGACCAGACATACATCTCCCAACTAGGACCGGACATAAATCTCTCAACTAGGACCGGACATAAATCTCTCAACTAGGACCGGACATGAATCTCTCAACTAGGACCGGACATAAATCTCTCAACTAGGACCGGACATAAATCTCTCAACTAGGACCGGACATGAATCTCTCAACTAGGACCGGACATGAATCTCCCAACTAGGACCGGACATAAATATCTCAACTAGGACCGGACATAAATCTCTCAACTAGGACCGGACATGAATCTCTCAACTAGGACCGGACATAAATCTCTCAACTAGGACCGGACATGAATCTCTCAACTAGGACCGGACATGAATCTCTCAACTAGGACCGGACATAAATCTCTCAACTAGGACCGGACATGAATCTCCCAACTAGGACCGGACATAAATCTCTCAACTAGGACCGGACATGAATCTCTCAACTAGGATCGGACATAAATCTCTCAACTAGGACCGGACATAAATCTCTCAACTAGGACCGGACATGAATCTCCCAATTAGGACCAGACATAAATCTCCCACTTAGGACCAGACATGAATCCTAAATAGAATCGGACAGTAATCCTATGCAGAAGCGGACAGCCAGAATGCCAATCAACCCAGCCCAACAGCCAATCCCTACCTGCGGCTTCCTGGCATCGGTGAGCTGGAGCTTGGAGAAGCCGGCAAAGGCCCGGCTAAGCCGGCGGTCATCGCGCCGGGAGGAGCACACGAGCACCAGCCAGGCTGGCAGGCTGCGCTGATGCCGAGCCAGCAGGTCGAACACGCAGCCGCTTGGCCCAGCCGGTGCTGCGGCCGCCGCCGTGGATCCGCCGCTTCGCTGCAGCTGCTTACGCGACGGCGCCGAAGCGGCGGCAGCAGCCGCCGCGGCCGCTTTGTCCGGAGTTCGAGTCTCGTCCAGACCGTCAACCAGCAGCAGATAGTGCCTGGCTGGCGGCTGCAAAGCCAGCAGAGGCTTCAGCAAGCCTTCAGCGAACACCCTGTCTGGCGAGTCGTTCATACAGCGATAGGTGAACAATTCAACGCCGCCAGTTCGCCGGAGCAGCTGCTCATAGGCCGGCCCGACCTCCGGGTGCTTGACGATCTGCTGGCGCAGCGAGAACAGGAAGTGGCTGAGCCGCAGGCTGTGGCTGTACAACTGCGAGCAGAAATAATAAGCCAGCACGTGAGAGCGAAGCCGATGCCGGGCGTCCGGGCTGGCTTGGCTAGCTGTAGGCCAGATTAGTTCAGTCATCAAAGCGGTTTTGCCGCAGCCGCTCTCGCCTAGCAACACGACGCCAGGATGTGCTGGAGTCTGGCCGGCGTTCACGTAGCCTAAGAGCTTGTCGAATACCCACTCTCTACAGTGGAATTCTCTGCCGCGTAGGCTGCTGTCCATGCCGGTTGCTGGCGCTGTTGATATTTCTGTAATAATGAATAATACTTACAAAATCTGAGCTAATTCTATCATGCAGCCGCGACTCGCTTGGTCAGTCCATGACAAACTGCATGCATTATAGAGTGCAAATAGCCGCTAGTTAATAGATAATGATTATGCAAGAGACTTATAAGTTTGTATAAGCAATTCCTCCCTGAATGTGTTTATCCGAGTTTACCTATCCCCTTGAATGTGTTTATAGGAGTTTACCTATCCTCTTCGAATGTGTTTATAGGAGTTGACCTATCCTCTTTGAATTTGTTTATCCGAGTTTACCTAGCCTCTTCGAATGTTTATCCTATTCTCTTCGAATGTGTTTATCCGAGTTTACTTATAACCCTATGGATCTGTTTATCCAGTTGATCTAAACCCCTTTAGATATGTTTATCCGAGTTAACCTATATCCATTTGAATGTGTTTCTCTTTACTCTCCTGGATGTGTTTATCTAATTTGATTTATTCCTCTTGAATGTGTTTATTTAAGTTTATCTATTCCCTTAAATGTGTTTATCTAATTTGATTTATTCCTCTTGAATGTGTTTATTTAAGTTTATCTATTCCCTTAAATGTGTTTATCTAATTTGATTTATTCCTCTTGAATGTGTTTATTTAAGTTTATCTATTCCCTTAAATGTGTTTATCTAATTTGATTTATTCCTCTTGAATGTGTTTATTTAAGTTTATCTATTCCCTTAAATGTGTTTATCTAATTTGATTTATTCCTCTTGAATGTGTTTATTTAAGTTTATCTATTCCCTTAAATGTGTTTATCTAATTTGATTTATTCCTCTTGAGTGTGTTTATTTAAGTTTATCTATTCCCTTAAATGTGTTTATCTAATTTGATTTATTCCTCTTGAGTGTGTTTATCGAAGTTTATCTATTTCAGTTAGTCATTTGCATAAAAAATGAAAACCAATCTTAAATCATGAAGAATTCAAGTTCAAAATATAATTTTATAAATGAAAAATAGTTCACAAAGCTACTAACAAAAAAGACATGACAGAATCGCAATCACACTGGGACATGATACAGTATCTACGGCACTATATTATTGCTAAGATGGGAGAAAGAATTTATAAACATCTGATCATTGCTCACAATGGCATAGCAACGTTTTCAAGTATGCCAGAACTAAATTGCGAACGTACCTAAGAAGAAGCGATTAAAAGACTAGGGGAACTTTTGACAATCAAGGTCGAATATGAACTTTACGTAACATACCAGCCAACGCGCATAAGTATAAAATATCAAGTTTATTCGACTGTTTAAAAATCACATTTCACAGTTTTTAGCGGCGTAATAAATCAATAAAAATCATAATCCAATTGGCACTTTGCTCAATAATATCTCAAAGATCAATAATAAAATATTGAAGAAAAAAGATGTCAAAAAATCTGGAGAGAAAACTACGTTAGTTACTACTAACCTTTTTCAAATAGATTTCCATACTGGACCCCAGACTGCATTTAGGCTAGGCCCTGGTACTAGGTCACATGTTAATGCCAGAGTGTGCGCGCTTCCAGTATGCGTACTCTTTCAGCTAAATTTGGGAATCGAATGCCGCCAGAACCACAAATTCTAGAATAACTACTCGTAGATGCGCCACTCAGCAAATTTGCGTGTAAGCTACTTTCAGTTCAGTAGTAAGTTAACCAAAAGCATTTTAATGCATTTTTAAAGTCAATTAGTCAAGGCTTATTAATTGGCTCTTTACCCCCCCCCCCAGCTTAAAACCCTCCAACCACAGAATCTCTACCCCCGCCCCCCCCTGCCCCAAATTTTTATTGCCTTCTCCTAGTGTTCCAGCCTAAATAAAGCTGCCATGTACATTTCAGTGGCGCTAGCAAATGTACATTATGGCTGAACCAATTAGCAAGTTGTTTACGTCTACAAGCTTGGCTTCTAAATTATAAACTTATCAAAGTTTCCTTTTAAAAATAGCTTATGTATTCTTCCTTGCTACTGAACTGGAAGTAGAAATAAGGCTGTTTTACTACGCTTTATATGCCTAGGTGGCTCATATAGTTGTTTTAGCATCAAAACTTCTACTCGTACTTATATTATATAGGGGTTTTAGCCTAGTGGTTAGAGAGTCGGACTCACGACTTGAAGGTCGGGGGTTCGATTCCCGATCCCACTGGAACAATTTGTGTCCTTGAGCAAGACGCTTAACTCTGCATTGCTTCAGTTCACCCAGCTGTAAAATGGGGGCCAGCATTAGCTGGGGTGATTGAGGGTGTGTGGCGACCCCCCAGTCCTTGGACTGAACGGCCGTACGCAGCCTTCAGATGCGCCGCGCAATAGTAGGGCAGGTGTAATCAATTATTATTATTATTAATTATTATTATTATCATTATAGTCTGCGCTCTTGCAAGCTTTTCGCGCCACACCCGATACGAACTCTAACAGTATGTAATTTTAAATTCATCTCGACGTCATCTATAGCTTGGCGCCGCCGTCTAGCCGGGCCAGGCCGAGCTCTACTGCCTCCGCGGCGGTGCCCCAGCTGAGCGCCACGCCGTGCCCGCCGTGCCCGTAGCAGTGGACGGCGTAGCCCTCGGCGGCCACCCGAATGCCGCCGTGTCGGGCCGGCCGGAGGCCAACAAAATCCGGCTGCGACGTCGACGTTGCGCCAGTCGCGCCAGGCCGCCCGTCGGAGTCGGCAAACGCGGCGGCCAAGCCGGGCAGCAGGCGGACGGCCCGGGTTCGAATGTCAGCAGCGTCAGACTCCCTGGCCGTCAGGCAATAATCGCCAGCCTGACGGACGCCGCCAACCGTGGCCAGGTCACCCGGGGCAGCGCTGGGATAGGCGTAGGTCGAGTCCGGCCCGTAGAAGCCCCGCTTTAGCCAGGGGGCTCGAACCCGGGCCACCTGGCCGCGGACCGGATGTACGGCCGGGTCGCCTCCGGCTAGTCGGCCGGCCTCTAAACCGGCGCAGTTGAACACCAGGTCGGCGCCGGCGCCCGCCTCTTCGAGACTGGCGACTCGGCGGCGCTCGATGCGGCCGCCTGCACAATGGGATCAGGTCCCCAATCAGCTTAGTCTCCCAAACTGAATTACTGGCTAGCTTGAGATTAACAACTGCGGTTTTGACTTTGGATTAAAGATAAGTAGGCTAATCTCCTGAACTGAGGATTAGCAACTGTAAATAGAGATTAGGGATCAGTGGCCTAATCTCCTGAACTGAGGATTAGCAACTGTAAATGGAGATTAGGGATCAGTAGCCTAATCTCCTGAACTGAGGATTAGCAACTGGAAATGAAGATTAGGGATCAGTAGCCTAATCTCCTGAACTGAGGATTAGCAACTGGAAATGAAGATTAGGGATCAGTAGCCTAATCTCCTGAACTGAGGATTAGCAACTGGAAATGAAGATTAGGGATCAGTAGCCTAATCTCCTGAACTGAGGATTAGCAACTGAAATGGAGATTAGGGATCAGTAGCCTAATCCCCTGAACTGAGGATTAGCAACTGTAAATGAAGATTAGGGATCAGTAGCCTAATCCCCTGAACTGAGGATTAGCAACTGTAAATGAAGATTAGGGATCAGTAGCCTAATCTCCTGAACTGAGGATTAGCAACTGTAATGGAGATTAGGGATCAGTAGCCTAATCCCTCAGATCTGCCAAGCCTTGACTGCAGATTGCAGGGCTCAAACACCAAGAACAAAGACTCACCAGCGGCCAAGAACTGATCCAGCAGCCAGGGCAGGTAGAGCCTGGGATCAGCCAGCACGCTGAGGCTCTCTATGCCGAAGCCCAGCCCGCCTGGCCAGTCGGGGAACTGCGTCAACAATTCCTCCGGAGTCAATTCGCGGCAACCGCCGGGCGCCATATCAGAATAGGCGTAGCGTCGGCGCGGCGGCGGCTCCCGCGCCACCTGAACTATCGGCAGTGGCGCCACGCCGGCGCGCGGACCGGCCGGGCCAAAGGCCAATCGGCTTAAATGACGCAACGAGTCGCGGCACCAGCGCTCTGCTCTGTCCGGACTGTCCGGCGACAGCTCCTCGACGCTTTCAACTCGAAATGCGCCAGCCGCCACCCAGGATGTGGTGCCGGCGTTGAAGGCATCGGCTATTATCGTCACGGAGGAGCCTGGCGGAAGCGCCGACTGAGCCTGTAGGGCGACCGAGGCGCCAACCAGGCCGGCGCCGACAACGGCTACGCGAGCCGGCCGCCCCCATCGCTGCTGCTCTCTGGCGCTCATGAAAGTTCGCAGGAATGATGGATTCTTGATTACACAATATGTGGTCCTTTTTGAGTCTTTATGTGGTCCTTTTCGAGTCTTTATGTGGTCCTTTGCGAGTCTTTATGGGGTCCTTTTGGAGTCTTTATGTGGTCCTTTTAGAGTCTTTATGGGGTCCTTTTCGAGTCTT
This sequence comes from Macrostomum lignano, assembly GCA_002269645.1. Classification (NCBI taxonomy): domain Eukaryota; kingdom Metazoa; phylum Platyhelminthes; family Macrostomidae; genus Macrostomum; species Macrostomum lignano. Next base: position 37,642 of record NIVC01001753.1, on the reverse strand, counting down.
TATGTGGTCCTTTTAGAGTCTTTATGGGGTCCTTTTCGAGTCTTTATGTGGTCATTTTGTAGTCTTTATGTGGTTCTTTTGGAGTCTTTTTGTGGTCTCTTTTTGAAGTCTTTGTGTGATCCGTTTGGAGTCTTTAAGTGGCCCTTTTGGAATTTTTATGCAGCCCTTTTGTAGTCTTTTTGTGGTCTCTTTTGGAGTCTTTTTGTGGTCCTTATGGATTCTTTATGTGGTCCTTTTGGAGTCTTTATGCGGTCCTTTTGGAGTCTTTATGCGGTCCTTTTGGAGTCTTTATGTAGTCCTTTTGGAGTCTTTATGTGGTTCTTTTGAAGTCTGTGTGGTCTTTTTGGAGTGTTTATGTAGTACTTTTGAAGCCTTTGTGTGGTCCTTTTGGAGTCTTTATGCGGTCCTTTTGGAGTCTTTATGTAGTCCTTTTGGAGTCTTTATGTGGTTCTTTTGAAGTCTGTGTGGTCTTTTTGGAGTCTTTATGTGGTTCTTTTGAAGTCTGTGTGGTCTTTTTGGAGTCTTTATGTGGTCCTTATGGATTCTTTATGTGGTCCTTTTGGAGTCTTTATGCGGTCCTTTTGGAGTCTTTATGCGGTCCTTTTGGAGTCTTTATGTAGTCCTTTTGGAGTCTTTATGTGGTTCTTTTGAAGTCTGTGTGGTCTTTTTGGAGTGTTTATGTAGTACTTTTGAAGCCTTTGTGTGGTCCTTTTGGAGTCTTTATGCGGTCCTTTTGGAGTCTTTATGTAGTCCTTTTGGAGTCTTTATGTGGTTCTTTTGAAGTCTGTGTGGTCTTTTTGGAGTCTTTATGTGGTTCTTTTGAAGTCTGTGTGGTCTTTTTGGAGTCTTTATGTGGTCCTTTTGTAGTCTTTATGCGGTCCTTTTGGAGTCTTTATGCGGTCCTTTTGGAGTCTTTATGTAGTCCTTTTGGAGTCTTTATGTGGTCCTTTTGTAGTCTTTATGCGGTCCTTTTGGAGTCTTTATGCGGTCCTTTTGGAGTCTTTATGTAGTCCTTTTGGAGTCTTTATGTGGTTCTTTTGAAGTCTGTGTGGTCTTTTTGGAGTCTTTATGTGGTCCTTTGGATTCCATATGCGGTCCTTTGGATTCTATATGCGGTCTTTTGGATTCTCAAAGTTCTACCCTAAGCTCAATTGAATAAGATGAAAGCAGAAAACTAGCCCATTTGAAAAGATTGTAACACATATTTTCTCATATTGAAATCTGGCTTTAACAATTATTACAAAACAATACAAAGTAGAAAAGAAACAATAGCAGAGTAAGTAGTAGTATATAAGCGCATTGTTATTAATAATTATATATAGCTAACCATTATCGGGGCTTGCCATTGTGGCATACCAGGCAGATTAAAGCGACACTAAAAATTCAGTGAGTCACTTACTGTATATAACAGGCAGTATACGGCCAGAGACAAGCAAAAAAAGACCAATTAGAAAAAATCGTTTTAAAATCGCATGCAAAAGCCACAACGAAATTTATTGAAGAGGAGGGGGCGGCAGATGGCCATACCAAAGAATATTTCGCTACCGTAGCACAACTGGAGCCGAAGTTATAAAACTTCAATAAATGAGTAATGAACATTTCATAGAATAACACAGAGATAAACTTGGCATTTATTTCAACAACTCTCGTTTCTGTCAATAAGCATGGATGCCGAATAGCAGGGTTCTTATTAACTGTGATATAAAAGGCTTTGATTTAGTAACTAAACTAGCACACTCTTGCCAGAGAGCGATGGTATGCATAAAAGTTTATTTTTCAATAATTCTAACCGATTATGTACTTACCTGCAGATTAGTGCTTTTTACAAGTAAAAAAATAAAGCAAAATAATCAAAATGGTGAATGGCTCATGATCACTGGGAAACGCTTTCTAATGATACTCGAATATTAATATAGCTTTGATTGTGTTAATAATACCAGCTGCCACTACTTTAATACTTCAGTAGACACCGCTACCTACTACCTCAATCCTTCAGTAGACACCACTACCTACTGCCCCAATACTTCAGTAGACACCACTACCTACTACCTCAATCCTTCAGTAGACACCACTACCTACTACCTCAATCCTTCAGTAGACACCACTACCTACTACCTCAATCCTTCAGTAGACACCGCTACCTACTACACTCAATCCTTCAGTAGACACCGCTACCTACTACCCCCAATCCTTCAGTAGACACCGCTACCTACTACCCTCAATCCTTCAGTAGACACCGCTACCTACTACACTCAATCCTTCAGTAGACACCGCTACCTACTACCCCCAATCCTTTAGTAGACACCGCTACCTACTACCCCCAATCCTTCAGTAGACACCGCTACCTACTACCCCCAATCCTTCAGTAGACACCGCTACCTACTACCCTCAATCCTTCAGTAGACACCGCTACCTACTACCCCAAACCTTCAGTAGACACCGCTACCTACTACCCTCAATCCTTCAGTAGACACCGCTACCTACTACCCTCAATCCTTCAGTAGACACCGCTACCTACTACCCCAAACCTTCAGTAAGCACAGGCACTTAATATTTCAGCTAACCGATCATCCTTTATTTGGCTTGCAACTGAATGCTAAACAGATAAAAACAAAATAAAAAACTAGCGCGAATTAAAAATAAAGACTCTACACAGAGACATTTTGTAAAACTGTTAAAAGTCACTGACAATATAAGTTATAAAACTGGTTAAAGATATGGTAATAAACAGGCCGAAACTAGTTGAAGCCAGTAAAGACTACAAAACAATTAATTGAAAACAGCGATAACAGAAAGCAAACAAATATTTTAATGGCAGTGTATTTAAAGCAGGCACAAAAATACACAGTTAGTCAGCATCTGCAATTTGAATATTGAATCAAGCAGAGCATGAACTCACTCCCCCCACTGCAGTCGGTTATTTAAAAAGCTAAAAATCCAGATAAACTGGTAAGCAATGACAGTAATAATCGCAATATATACTGATTAGATACAATTAAAATAAGCAATCAATCTATTATTGTTTATATATTATATAATTTTTCCAACCCTAACGGACTCAAATTGTAGTGCTCAGCTTTATAGAAACCGATGTGAATCATAAAAACTGCAGGTGTGAAACAGATAAATATTAGAGATAAATATCTGTTTAGCGAGCTCCGGCAGGCCAACGATGGTATTACAATATAGCATACAGGTTGCGATGACAAAAACAAACAATTCAATTAACAAGGCATTTCATTAGCATTATACTGAAGATTATATACGAAATTTATTTAAGGCGGGAAGCAACGAACAGAACTCTTACAGCTTTGTAATTTATTTGTTTCCTTTTCAGGTGTGGTTGCATCTGGGAGGCTGGCCCGGCAACTGAGCATCTGGGAGGCTGGCCCGGCAACTGAGGATCTGGGAGGCTGGCCCGGCAACTGAGCATCTGGGAGGCTGGCCCAGCAACTGAGGATCTGGGAGGCTGGCCCGGCAACTGAGGATCTGGGAGGCTGGCCCAGCAACTGAGCATCTAAGAGGCTGGCCCAGCAACTGAGGATCTGGGAGGCTGGCCCAGCAACTGAGCATCTAAGAGGCTGGCCCAGCAACTGAGGATCTGGGAGGCTGGCCCAGCAACTGAGCATCTGGAAGGCTGGCCCAGCAACTGAGGATCTGGGAGGCTGGCCCAGCAACTGAGCATCTGGGAGGCTGGCCCAGCAACTGAGGATCTGGGAGGCTGGCCCAGCAACTGAGCATCTAAGAGGCTGGCCCAGCAACTGAGGATCTGGGAGGCTGGCCCAGCAACTGACCATCTAAGAGGCTGGCCCAGCAACTGAGGATCTGGGAGGCTGGCCCGGCAACTGACCATCTGGGAGGCTGGCCCGGCAACTGAGCATCTGGGAGGCTGGCCCAGCAACTGAGGATCTGGGAGGCTGGCCCGGCAACTGAGCATCTGGGAGGCTGGCCCGGCAACTGAGGATCTGGGAGGCTGGCCCGGCAACTGAGGATCTGGGAGGCTGGCCCAGCAACTGAGGATCTGGGAGGCTGGCCCGGCAACTGAGGATCTGGGAGGCTGGCCCGGCAACTGAGCATCTGGGAGGCTGGCCCAGCAACTGAGGATCTGGGAGGCTGGCCCAGCAACTGAGCATCTAAGAGGCTGGCCCAGCAACTGAGGATCTGGGAGGCTGGCCCAGCAACTGAGCATCTAAGAGGCTGGCCCAGCAACTGAGCATCTGGGAGGCTGGCCCAGCAACTGAGGATCTGGGAGGCTGGCCCAGCAACTGAGGATCTGGGAGGCTGGCCCAGCAACTGAGGATCTGGGAGGCTGGCCCAGCAACTGAGCATCTGGGAGGCTGGCCCAGCAACTGAGCATCTGGAAGGCTGGCCCAGCAACTGAGCATCTAAGAGGCTGGCCCAGCAACTGAGCATCTGGGAGGCTGGCCCAGCAACTGAGGACCTAAGAGGCCGGCCCAGCAAGTGTATGAGGGTCGGAAAAGAAGCCAATTGACTAAATATTGAACTTCAGCCTCGCAAAAGCAGCAACGCACGCCTCTACAATGAAAACACAGGCGGAAATAGAGCGGGAAAAGTCAAAGCATTATTAGACTCTTTCGTGTTTGAAAATCGAACGATTTACATAAAAAAATTCAAGTTGGCAGCGCCTCCCGAATGAAATTGTGCATAACAGTGTCCTGGACGTCCTTGAACACGCGACGAACGTTGCTCAAATCGATTGACGTAGTAAAGTGGGTGTACTTCTTCAGCTGAAGACTGGCGTTAAGCACAACGTTAAGCCGGCGAAGCAGGTGCTCCCTGACGTGGCCCAGATTAGTGGGGTCGTACCGCTGCGAGTCGAAGCTGGTATCGTACTGGGCGTAGTTGACTCGAAGGGTTTCAATCTTATAAGAGAACAGGTCGTCCTTGTTGAAGAACACAATCAGACTCATGTCGGGCGTGAATAGCTCAGTTTTAATCTCCAACAGATGACGCAAACAGTCAAAGCTCTCGTCAAGCTTATTAATCAGCTCGCCAGTGGCCGGTTTAGTATAGAATTCGTTGAATGTTGAGCAGGCAATGATGTAGATAACGGACTGCAATTCGCCGCGGAACACGCGCAGAGTTTTGGCCCATTTCCGTCTCTCATTGGTGTGGCCGCCAATATCGATGATTAGCAGCGGTATGCCATTGTACATTAGCGGCTTCTCAAATACGGAGTCGGTGAATCGACGCGAGTGCAAAATGTGCGCCTCGGTGGGCCGGTAGCCCGGCATGGCGATGGAGTCCAGCTGATTCAAATAATAGTCCAGGTTCTCGCCGACGTCGCGAAATTCTTCGTCGCCTTGGACGCTGTGCCGGCGTTCGAAGGATTCGCGTACGCCGCTGTCGCACCAGAGGGTGCGGATATGCGGCGCAGCCCGGAGGAACTGATCCTCGGTGATGTTGCAGCTCACCACGTTGACCTGACCGATTTCGCTTTCCAGGGCTAGCATAGATTTCACAGCGGCGATGCCCGGCTTGGAGCTCTCCCACTTGATGCCCAGCTGCTTCTTGATGAACAGCAGCTTCATGATGCCGCGCCACACGTTCGCGTAGATGACGGCCTGGAAGCTGCGGACCTCCTGTCGGGTGTTTGTATATTATGGATGCTTGTATATAGACAGACAGACAGACAGACAGACAGACAGACAGACAGACAGACAGACAGACACTCTGACAGACAGACACTCTGACAGACCGACAGACAGACAGACAGACAGACAGACAGACAGACAGACAGACAGACAGACAGACAGACAGACAGACAGACAGACAGACAGACAGACAGACAGACAGACAGACAGACAGACAGACAGACAGACAGACAGACAGACAGACAGACAGACAGACAGACAGACAGACAGACAAAATACGATAGCGATCGCACCCGCTCATCAAACTGATCCTTATGGATGATGCGCAGGGACCGCAGAAATGTACTCTTGCCGCTAGCCGCCGTGCCTAGCAACAAAATCCGTCGCTCCTGACGGCGTCGCCGCTTGTCCTGCTTGATCTGCTCGTCAATCTGGTCGCTAATTTGTTTTGGCGTCAATTTTCGACCGCCTCGTCCGGCATTAGCGCCGCCAGTAGCGCCGGAGCCGCTGGGGCCGGCAGAGTTCAGTGAGTACTTTGCATCGCGCTGACTACTGCGGCCTGAGGTGCAGGGACACAGCAGGCTCATATTTCGACTTTTTGTAGTTTTGAATTGTCTCTAGTCGACCTTTTAGTCAATTAAAAGCTCGTCAAAGTATTTGTCTTCTGTCAAAATTTTATATGCAGAATTATCAGCAAATATGTCATACTAACAAGCCGAAACGGATCAACATGCATCAATTTTTATGAACATTTAAGTATTAGGCAGTTTAAATAAGAAAAATATTTACCTTTTTTTAAGTTAAGGAGCGGGTGGCCTACTGAAGGAGCGGGTGGCCTACTGAAGGAGCGGGTGGCCTACTGAAGGAGCGGGTGGCCTACTGAAGGAGCGGGTGGCCTACTGAAGGAGCGGGTGGCCTACTGAAGGAGCGGGTGGCCTACTGAAGGAGCGGGTGGCCTACTGAAGGAGCGGGTGGCCTACTGAAGGAGCGGGTGGCCTACTGAAGGAGCGGGTGGCCTACTGAAGGAGCGGGTGGCCTACTGAAGGAGCGGGTGGCCTACTGAAGGAGCGGGTGGCCTACTGAAGGAGCGGGTGGCCTACTGAAGGAGCGGGTGGCCTACTGAAGGAGCGGGTGGCCTACTGAAGGAGCGGGTGGCCTACTGAAGGAGCGGGTGGCCTACTGAAGGAGCGGGTGGCCTACTGAAGGAGCGGGTGGCCTACTGAAGGAGCGGGTGGCCTACTGAAGGAGCGGGTGGCCTACTGAAGGAGCGGGTGGCCTACTGAAGGAGCGGGTGGCCTACTGAAGGAGCGGGTGGCCTACTGAAGGAGCGGGTGGCCTACTGAAGGAGCGGGTGGCCTACTGAAGGAGCGGGTGGCCTACTGAAGGAGCGGGTGGCCTACTGAAGGAGCGGGTGGCCTACTGAAGGAGCGGGTGGCCTACTGAAGGAGCGGGTGGCCTACTGAAGGAGCGGGTGGCCTACTGAAGGAGCGGGTGGCCTACTGAAGGAGCGGGTGGCCTACTGAAGGAGCGGGTGGCCTACTGAAGGAGCGGGTGGCCTACTGAAGGAGCGGGTGGCCTACTGAAGGAGCGGGTGGCCTACTGAAGGAGCGGGTGGCCTACTGAAGGAGCGGGTGGCCTACTGAAGGAGCGGGTGGCCTACTGAAGGAGCGGGTGGCCTAATGAAGAGCGGATAGAAATAAAAAACTAGAAAATCCAAATCAGTCCAAACCAGACAAATAGACAGAGAGCTTCAATGTAGCGTTTTATTTCCAACAATCGAACTTTTTCTAAAGTTCAAGCAAGCTAGACCGGGCGGGGGGCGCTTTGCTTGCGCAATTATTGAACTGTCAAACGCGCAATTATTTAGAGTTGTTCACAATTGTTGTTATCATGATCAATGCATGCACGACAGTCTGCTATTAGTATTTAAGTGCGGCTTCTGAAGACAGCTAAAATCGGGGGGAGGGGGAGATAGATGGCCCAGGAGGGAGAATTCAGCTAATAAATATAAATGCCATAGCCATATTGCGTAGCTCATGGAAATACGCAATTTGACTGAAAAGCACTCTTTTTAATAGACTACTTATATATGCTTAAAAGAGTAGTATAGAAAAACAGTGTGATTCAATCCCTCCTAGTCAGCTATCTCTCTCCTGCAAGCTATAGAAAAATGCATTAGTGCGTTTTTCAACACGAAGGGGAAAGCCGCTAGTTTTTGGGCGGAAAGTGCTTATTAAAGTCGTAATCAGCTTGGCCAGCTGCTGCCGTTGTTGCTGCTGTTGACTTCTTGGCGCCGCCAAAACCAGCCAGACTGTCCAGCACGGTGTCCATCTTGGCTTCGAATTCGCCGCCCAATTTGCCGGCATTTCGATCCAACCGTTTGGCCTTCTTGCGCGCCTTTTTGGCCTGAAGGCGCAGGCTTCGATTCTGCTGAGCGCCGGCCATAGCGGCGCGGAATCGAGCTTCTTTGGCGGCTTCCAGAACATCGGCGCCGGCGCTAGATTTGACCGACTCGCTAGCGTCCACGACTAGATTCTCGTCCACCTCGGCTCCAGACTCTTCTTCATCATTGTCCGTTTCCATTGCGGCATCGTTACTAGCCGCCTCCTGCTTGTTGTCATCGTCCAGCGTTGCCATAGCAACAGACTCGAGCGGATTAACCACCGTATCGAGAGCGTCGGGCGCGCGGCCAAGCGAATCGCCGCCTCCGTCGGCTTCGCTGGGCAACAGATCGACAGTGTCCAGGCTGAACTCCTTGGACCACTGGCCAACTAATTCAAGCTGGCTGGCTGTCTGAGCTGCCGGGTTTTCCGGCGGCAACGTGTAATAGGTGAGGCGGCCGCTGGACCAATCGTTTAGCACCTGTGTAGCGAAATTTGATTTATATCGTAGCTGACGGGGTTATTCATAATGAGAAATCCTAATCACTGGTCTAATATCCCTGTCACTGGTCTGATATCCCTGTCACTGGTCTGACATCCCTGTCACTGATCTGACATCCCTGTCACTGATCTGACATCCCTGTCACTGGTTTGACATCCCTGTCACTAATCTGACATCCCTGTCACTGATCTGACATCCCTGTCACTAATCTGACATCCCTGTCACTGATCTGATATCCCTGTCACTAATATGACATCCCTGTCACTAATCTGACATCTGTCACTGATCTGACATCCCTGTCACTAATCTGACATCTATCACTGATCTGACATCCCTGTCACTAATCTGACATCTGTCACTAATCTGACATCCTTGTCACTAATCTGACATCCTTGTCACTAATCTGACATCTATCACTAATCTGATATCCCTGTCACTGATCTGATATCCCTGTCACTAATATGACATCCCTGTCACTAATCTGACATCTGTCACTAATCTGACATCCCTGTCACTGATCTGACATCTATCACTAATCTAATATCCCTGTCACTGATCTGATATCCCTGTCACTGATCTGATATCCCTGTCACTAATCTGACATCTGTCACTAATCTGACATCTGTCACTAATCTGACATCCCTGTCACTAATCTGACATCCCTGTCACTAATCTGACATCCCTGTCACTGATCTGACATCTATCACTAATCTGATATCCCTATCACTGATCTGACATCCCTGTCACTAATATGACATCCCTGTCACTGGTCTGACATCTATCACTAATCTGACATCTTAGTCAATCTGGCAACTGTCACTAATCTCTCGCACTCTGCTACCCAATAAAGACAGTGCTTTATAGCAGACTACTAACCTTGCGCCCAGCAGCGGCAGTGTCCGGCAGTCCGCCACGCTTCAGTTTGCCCATCCGTTTGGCCAGAATAATTAGAAACTCTTCGGCAGTGGAAAATTGCGGCAAAGAATAAAACACCATTAGTTTCTCTTTGGCGCACCTGTCCACTATCACCTGAACAGCTGGCAGCGGATCTTCAATAGTTTCAACTCGGACGCAGTTTCTTAAAATTAGCTGCGCAGCCGGAGCGCCGCTAGCCAGTACAACGCCAGGGCAGTCTAGTAGGCGAACTTTCTTATCAAGAGCGACCTCTTGGCTAACCCGAGTGAGGCCAGGCGTCGCTCCGGTAGGGCAAACTCGAGCTCGTTTCAACGAATTAATCAGCGACGATTTGCCAGTGTTTGGATAGCCGACAACGCCGACTACGATGCTGCCGCCGATGCCGACTCCGCCGGCCGACCGGCCGCGGCTGTAGTTAGCCAGCAGGCTCAGCAGCTGGTCGACGCCGGCGGCGCGACTTCCGCTAGCGGTGGCATCAGCTGAATCGGCGGCGGCGTCGACGGCGTCACCGTGTCTGAGGAAACAAATGATGAGGGAGGTGGAGATTAACCCGCAACCCCACAAGCAGCAAAAGGAAGGCAAAGGCGGCGGGTTGGCAGCAAGCACAAAGCAGCGACGAGGTGGGGAAGGCGACCCCTTCGGATGTTGCATTTATTTTGCGCAATACACGGGCGTACGTCGAATTCGAAATTGATCGATAAAACCGGGGAGAAAAAAACAAGAGAAAAAAATAAATAAATCTAAGCACTTGCACACGGTCAAGCCAGAAAATACTGGGTTTAAGAACCCCCGGCACGCGGCGGAGGGGGGGGGCGGAGGAGAGGTGGGCGAAGGGGGTGGGGTGGGGTTAACACACTTTACACTGAGGCCCACGGAGCAGGCCTAGTGTAAAGTAGACAAAGTGATGGCTGTCTGCCTGTTTGTCTTAGTGTCTGTCCTAGTATCTGTCTTAGTGTATGTCTTAGTGTCTGTCTTATTAGTGTCGTCTGTCTGTTTGTCTGTCTGTCTGTCTGTCTGTCTGTCTGTCTTAGTGTCTGTCTGTCTTAGTGTCTGTCTGTCTGTCTGTCTGTCTGCCTGCCTGTCTGTCTGTCTAGGAAAGGTAGATTGAAGAAACGGAGATACTACTGAGTAGCAGAGATACTACTGAGTAGCGAAAGTACTACTAACCTCTGTCCAATCCTAGCCCGTTGCGCTTGGGTCGAACAGCGGAAAGCTACGCAAGGCAATTCCTTGCGCAGATGAGCCACCCAACGTCTGAGCACCTCGCGGGCACCAGATCGGCTTTGTTGAGCACCAGTACTAGCCGCTTGTCAGGCCGGCTGAGTACAGCCTCTTCAAGTTCGCGGCATCGGCTGCCGAGGGGATCGCGAGCGTCCAGAACCTCGAGGAGAACATCCGCCGATGTGATAACCTGGAGAGTTAGGGTGGGGTGAGAGAATCCCGAAATAGAAAAGGGGACCATATATGGGATTATATCATCAGAAATGGGATTAAGAGATCAGTCTTGCGATACTATCAACATAGATTTAGGCATAGGATAAACACTTCTGAAAAATAATTAAAACCTCCTCGGGGATTTAACAAGCCAAGCGCACCTTATTAAACTCCCGATGAAAAGCTTTAGCTGATCGTTCCACGTGTTCTGCGGGCGGTCCGTTTGCCGCGGCGGCCGCTTTAGCGGCGCCTACCTGGCGCTCGTGCTGACGCTGGCGCTGCTGGGCGCTGGCCACCAGGCGCTGAAGATCGGCGGCCGCCCGCTTTTCGGCTTGATGGGCGGCGCGCATCGCTTCGGCTTGTTGAAGCACCTCGGCTTTGAATGGCAACGAATTTGGCACGCCCGGGTCTTTCTCTGCGGACAGGTGCGAGGTTTAGCCGATCTTGCATGGATTTTATTGCACATTATTTAATTACTTCGTCAGGCGCAGTGTACACACTGTGTGTCTGGGTGGTGACGCTCACAAAAGCCAAAATTAATGCGCAAGATACAAGGACTATCCCAAAAGTAGTGTTACTGTTGATTATTTATTTACGAGTATCTCGTTGTGATGATCCAAATAACATCACGCACGCGAACTGATCGTTTCGTCTATGGTAAATTTGAAGTCTTCTTCACAGTTGGCTCCACCAGTCGGCAATGTGAAATATTCTGCTGCTTAAAAAGTTTTTTGTTTCTTCAAGCTTTTTCATACATATCTCTTTGTCTCAGTGGCCTAACAAAGAAGTTTGTGTGCATTCAATCAAAAGTACTTATGCTACTCTGCTAAATTGTTTTTTGACACTTCTCTTTAGGGACAGCCCTCGTAGTTTAAAAGAGCTGCCAACAATACTTACTTTTTCGTTTAGGATTCTTCTTGGCCTCTTTCTTCACCTTGCGCAGGTGTTCCCTTACCTTCTTCTGCACCTTGTACTTTTGCCGGCATGAAGTACGCTTGCTGCGACTCTCTACAAGTTAGTAATAATTTTACAGGTTTATTAATATCAAAGGGCATCAATATGATTGTTTGCATGATTTTTATTTGATGCTAGAACCATGATGGTAGGATTGGAATACATTGTTTGAATGAATTTAGTATTGTAAAATTTAAACAGTTTACAAAAAAGTTTCAATGCTAAAAAAATAAACAGAATAACAAAAAATTATAACTTTTTTTACATTTTGGCTAGTTTTTTTATTTAAGCCAGGATATCTAAGCCAAGATTATATTCATATTTTTTAAATGGTATTTTAGTTAAGTAGATAAAAATATTTTAAAATGAATTTGAAGCAAAACAGAACAAAAACAATTAAACATTTAAAAATACTACATGAACTCAATTAGTTTTTGCCATGAGGCTAAATTTTTGCCTATCAATTGTTTTGATCAGTTGTACATATAAAGGCATTATTTATGCATATGCCTTTTTCTAATATTGCCATACTTTTGAAGATACTATTTCTAGGGAAAATTTTATATGCAACAAGGTCCTACGCAATCATGTGCTATAAACATAGCATAGTAAAGAGCCTACCAATATTATTTTATATGAGCAATCTATCTTATCCAAATGATTTATGAGGGGTATCCCAAAAGTCGGTGCACTTTCTTCACTACAGCCTTTTCTGACCAATCAGAAATATTAAGTCTGTTGCAGTTGAAAAGAGAATTATCTGCCCATTAAAATGACTTTCTGTTTATTTCTGTATCTGCTGGTATTCTTGAGATATGAGCACTTTCCTGCCCCACCCCCTGTGCTACTTTTACAAATTGCCATAGACCAAAGCTTTGTACCTGATGCATGAAACAACGAAACATTCAATGAATCAACAAAACATCCGCAACATGAAAGCTGAGGAAAGAACAGTTAAAAGTTAATCAACATTGTCCCGAGGCTTCTCCACATAGTCACCACTGGGTGCGCTGCACACTTCTGTCATCGGCTTCTGGGACACCCCTTGTATTTCAATGCCATGGACTTCAAGATAGATTACTTATAGGCTTTGATTATAAAAAGAGAGCATGTCTGCAGTTAAAACCCAGCTCTGGCTAACACTATATATGCTATAGGATAGCTGAGATTGGTTGTTTATAGGCTAAGTTAAAATGAAAAAACCAATATTAGTGTCATAAATGCCCTTTTTAACCTATAGATCTATCTATTGGACCTTTCCCTATCTTATCTATTAGACTTCTTTTACATTTCAGAATATACTAATATAGCATTTTTGGCATATACTAAATGATTGCCTTAAATAAAGGCTTAACCTTTAGTGCATACTTTTATATATATATATTAATCAGAATGGCAAAGATTGATTAGCAATTATTCTATATTTAAACATGATTCAGGATATCATTGACACAGGCCCAGTCAGCTAGGCCAATAATTGAATTGACACACGCACATGCATTTAAGCAAAGTGTTTCTAAAAATCATTATGCTTATATAATACAATGTTATACAATTGGTTAAAGCTTTGATTTTTTGTTTTAATATAATATATAAAATAATAAAAATATGAAGAGTATATTATAATCTTGAAGATATCAACTACATGCTAGAAAACAAAGGTTTTAAAAAAACTATAAGCCAATGCCATAGTCTAAATGTCCTTTATACCAGAAAACTTATGGAAAAAATGAATGGTTTTACCTTTAAGATGATATCTATATTATGATGCTGTAATAGAGAACAAAGTGAACCTTCTAAAAGTATTGACTGTTTGGGATTCTAAGAACATTGCATATTAAGGCTCAAAACCCTTGCTTCCATACTCCAGAAGGCATACATCATGCCAGAAAATTCCAACATGCATTTGGTTTAGCCAAAAAATTGGCATGCATTGGCATACATTTATATATGTGGCATAGTGGTATGCTATGCTATGGAATAGCTTGGCCTTGATAGTATAGAATGTGGTATGGTATGATTGTAGTAGGGCAGTCTTCTTAAGATTTCAAAAATATTCATAAATCTATTTTATTTTTTTATTTTTTACTAGAAAAGATTTACTAGTATTTGTAACATAATTTAATGCTTATGCCTATGGTTATAATTTTTAAAGCATTGTTTTTTCTTATACATTTTTTAATGTAATGTTTGAAAATGCTTATCAAACTGATTTTTGTAGGCCTATTGTTAATTAATATCAATGGCATACATGGCATATAGTCAGCAAGCATAGTGTGCAGTAGGCATGCAAACAAAAAACTCCCTAGTATACATTCCAGCATGCATCCAACATGCCATAGTCCTGAAGGTAGCCTTTATGTTAGAAAATTCTGGCATATTCTTGCTTTTGCACAATCTTGGTATACACTTGGCATATAGAATTTTTAGGTACAATATGAAGTGTACATAGTCGGCATACAAAAAATATCTGACTTTAAGGCTAATATAATTGTATAGTTAAATATCAACCAACAAAAGCTCTTTTCAAAATAATTGGAAACTAAAATAAAAAATATTAATGCAATTTATAAGAAAAACTAAATTTAAACAAAGAATATCAGTTTTTAGCAAAAAACAACCATGCTATTAGAGTTTAGTATAACTCTTTTATTTCTAATATTGTATTCTCTAAAAATATTGGCCTATAAAAAACTCTAAGCTTGGTGTAAAAAATTTAAATTTTACATGGGCATAAAATTAAAAAAACAAGAATTTTCATTCTGGCATATGCCTAGACCATGATCTGGACTATGGCCAACATGATCCGGAGTATGGCCTAGCTTCAATGTTTAGCTATTGGCATTGCATAGTGATATAAGTCACCTTATTAGAGTGTTTTGAGGTTGACTAGATTTTGTGTATATAATTCATATTTCCTTCCTTAGTGCTCTCTTTTTCTCTCTTTCTTACTTACCTTTATCTCTAGTCTAGTTTTTTATCCTTTTTTATATTCACTATTCCCTTTTTATTTGATGCATTAGAATATACAATCATTCATAGATTTAGATTTTTTGTGTTTCATTAACAAATTATACCCTGATTATTAGTGTTCTGCCATAGAGGGTCCATGTACCATGGCTGTAGCCATAAGCAAAACTATGGCTTATTCCAATTCTCCATATTCTGTAGCTATAGGGACCCCAATATTACTATATTCCCATAGTTTCCATAGCTATAGTCATAGTTTTAACAAAAAGTTTAGAAAACAAAATATTTTATTCAAGAAGATAACCTAGTGCTTAAACAACTGCAAATTAAATTAGAAATTAAAAGAAACACTTGATTGCCTTTGTAAGATAATATTTCCTCTTTTTTCAGAGCAACAATACTTAATAGTTGCTGAAAGTACTAATTTTGAACTTTTTCACATTAATAAAAATTAGAGTTTGCTAGTGTTTAATTGTACTTTATTAAGTATATTTTAAGAGTTTCTAAGTTGATAATACAGTTTACTAAAAGTAATATTTGTTTTATTCTACTTGTTTTTAATGTCCATATACTAAAAATGGTCTGTCGGTATATGTGTGTGTGTTTGATCGATTTTAGCAAAAACGGCTCAACCGATTTTGTTCGAACTTGCACTGTTCAATCAGAAATTTTTCTGTGACGGTACATTTTTTTCTATTTTTTTAACATTAATAACTACGGCTATAGGAATCTATGGAATGTGACAACAACTACCATATTCTTGTATTTGTAGCCATAAGAGCAGCTAGCTACCATAGGCATATCCATAGCTGCCATAGGCACCTATTTTACTGTATTTGCCATAGGATCCTGTAGCCATAGCTATGGCTATGGCGGAACACTATTGATTATAGCCTTAGTATGTTGAAACATTGTTTTTTGTTGTCAATATTGAAAAATGAATTTAAGCTTCATTTATTTATTATCAATAAGGTGAGCAAATCAAGGTCTACTAATACCAAAGGATATAAAATTTGAATACAATCTACTTTGGTAACAGCCATTTTGGTAATAGCCCACTTTGGTAAAAAAAATGACTAAAGCAAATTTATGACTATCAACACTTAATTTTTATGATAATTAGGTTTAGCAATAATTCGTTTAATAATTAACATCTCAAATATCTTATGACTTATTGCCATATACAGTTAAACTTTCTAGTTGAACTGTATTATAATTTGGTTAAACTTCTGCATTACTTTGTGAAAAATTTGAAAGCAAAAAAAATTAAGCAAAGCAAGCTCACATATATTAAAATTGAAAAAAAATTAAACAATGAATGAAAAAAGTAGATTATTAAATTCTAAGTTGCTATTCTCTAGCTAGATCAGTTATTCTAATGTGCATAGTACACAATATTTGGTCAATTACAGGATGTCTTGGGTGCATATATCTGACTCATCCGGAAGTTAAAATAGATTGTTCAAAACACTTTTAAACAAGTTAAACACATGCAGGTATGCATGTGTTTTGTTGTTCTTTCTTTAAAGTTTATTTGCACATTCTTTCAAAGCATATCAATTAATATATATTATATTATTCTCACTTGTTACCAAAGTGGCTGTTAGCCCCCTAGCAAAATGGCTGTTACTATACTGGACCGCTACCTAAAATTTTATATAGTCTTAAAGGCATTTAATGTCATGACCTTAAAGAACTAATGCTTAAACTTAAACCTAAAGAAAGATTAACATGCCTATAGGCATAGCCAAATTGTATTGCAATGGATAACACATGCATAAATTGTTTGTGTTGTAAGAGAATAGGCAAATCAAAATTACTCACTTAATAGTTTTTTAGTCATGTCCCTGTTGCAAATCTGAAGATATTTTCAAATATCCCAGTCTCTGGTTGTATTCTTGATATAAACCTGACAAACACTAAATTTTCTAAATTTTCTTGGAACTCCGATAGGAAAGTAGATTTTTTGAAAAAATAGTGTTTTAAAAGAAAACGTTATTACGACAAATAAAGTTGTTTTTTTTTATTTTTTGTAACTTACTGGTGCTAAAACTTTTAGCATTGTAAAAAATTGCTTACCTGTTTGTTATACTTTGCTGTCACGATAAAATTTGCACTGCAAACATGAGTGTGCATTTTTTATTATTATTTAACTAGCTTTACTAGGCGTTGCTCAGTAAAATAGCAAATCTTTTTGTGATTTTCAGTCAACTAACTGTTTTTCGGATACAAATTCTTGCTTTTAGCTATGACTGAAGTCAAACTCTACATCTACGATATTTCACAAGGCTTGGCAAAGTCTCTTTCGCCTATGTTTCTTGGTAAGTTAATCATGTAGTAGTTGAGATTGGAGTTGGGATTGGGATTGCCGATTGGGGTTAGGATTGGGATTGGGGTTGGGATTGTAGCTTAGTCTTCAGCTCAGTTTTAATCGTTTTGTGCATTTTTGTTAAAAGCACCAAATTTACATAACAATAAATGAATAAACCTATTTTTTCAATGGAAAATTTTGGTTGTGCTGTTGTTAGGCCATTGCATTGAACAAAAAAGTTTCTTGACAGTGTGAGACTGAGTGAGTTCGATTCACTTAAAAAATACTTAATCGCTAAAAATGGACACTTTCTATGAAAAAATGATATTTAAGTCACTGAACAATATAAAATAATAAACATGTTATCTAATATATTATAAATATAAATAACTTCAATCATTTTATACTAGCTATGCTAGCATTTTTGCTAGCAAATCAAATATAGCATAGAAGACAACTTATTTTTAGTATATAGGATCTATTCTATCACTATTGTTAGCTAGTTATAACTTGATTAAGATGCTGCTAAAAGTTCAAGTTCAAGGGTGGCAGAGCCTAATATTTTAGGGGGGGCACAGGTCTTTTATAAGCTACTAATTAGGGCCTAAAATCAGAAAAAGCTATAAAAGCACTAAAAATTACCTTTTCGTAGACTCATTTTCTAGGGGTGGCACATGTCCCCAATGCCACAAGCTCCTGCTGCCCATGGACTATTTTGAAACTTTAGACATATTAAAAGTAGGCTAGTATATTACAATAAAATAAATTTATGCATCTGTAAGATTAACAATTAATAATTATAATAAATCTTAAAATGTATTAATAGCTATATATGCCACTTGTCTTTAAGTACAAAAAAGTTGATTGAACCTAAACAATTTTATCTACAATGCAAGTTATCTATATGCTTTCTTCTTGATAGGTAAACAAATTGATGGAATTTGGCACACATCAATTGTTGTCTTTGGCCACGAGTACTTCTTTGGAAGTGATGGAATTCAATTTTGTTTACCTGTAAGTATTTAATATTGATGTTTTTTATAAAGATAGAATTACTAAAATAACTAATAAAAAGCTCCAAAAGAAAATCTAGGAGAAAATCTATATATATTTTCAAATCAAGTTTTGAATTAATTCTATTCTGGACTATATTAATTTAGGGCTTGTGTTCAACAAGTGGTTCCAAGGGGTCGTCAAATTATGCAACTCACACCCTCCAAAGGCCTGAAGATATCTGATGATTAGAGAAGTCAAAGGGCCACTGTACACCCAGTGTATGTCTGCATATAATAAGGAGACAGAGGAATTTGCAGAACTCTTGATGTTGCCAAAGGCATTGCTCTAGGGTGCCCAGAATACTTAGAATATTATTATTACATAAGTGATTGCTTTTATACTACATTAACTAACCATTATAATGTAATTCAGAGTGGTACAGTGCTTGGCGAGCCGTTGGAGGTGCACAACCTAGGCCGCACAGAGATGCCCAAGGAGGTGCTAGATGAGCTGCTAGCTGACCTGAGTCGGGACAGATTCCACGGCAGCCGGTACAATTTGCTGCGACACAACTGCAACAATTTCTCCGATGAGCTGGCCCAGTTTCTCACTGGCCAAGGCATTCCGGCGCGCATCACCGGCCTGCCTGCCGAAGTCTTGTCGACGCCATTCGGCGCCCAGCTGGAACAGATGCTCAGCTCGATGCAGATGCAGCTGACTCACACCCAGGGCTATCACTATTCGAATTCCACTGCCGCTAATTCCGGGCCTACTACAGCTGGTGGCGGAGGCGCAGCTGGTTAGTGTGTTAAAGATTTTCGGACTTGAAAACTCGGATTCAAACTCGGGACCTCACCTGTGTAATAAGTGACACGGTTAAAAAAACAAATTTTTATGTTTATAGAAGTTAAAAAATATGATTTGCACTCTTTGTATTGAGCATGGTCCTTTTCTGTTCATCTTTTTTCTGAAAGTGCGATCTCTCATCATGTACAGGTACTACTAATATACTCGGCCTATCATTTTTTCCTACTAATAGTAGCATGCTAATAATTAATCCGCTTTTTATTTAGGCCCCGGCAGTGGTAGCGGACAGGTGCCACAGTCGCAGACTCAGCCGCAGTCGCAGCTTCCAAGCCCCATCAAATTTGCTAATCCGCCAGCCGACTTTGCCGACGACACCGGACCTGACGATGTCGCCGACAGCCGCGAAGACGCCGAGCTTTGCTGGCTCGACGCTTTAAACGAAGCGGAAATTTGCGCCGATTCCAGTCGGCGCCTCACGTCGCTTCTCCGACGCACAGCGACGTCTGGTGATTCCAGCCAGCCGAGTCCGCTCGCTGCGCCTGCGGCCGCTGATCGCTTCGTGTCGACGCTCGAACAGCTGCTGGCCAGGTCAGATCGGCAGCCCGCTTTTGCCGAACTGGCCGGCCGGGTGGCTGTCAACTCGGCCAGCGACTTGCTTGCCGGCGGCGTTTCGGCCGATCGACTGGCCAACTGTGCCCGCCGACTGCTGGCCTCGGGTGGCCGGGCCGGACTGCCTGAAGTGGGCGGGGCATTGGCGCTTAACTTGCTTCTGCTGCGGCCGGTGAGCAATTGGGGGTGTAGCATTGATCCCTGAGGAGTTAGGGTGTAGCATTAATCCCTAAAAGAGTTATACTTTTAGTATTAATCCCAGAGGAATTAGAGGGTGTAACATTTCCTGAAGAGCTGTAGCGGTGCTGCTTGTATAGATAGAGTCAAGAATACAATATCTTTAAACCTGCAAACCCGACCGATCCTGCCGCAATATCGCTCCCGCCATTTCAGGGCAACGAGTCCCTTGCTTTCGACCTCGGCTGCCTCCTGACCGACCGTTTGCAGGCGATGGCCGCCTCCGGCGCTTCGGAGGCCGCCCAGCTGACGTTGGCGCGGGCTTTGTGCGCTGCGGCGCGTAACGCTGATCAACTGGCGCCACTAGCGGCTATTCAAGGACTGAGCTTGGACAAACTGGCCGGCCTGTGTCCGCACGTGGCCAGACTGAATCAGGCCGTTGTACGGGCTAAGGCTAATTAACAAAATGCAGAGTTTTATTGTAAATTAAGTTAAAGAGTTTAGCGTTTTGTTTAAAAGCTTTGGTATTCATTTGTTTTTATGAATATAAACTCAACACTTAAATATAGGTTCGGATAATATAGATTACAGGTGTGTGGACATCTGGGATCGGGATTTAGATATTTGAGATGCGGGGTTTAATAGACATCTGAGATGTGGAATTTAGATTTCTGAGATGCAGGATTTAGAGATCTGGGATGCGGGATTTAGACATCTGAGATGCAGGATTTAGACACCTGAGATGCGAGGTTTAGATATCTGAGATGCGGGATTTAGATGTCTGATATGCGGGATTTAGATATCTGAGATGCGGGATTATACATTCGTATAAACTTATAATTCTTATAACAATAAACTTTGTGATTTTTTAAGCAAATGAAGGCTCGTTTATTACAAATGTAATGTGTGTTCACACTGTTACTAATGTGTGTTCACACTGTTACTAATGTGTGTTCACACTGTTACTAATGTGTGTTCACACTGTTACTAATGTGTGTTCACACTGTTACTAATGTGTGTTCACACTGTTACTAATGTGTGTTCACGCTGTTTTTACTAATGTGTGTTCACATGCCATAGCCACGTGCCCTGCACTCCATAAGCTTGGGCTTTGGTGATTTTCTAAGCTTTCTTTTTG
Source organism: Macrostomum lignano (assembly GCA_002269645.1). Lineage (NCBI taxonomy): Eukaryota > Metazoa > Platyhelminthes > Macrostomidae > Macrostomum > Macrostomum lignano. The sequence continues at coordinate 16,833 of NIVC01001753.1, read as the reverse complement.
GGTCGCACACTTATCCAGCGCCGCATGGCTATGCTGCTTTGCTCCAATTTTAATCCAATCCTTCACATTGTTAAAAACATGAGATAAATTCAGAAACTGGCTCGGAGCCTTTTTCAGCGTAATACTCTTATATTACTACTCAGACGCCAATTTAGTAGCGATTTTAGTTTTTTAGAACTTTTTTCTGATGCTACTAATTTTTGTGTTGTAAATGCGGGGTTCAGACATGACAGAGACTTTAAACTTGGGACTCTGGAACAATGTGTGAGCTTACCGAGTTGCTTTTTTAACATTTAATTTGTTGTATTTTCTTGCTGATATACAGGACGATCCTCCGCCACTTGTACTCATACTTTGTACATTTTTGTTCTTTTTTTAATGCAAATGTTACTCTCTGTGAATAAAAAAAGAATTGAAATTTTTATGTTTAGAATTTTTAATTGCTATATGTTGTTTGTCAAAATTTATCAACTGCTGCTACAGATTCTGTCCCATCAACCTAGCCAAGCAAACCCAAGCCCCGGGTTTGACTGGGTGAAATTCTCACAGGTGAGAGAGTAATATTGGTGAAGGTATGATAAATCAGGGTATTCAAAATTATTGCCAGTTTGAGGATGAATCGGTCGGACAGGAATAATCCCCCCCTCCCTCGACGCCTCCATATTGGGAGAAATATCCGCATTTTGAGCTGTCAAACTGAGATGCAAGCGAGCTATACAAGCCGCGAAGTGTTTACTCATCCGCCCTAACCCTTCAAAATTGTGCCTCGGAGGCCGGAGCGGAGCTTTCGAGTGGCCTGTCAATCAAAAAAGGGAAATTTTCTTTCCCCGGTCTGGCTGTCTGTAGCTTCTGTTCAAACGAGCAGGACACGATTTCTACTGTTGTATCAGGCGCATTGGTCTTGCAACCGCTGCATGTCTATGGCCGCAATGTGGCGGCAGTGATAAGTGTTTTGACCATAGACACCAGTAGTGGACTGTCTGTCGCGTGTATGTACCATTACAGCGGTGTATGTTCCGTGTACCATGCATTGTAAAGGGAAGCAGACTGCTTAGCATTATGCGAAGTATTCAGACATTCATCTAAAGAACAGTGAAATTAGCTGCATTTAGCAACTAAGGTTAGTAAGAAAACATCAATTGCGTTGTGATTAGGAAAAAATCTAAATAAATTTGGTTTGTCTTTGATTAAAGGTGAGATGCAAATTTCCGTTAAAACTTTCAAGCAAATCTATAGTACTTTTTGGACACCGGAGACTGTGCAGGCGGTGGTGTTTTCTCCAGCGAATTTTTCAATGTCAGATCGACTTGGAAGTATTGATTTTGGTGGATTTACATGTGTAATTTTTACTCGAGTTCATACTCGATGCCACAGTGCCTCTATAAAATATGATATCCTATTATATTAGAATGTTCTAAGAAATTCACTTACTTTCTAGGAAACCAGCAGGGGAAGAGCAGTTCAGCGGTAAACGTGTCTGAATCGCACCACGGCCCCAATGCCACTGATTCACATCTATGCGCGCGGGAGCGCCACCCTTCCTCCAAGGCACAGAAGGTGCACATGTCTGACGAAGAGAAAATCGAAAGGCTGCTGTACACCCTGTGTGAACCGTATGTATGAATGAGTGCTGTGCCTGCGTGTACAGTATTGGCGCGCTTGCATGTGCTCAGAAGTCGGCGGGATGGGCAGAACTGCCGTCAGCGCTGGTTGTGGGACCGATCATACATGCGCAACCTCCAAAATTCGGTCGGCCGTGCGACTTAGTTTTAACAAAAATGCGACTTACCTGTGAAAGAGAAACCCTAAAGCAAAATTAACGCAATTTCGGGTAAACGGTAGGAGTAGCTATGACTGTCTTATTAGGGCTAAATGCCTTGTCATCTAATTAGTACTACGTCTGTATTCTTTGGGGTGGGCATTTTTGCGACTTACCTTGGTTGGCCGCCAAATCGGTCAGCCGGATCGGCCGACTGTTGCGCATGTATGGGACCGATGGTGCCTAAGGCGTTGCGCCAGGGTGCCCCGGAGCCCTCATATAGGAAACCGGCATCAATGAACACAATAAACAAGAAGAAAACGTTGCAACTTTAATGTTTCGTTTAATTTTGACAGTTTTAGTAGAGCCAACGCTCCATTTATTTATGCATATACAAACTAATAAATCATAAATAAATATGTATGCAGGAGACTGGAGAGGGAACAAAGGGGATCGAATTGACATTGGAGATGAGGTGGGTGGGTGCAGGGGTGAAAAACGCGGCTTCTTTGCTGCTAATTGACACCATAAATAGATATATGATGAAGCTGGGACTCAGAAATTGCTGACTACATAAAGTTTGTGTGTGCAGCTTCTTAAAAATGTGCTTAAACAAAATATTAATAAAGAATGTGTTATTAACAGTACCACGAGGCTAACGCTAAGCGACAATTGCGCACAATTTCATTTTCCCCTATTTGCAAGTGAAGGCAGCGACGTGAGCTCCAGCAACGGACAGGCTCTGCGTTCCGTTATTTTGCTTGTCTTTTCGGCTAAAGACATAAGAAGTAGAAAAAAAACAACAGAAAAAGTAGAGAAGAAAACAAGGCTGAGCACAAAACGAAGGAATCGATAAAAAGCGGACGCGGAGCGGTTGCTATAGTAACCAAAAGCGCAAAACGAATAAAAGACAGAGCGGATGTGCAATCATTAATGAAGTGAAATAACAATAACACTCGAGTTTAATATGGTGCGACACACAGAAAATCTACTCAAATTAATAGTTCACCAGCAATCAGTTTGCCTAGAAATGTACAAGTGGAGTTGCTTTATTCTCGAATCGATCTCAAATCTGGCAGGACTAGAATATCAAGCTTGAGCTGTTAGTAATTATAATAAGCACGATTCATATAGTTACTACCGTTAATATTGCAATAGAAATTTGATTAGAAACAAAACAAACAGAAGACAAAAAGGCAGCAGTATCCAAGGTGTGTGTGTGTGCGCGCAAAACTTTGATAAAGTGCAAAAAGGTGGACTGTAGAAAGATACTCAGCTGACGGGCCATGCACCCAGAGAGATTCCGCAATTTAAGACAACGCGGAAATGAGGAAAAACGCAATTAACAGTTGCGGGACGGCAAGTTTCGCTAATTTTAACAAAAAATTCTATTGCTGTGAACATCAATTGGCAGGCTCAGGCCAGGCTCTGATGCAGCGCCAGCAGCGCGTTCAGCTCCGTCTCCGGCAGGTGGGCCCGCTTAGCGGCGAATTCCGCCAAGCCGAGCGGCGACTGAGCGTGCAGGCAGCAGGCCGGGATGTGCAGCAGCAGCCGCGCCTCGCCAGACAGCGTCGGCAGGCGATCGGCCGACGACGACCACCACTGAGCCGCCGAGCCGGAAGCTCCGGCCTGTTCGAGCAGCGACTCGTATCGTCTGGCCTCGTCTTCTACAGACTTGCGCGCCTGATCCAGATTCTGCTGCACCACCAGCGAGTTCCGCTTCCGCCGGCTGATGTGGCCGGCCTCTTCGGCCAGCTGCTTCTCCACCAGCTGGGCGACGGCCGACTTCCGGTCCGTCTCGGCCGGGAGCGGCAGCCGCGGCTGCAGGAAGGCGGCCAGCTGGGCGAGACGCCACACCTTGTCCGGGCTGCGGTAGGCCGCCAGCACCCGCTCCCCGGCTGCCTCAGCCAGCGCCTCCACAGCGGGATCCACCGCGGCGTCGGCGTGCGAGGAGGGCGACGCCGTCGAGGACGTCGCCGGTTGGCGCAACACGGCGGGCAGGTCGCGCACCACCGGCAGAGCCTGGCCGAGGCTGCCAGACGAGGCGGAGAAAAGCCGGCCAAGGTGGTCGCGGAACCGGACAAGGGCGGCCGCCAACTCGCGGGCCGAGCGAAGCTCCGGATCGGTGCAGCCAGACGGCGGCGGTGGCGGCGATTGCGGCTTCGTCACGGAGGTGTCGTCCACGAGACGCTGCAGGGCGTCCAGCGCCGACTCCCAGCCGGATTCGTCATCGAAGTCCTCTTCCTCCTGATCTTGATCCTCCTCTTCGTTGACGTCCTGAGCCGCTTCGACGTCGCCGTCGGCGTCCATGGCGCAGTCGGTGGCGACGGTGCCGACAGCAGCGTCGTTGCCTTCGCCGTCTGTCGCGGTTGGCGCCTCCTGATCATCTAGCAGGTCGTTACAGTTGACGTCCGCCTTCTTCGGACGGCGGGCATCATCGTCTTTCGCTAGGCGACGATTGGCGCGAAGGATCTGACGACGTCCATAGTGACCGCGGCGACGACTGCAGCGGCGGCTGCGGCAGCGGCGGAGGATCGCCTGGCAGGCCGGCGTCTCAGCCAGGGCGTCGCTGACAGCCTGCGACATGGCGGCGTGCAGACAGGGCACAATGATGATCTTGTCGATGGAGTCGTGCATCCCGTTCTGGTTGGCCTGTTGCAGTTGGCGGACAAAGTCGGCCGGTCGGTTGCAGACGATGGGCAGAAAGTCCTGCGGCAGCTGCGACTCGGTGTAAGCCGAGATGATCTCCAGGCAGGTGGATGCCAGCAGGTTTAGGTTGGGCAGCTGGTGGTGAGAGGGGTGATAAATCATCATTTGAAGTCGGTACTGCAAGCGTGATTCTGGGGACTTTAGAGAGCTTATTGTGTCTTTGACACCTTCCAGTGTCGCTTTGGGGTTCTTGGTGTGTCTCTGGTGTCCTCTTGGTGTGTCTCTGGTGCCCCTTGGTGTTTCTCTGGTGCCCCTTGGTGTTTCTCTGGTGTCCTCTTGGTGTGTCTCTGGTGTCCTCTTGGTGTGTCTCTGGTGCCCCTTGGTGTTTCTCTGGTGCCCCTTGGTGTTTCTCTGGTGTCCTCTTGGCGTGCCTCTGGTGTCCTCTTGGTGTGTCTCTGGTGCCCCTTGGTGTTTCTCTGGTGTCCCCTTGGTGTTTCTCTGGTGTCCCCTTGGTGTGTCTGGTGCCCCTTGGTGTTTCTCTGGTGCCCCTTGGTGTGTCTGGTGCCCCTTGGTGTTTCTCTGGTGTCCTCTTGGTGTGTCTCTGGTGCCCCTTGGTGTTTCTCTGGTGTACCCTTGGTGTGTCTCTGGTGCCCCTTGGTGTTTCTCTGGTGTACCCTTGGTGTGTCTCTGGTGCCCCTTGGTGTTTCTCTGGTGTCCCCTTGGTGTTTCTCTGGTGTCCTCTTGGTGTGTCTCTGGTGTCCTCTTGGTGTGTCTCTGGTGCCCCTTGGTGTTTCTCTGGTGTCCTCTTGGCGTGCCTCTGGTGTCCTCTTGGTGTGTCTCTGGTGCCCCTTGGTGTTTCTCTGGTGTCCCCTTGGTGTTTCTCTGGTGTCCCCTTGGTGTGTCTGGTGCCCCTTGGTGTTTCTCTGGTGCCCCTTGGTGTGTCTGGTGCCCCTTGGTGTTTCTCTGGTGTCCTCTTGGTGTGTCTCTGGTGCCCCTTGGTGTTTCTCTGGTGTACCCTTGGTGTGTCTCTGGTGCCCCTTGGTGTTTCTCTGGTGTACCCTTGGTGTGTCTCTGGTGCCCCTTGGTGTTTCTCTGGTGTCCCCTTGGTGTTTCTCTGGTGTCCTCTTGGCGTGCCTCTGGTGTCCTCTTTGTGTGTCTCTGGTGTCCTCTTGGTGTGTCTCTGGTGTCCTCTTGGTGTGTCTCTGGTGCCCCTTGGTGTTTCTCTGGTGTCCTCTTGGTGTGTCTCTGGTGCCCCTTGGTGTTTCTCTGGTGCCCCTTGGTGTTTCTCTGGTGTCCTCTTGGTGTGTCTCTGGTGTCCTCTTGGTGTGTCTCTGGTGCCCCTTGGTGTTTCTCTGGTGCCCCTTGGTGTTTCTCTGGTGTCCTCTTGGCGTGCCTCTGGTGTCCTCTTGGTGTGTCTCTGGTGCCCCTTGGTGTTTCTCTGGTGTCCCCTTGGTGTTTCTCTGGTGTCCCCTTGGTGTGTCTGGTGCCCCTTGGTGTTTCTCTGGTGCCCCTTGGTGTGTCTGGTGCCCCTTGGTGTTTCTCTGGTGTCCTCTTGGTGTGTCTCTGGTGCCCCTTGGTGTTTCTCTGGTGTACCCTTGGTGTGTCTCTGGTGCCCCTTGGTGTTTCTCTGGTGTACCCTTGGTGTGTCTCTGGTGCCCCTTGGTGTTTCTCTGGTGTCCCCTTGGTGTTTCTCTGGTGTCCTCTTGGTGTGTCTCTGGTGTCCTCTTGGTGTGTCTCTGGTGCCCCTTGGTGTTTCTCTGGTGTCCTCTTGGCGTGCCTCTGGTGTCCTCTTGGTGTCTGTTGGCAATTCTAATTTCGACTAGTTTTAATCCTCAAGTCAATAACATTCTGTCACTGCATATCATAACGATTTCACGCAATTATACTCGTAAGCAGACGAATTGCATCAGTAGATAAGGTGAGAACAACAATCCCTCCGCACGCTTGACTTGTTTTCCTCCTCTCGTTCAGCACCAGCTACGAAAAAGAAGTCGGACCCAGCGATGCGATATGCGAGCTAAGGAGGCCTTCCTTCCTTCTATGAAGCTTCCTCTCTCCATCTCCATAGTTGTCAAGGCGACTTGCCGCAATTCTCCGTTTCGTGTTCGCATTGTGCGTGTGCTCCCCTCCTTCCCACCCCCAGCATGCCATTGCAGCAGATGCTTCATCAAAGCAAAGCTGAGGCTCCCCTGGCGACAGAGTGGCGATCGCGAGCCCGCGGCCAAGCAGATTCAACAATAGGCTGCTTATAATCGGCAGCAGAAAAAGGCGCGACGCCAAGGGAGGTGGTGGGCGGGAGATGCGGGCTGGCGGCAGCTCATCAGCTAAGCGTGCCGTGACTTAACAACCGCCATGGGGTGTCGGCTTGAGGCCAGATTTGAGGCCTCGCGGTCGCAGCGAAGAAGGCAAAGAATAACAAGGGGACACGGAGAGGAAGTTGGCCCCCTATAGCTCCTCTTACCCGGCCAATTGAACAGTGAGAAGCGTTCCCGCGCTGCGAAGATCGAGTAGAGGATTATGAGATCCCTTATAGGCATCCCTGGGACAGAGGGAGAATAGCGGGGGTGGCGGGCTCCATTGTTCGGAGCGGAACTCGGGCTCATTGTCACAGCCTCTCCGACTTGAAAAGACGTCCGTGCAAGTCTTTCCTGTCTGGCTTGATGGCTCGGCTGGGAGGGAGGCCGACAAGCTTCTTCCATCACCGAGCTCAGGATCTCTCTTTGCCCGCAGCCTCATCTCCCAGCATCCTCTTTATTCTCAAAGCCCGGCGATTTACCCTCCGCGCGTTTGTCAGCCTGGAGCCTTCAAACTCCCCGGTCTTCCCTCTCTTAGCTCAGCTCAATTTCAGACTGAGCTGACGGGAGACTCATCAATTTTAAGTTTCTTTTTTTCATAAAAAATTCGGCCCACACCTTTTCAAAATGCCAGATCGACTTTGCGGCTGCCGTTCCCGTCTTGATTGGTTCAGAAAATTTCTCTCCAGGCTAGGTTAAATAGATGGATTCAAATCTGAATCTGACATTCTTTGTGGATCCTAGACTGGTGGACAATAGCGGACAGGCTCGACAAGACAGACCTAAGACACAGACACTAAGACATACGAAGACACAGACACTAAGACAGACGGAAGACACAGACACTAAGACAGACCTAAGACACAGACACTAAGACAGACGAAGACACAGACACTAAGACAGACAAAGACACAGACACTAAGACAGACGAAGACACAGACACTAAGACAGACAAAGACACAGACACTAAGACAGACGAAGACACAGACACTAAGACAGACAAAGACACAGACACTAAGACAGACAAAGACACAGACACTAAGACAGACAAAGACACAGACACTAAGACAGACCTAAGACACAGACACTAAGACAGACGGAAGACACAGACACTAAGACAGACAAAGACACAGACACTAAGACAGACAAAGACACAGACACAAAGACAGACAAAGACACAGACACCAAGACAGACCTAAGACACAGACACTAAGACAGATGAAGATACAGACACAAGGACAGACGAAGACACAGACACTAAGACAGACGGAAGACACAGACACTAAGACAGACGAAGACACAGACACTAAGACAGATGAAGACACAGACACTAAGACAGACGGAAGACACAGACACTAAGACAGACGAAGACACAGACACTAAGACATACGAAGACACAGACACTAAGACAGACGAACCCAGACACTAAGACAGACGAAGACACAGACACTAAGACATACGAAGACACAGACACTAAGACAGACGAACCCAGACACTAAGACAGACAAAGACACAGACACTAAGACAGATGAAGATACAGACACAAAGACAGACGAAGACACAGACACTAAGACAGACCTAAGACACAAACACTAAGACAGATGAAGATACAGACACAAAGACAGACGAAGACACAGACACTAAGACAGACCTAAGACACAGACACTAAGACAGATGAAGATACAGACACAAGGACAGACGAAGACACAGACACTAAGACAGACGGAAGACACAGACACTAAGACAGACGAAGACACAGACACTAAGACAGATGAAGACACAGACACTAAGACAGACGGAAGACACAGACACTAAGACAGACGAAGACACAGACACTAAGACATACGAAGACACAGACACTAAGACAGACGAACCCAGACACTAAGACAGACGAAGACACAGACACTAAGACATACGAAGACACAGACACTAAGACAGACGAACCCAGACACTAAGACAGACAAAGACACAGACACTAAGACAGATGAAGATACAGACACAAAGACAGATGAAGATACAGACACAAAGACAGACGAAGACACAGACACTAAGACAGACCTAAGACACAGACACTAAGACAGATGATGATACAGACACAAATACAGACGAAGACACAGACACTAAGACAGACCTAAGACACAGACACTAAGACAGATGAAGATACAGACACAAAGACAGACGAAGACACAGACACTAAGACAGACGGAAGACACAGACACTAAGACAGACGAAGACACAGACACTAAGGACAGACGAAGACACAGACACTAAGACAGACGAAGACACAGACACTAAGGACAGACGAAGACACAGACACTAAGACAGACGAAGGCACAGACACTAAGACAGACGAAGACACATACATAAAGAAAGACGCCAAGCACAGGCTATGTAAAGGGCCATTGGGGTGTTCTCGTATCTTGAGTAGCAAATCAAGCAGCACAATTAAGACACTCACCGGTCGGGTCTCCAGAACGCGACATTTAGAAGACGATGACAGAGTCTGCTGTAGCTGCTGCTGTGCCGGAGTGCTGTCTTGCGGGACAAACGCTCTGAGCGTTAGCAGCCTGGTGCCGGCATGATTGCGCCACACCTCGGCTGAGAAGGCACGCACTCCGGGGGCGCCGCCGATTAGAGCGGCTTTCACCGCGGCCTGCTCGGAGGTCAGGGCGGCCGGTAGCAACTGTTCGAGTAGCCGTTCGCGCTTCGGCGGCTCGCACCTGGGCGCCAAGCTCTGCACCAGGCGCTGCAAATGTGCCACAGCGGGGGGTCGTAAGGTGGGTTAGGAGCAGAAGTCGAAAAAAAAGAATAATAATGCCCTCCCCCCTGAGCAGGCAGTGTGAATAATGCAAAAGCTGACGCAAAAGCAGAAGAGAGAAGACAGAAGAGAGAATGGGCCAGTACCAGCAGGAACTGCTGTACAAACACCGCGCCACTCGCGAATGACGCCGAACGAAAAAAAAAATTTTTTTAGAGGCCGGAGGGGTTGCGGCGGAGACTTCGGTCGGAGCCATTGTTGGTGCCGCTAACAGGAAGCGACTTCCTCTTCTAAAGCCCACTCGCTCAATCACTCTCACCGTCTCTCTGTCTCTCTGTGTTGTCTCCTTCTCCCCCTATTACAGCCGGGAAAAAATTGCAACAAAAACTACCCAGCAGACAGGGGCCCGCCTATTCTAGCGTAGGAAACTGCCCAAACTGATCGAAGAGTGGCTAAGCCGGCGCTCTCAAGTGAGGCGCCGCTGGTCGTCAGCAACCCGAAGCTTTGGGTGGCGTGGCGGGCGCCGCTGAAGTGTGTGAGCGGGACCTGCAGCAGCAGCTGATATCCAGCGCAGCCTAGCGAGCTGCTCGTGTGCTCATTCCATTACTTGCCTCTCCCTGTCAGGGACCGGGAATTCCCGTTCTCCTGCTGCCCACCGTTTTGTGACACAATTATCGGGCCCTCCTATGCCAACACTCGAAAGTCATTGTTCCCCGCCCCTCCAGCGATCTGGCTGAGTGAATGTGAGAGAGAGGGGAGGACGGGAACTCGATTCCCCGACCTGAAAACCGTCCTCTTTCCCGTTCCCCTCAACCTCAAACCAACCCCCCGGCATTGTTCGCCTCGGTCCCGCGGGGTGACAGGCTGAGCAATAAGAGGATTCTGTCCCCATTGTTACCAACGGAGCCGATTTCCGGAGCAGCAGGACCCGAAGAGGGCCACCCCGAGAAGAAGCTCGGTTGCGGTGGAGTGGGGCGGCTGAATGATTACCTGAACAAACAGTGCGGGCCCCGGCCCATTCACGCAGAAGACAGCGCGCTCAGCCGCGGCGCTCGCAAGGGCTTCCTGTCCCCCTTCAGGCCCTCCAGGCCCAGGGGAGCGGGACATTCCGGCGCCCTCTGCAGCCCCCCTCCACCCTCGGAGCTCCCAAATAGCCCAGACCTCCACCTGGAGTCGATCTCTGCTCTGTGCCCCCTCTCTTTTTCACTGTGCTGCTGCTGTTCATTGTTCTCCACTCAGCCTTCGCTCTCCCCTTCCCCCGCTCCACACGAGAACGCCCCCCCCCCGCTACCTCGTGTTCTATTTTTTATGCCATTCTCAAACAATGGGATTCGAGTCAGCGAGTTTCGATGAATTGATGATGACCGACCGTGAGGCGGAGAGGCAGGGAGGGTAGTCAAGCCGGGGAAAGGGAAGACCGCGGGGAGCAGCGAGGCATGGATAAAAAAGCTCTCCGAATTCCAGATCCCGCCGGGACCTGGAGGGTGCCAGCTTTTTCACCACCATGCTGGCTCGCTCTTAACCCCCCCCCCCACTCTCTCTTTCTCATCAGGCCAGAGCCTCTTCTAGAAATCGATTTCTTTCCGCTCGTTCCCGCCGCCGCGTGCCCCTCATCGTCAGCCTCCCCCACAGGTGTCAGCCTCAGCAGCGCGAAGGCAAAATCAGCCGCCGGCGACCCCCAGCAGCGGCGGTGGTGGCAGCAGCGGCGGAGGCAGCAGCAGATGCCTCAAGTCACTGCCAACCCTTCGCAGAGCTCCTCCCATCCCCCGCGGTGAGCCGCCAGCTACCTCAACCCCAGCCTCAAAATACAATAGACCCCGTCCCCCTGGCGAGTGCATTGTTTCGCTCGAGTCTCAAGCTCCCCCGGGGGGGCTCAACCAGTGTTGCTGCTGCTGCTGCGAGCGAATGAGTGAAGCTTCTGGGCCGGGCCTGTCCCCCCCTCTCTTCTCACTCGTCGCATTCCTCTACCCTCCCCCCATAACTAATTTCTAATCCCATTTCAGGCAGTTGCCGTGCTCACCCCACACAGCATCACCTCCCCATCAAGCGTCACCCGGGCCACCCCCTCCAGCGTCTCGAACCCTTCGGCTTGGCCAGGCCCAGCTGCCTGCTACAGAAGAGGTGAAAGCCAAATCGATAATGCAGTCCCTCAGTCCTCATTTCCAGCTGCTTCTCCTTCCACACCCCAGTCGCTTTCTGCTCTCGCTTACTAACACACAAAGTGAAAACTGCTTGCCACCTTGCAAACAAACACTTTCTATCAAGCTCATTCAGCTTCCTTCCCCGCGGCGGCTGCGGTGAACTCGGCCCCGAGCAGCAACTTCCTATGCGAGTAGACTCAAGCTCCCAAATTGGAAATTTGGAGGGGAGGTGGGGGGGCAACTCATCATCGCCTACCAGCCTCGACTCCGCATGCCTGGGCAGGCGAGCAGAGCAATAGAAAGAAATGGAAAGAGAGGCGCGCCGATTGCGCACTTGAATCGAAGCGGATCAGCTTTCATTGAACTGCTCTATATAAGAGGAATTGGGGCGCTCAAAATCTTTGTTTGAAAGCTTGCAAACTGCGGTGTTGGGGAGATGACGAATACAGAGAGACAGGATGACAACAACACAAAAAATGTGGGAATTCTCCCCCGATCCGAGCGCCTTCCTCCTCTTTTACCTCCAACGAGGCTGGCTTTGCGGGAAATCGGGGGGGGGGGGAATAAATGCGGCTTTTGAGTCGGCTGGGTAAATCGATATCATCACCTCGGGCAGCCCCCCCTGTCACCCACCCTGCCGCCTGTCTCCCGAGTGTGCGGAGAGGCTGACTAGGCTGCTTCTCAAGTTGGCGAAACGAAATAGACTACTTTTTTGCATCGCTCCTGCGCCCATTGTTCTGGCGCCAAGTTTTTTTGATCGCGACAGCAAGCAAGAAATTCGGGTCCGACTCACACAAAGCTGTCGAACCAAAAACGCTGTGGAGGGATTGATAATCCCGGCCTATGGAGCTCTTTGAGAGTCATCTTCCCTTTTTGATGGGGGAAGACCACACAAGTTTTTTTCGGTCCAGGGTGCAGCGTCAACAACAGCCGCCCCTTCGTGTGTCAGGCGCTTTTTTGGATGCACAGAGCGGGCGGCCATTGTTAATTGGATCTGCGGTGCTCAAGTTTCATCATTAGAGTTGGGGAACTCAATTGGACTCGACGAACAAGATATCCCAATGCCAGCTCCCGCAACCACCTTGACACTGCCGAAGTTGGCCGGCGCCTACATAGACTGTTATATACCTCGATTGCTCGACAGGTATGAATGATACTGGGACAGTTTTGGGATGGAGAAGGAAGCCATTAAAAGGCAGTTCTCCCGAATTGCGAGCAGCGACGATAATGGGGGGAGGGAGGGAGGGAAGGAGGGAGTCACACGCTGCGGGACCCGCAACGACGGGGCTGAGGGAGGAAGGCCTGGCTTATTCTGCGCATCTTCTGTGCCGAAAGCAGCTCGTGGGAACTGCAGCAGCATAGAGTTTCTTTGTTCTTTACACCCACTTCCACCTTTTCCATCGCTCCCTCCTCCATCTGTTTCTCTACTCCCACTTCCCCCTCGAGCGCCCCCAACCCCTTGCGATTCGAGGCAGAATGCAGCAGAGCGGGTACAGGGAGGGAATGCGCCTACCAGAGCTCTTCCGCCTGCTCACCGCGTCTCAAACGCTCTTATTCCTTAGACTTCCTCCCCCCCTATTCTTTCCCTAACAACGCGCGAGAATGCGAGCCGCTCCTCGGTATTCAGCAGTTAGATCTGCAGACTCCACGCTTTGTCTCGTCCTTCCCAAAAATTTTTTATAGGACAACCACCTCATCCTCCGCGAGGATCTGCGGGCGGTTCTATTATCCTGCCACAGCTAATCTAAACACAAAAACCCGATCTCGCGGCCTGAAGTTTGTCTGCTACATACCAGCAGGTGCGAGACGCGCTGTATAGATCTTCGCGAAGTTAACAAGCAGGCGCATATAGGGAGGCAGGGCAGGCAGTGAAGCGAACGAGCTCCGCACGAGAGAGAGGCATTGAGGAGCGGAGCAATGATCCCAATTTATGGCGATCCAGACGCGCTCGAGCTATGCGGGGGGACTGAGTCGGGCGGCGGAACTCGTCTTGCCGTTGAGGAGAATTCAGGAGAGGCTTTTATTATTATGTTCCTCCATCTTCTAGAGCATCATCTCCCCCCATGCTCACCGCCCCGCACTGTTAAAGACATGTTTAATGCTGCGGGCCCCCGACAATGGTCCGGCCGGGGCTCAAATAAAACCGCAGCTGCAGAGCCTGACAGCGTCGCTGCAGAACTACGCTCGCCCCTGGCCACTCGCATCATCTCAAAGGCTATAGCGCAATTCATTGCTTCGCAGTCCATTGAGCCTCCATCAGCGGCTTGTATTGAAACTCGTATTCTGCGCTGCAAGACAACTAGCCAAATCCCACCCCGTCAATAAATTCTCCCCTCACCCCCAGGTAGCCGCAACTTTTCTAAACTCCTCGTCCAGCAGCAGCAACAACAGCAGCAGAAGCAGCAGCAAAGTTGCAAAGCTTTTGTTCTGGAGGCCCTCCCGCCAGTAGTTCGCCTCTCTCTGCAGCCCCCCAACCCCCGCGGCTCCGGCGTTTGGACATTTTTCCAAAGGCTTTTCACAGCAATGCACGAGAGAGAGAGGGTATTCAGCTGGTTGAGGGTCGAGTCGGGCCCAGCAGGGGAGCATTCCCAAATTCTCCCCCAGTCCAAACCTCCCGCCTCCTGTTGCAGACACAGTTTTTGGGAAAGAGAGGCAGAGGCGGCAAGCGCAAGCTGTATCTGCCTGCCGCAACAACAACACAATACGAGGCGGACGACCCCCCCTCTATTCTGCCATGCTTCAACTTTAGTCCCTCTCCAACTTCTCTCTTTCTCTACTGGGTCCGGGGGCCACTCGCGAACTCCGGGTCCGGGGCCGCATGAATAATTGAGCAGTAATTCTATTTCTCCCTAATTATCTCTACCTGTAGGTCTGCTGCCATCACACAATGCCCTGGGCCGCGGGAACAATGGCAGGGGGGCCGACTCTTCTAACCCGCAAGTCCCCATTCCACTCCGGAGAGCCTCATCATCGGCGCCCGAGTCCGCGCGCGAGCCTCTTTTACCCTGGGATCCGAGCTTTACGAGCCCCTCTCCTGCCCTCAGCGCTTCCCACTCTTCAACTCATTCATTCCCCTCCCTCATCTCTCGTGTCTCCCAACCCCCCCCCCCAAGTTTTACGGGCCTGCAGCGCAGCACGGGAGTTTTAACTCCGCGCCGGACTCTGCCGCCCTCATCATACCGGGGAATCAGCGGCGGCGGCAGCAGGCAGCTCCACCTCCACCTCCGCCTCCCGCGCCGCGCGCGGGGTCGCGCCCGTCACTTCATCATCCCGGGGAGAGCGGCGGCAGCCATCGGACCCGCACGCCATTGTATGCCGGAATGCCGCATCCAAAAGCGGAGGGGGGAAGGGGACGCACGGCCGACCAGGTGGGAAGCGAGGCCCGGCATTCCGGCAGCAGGTTTTTTCAAACTTCTTTATCCCTCAAGCTGCTTGCCTAAACCACCAAAAACTCATCACTCGCAGGCTCAAACCGCCCCCCCCCACCCACCAGACACTCTTGAACCCGCGCGGCCAGCTTCTTAGACAGAGACAGAGAGCGGGAAGAATCGCTCGGGCTCGAGAAAGCCGACCACCCGCCCTTTGCCGGCCTTCGCGGCCAAGCCCAGCATCCCATTGTCAGCCTCATCCAACTGCTCACCGTCACGCAACGCTGCATAGCTCATATACCATCGCTCTCGCTAGCAGCTGTTTAGCCACTCAGTCTATTATGCCCCAGACGAAACCAACTCGAGAGTGAGACGGAGGCAGCTCAAGCAGAAACGCGTCAGAAACAAAAAAGCCGCAATATGCGAAATAACCAACTCTCCCGCCCAACCCGCAGAAAATGCCCCCGCATCCATCCCCATCCTCTTTCGCCCCCTGAAAACAATTGAATTCATAGCCAGCCGCCGCCAGGACACAAACTCCCAGAGCCGGCACACGCGAGACCCAGGGCCAACTCAAACTGAATGCTTGAATTGCGGCAACAAGTTTGCATGTAGCAAGTGGACCGCCCGTGCTCCACTTGTTGGGCGTGTGTCTCTCTCAACTGCATTTTTTGTTTTCTCGCAGCCCTCGGCCTCGCAACACCTGACTCGCGATTTTGCCCAGCCAGACCCCCGCCCCTGCCGCCGCCAAGATGCAGAGTTTTGGGAGGCTGCATAGCAAAATTCCGGGGACAAAGTGACCAATATATAATTGTGTTGCAGTGTGCCACGCTTGGATGCAGGAAAACAAGCTTGAAGGATTAGGAAATACCCTCTTCTCCGCTTTGTCCCTCGCTGCCTCGCGCGCGTTTCGCCTCTCTTCTCCCCACCTCACTGTCTTCTAGAGGCCGCCTGAAGGACCTGCTGCTGCTAGTCTCTTGCGCTTTCAACACTCCCTATTGTTCCTTCGTAAGCCTCGGTCGACCTCAAGCCTTCCTTCGCCAAGCCCCGGCAAATTTTGAAGACGAACAACTATGCTCTCGTCGCCAGAGAGAAATGTGTTGCTGAGTCCAAGAGGCCAAACTTCTCAGCTTTGAGAGTCGATTCATAATAAAAATCGGTTTCAATTGTCGAGCTTTTCTCTATTCGCTTTCCCAATATTTGCTGGGGAGAAATATTGCTTTTTTTCTCTCTAGCGGCGGCGGGGAGTGGGAGGCACGTCGCGCCCTCAATTTCCGAGTCACCTGAGTCGAAATTTCCCAGAACCCCTTTCCCCCGGTGTTCTCAGTCACACACAGGCCAAGCCTCGCAGATGGGATTAGAAAAGAAGACGGGACTGGAAGAGAGAAATTGCCAGCCGACCCCGAGCCCCGAATTTCCGAGATTTTCCTAGAATAATGCCGCGCGCCGCCCCTCGTCACGGCCTCCCCCAGCGGGTGTAGGCAATATTTGACTGCCGCAGCCACCCCGACCCTCTCCCGAGCCGGCAGGCAGACAGACCGACGACGACTTTCACAAAGCGTCTGCCAAAGCCCAGAACAGGATGGATGGAGAAAAGAAAAGAAGTTTCGGATCAAGGATAGATTGGCGGAGGAGCACCGGAGATCCGAGGTCGGGTGGCGGAGAGAGAGAGAGACTCGTGCCCGGTTTTCGGGCAGGCCCGCGAGGGCTCCGGCGAACAGTAGATTCTTATTAAAAAGCCAACGGGGACGAAAGCAGAGGCAAACACAATTGCCAGGAACCGAGGGATGAGACGGGCCTCAAGGTGCGGCTGAATAAGGAGAAGAAGAAGAATGGAGGCTTGGGCAGCCGGCGAACGATTCTC